>BSBK01007645.1:5000-40000 GCA_027943335.1 Chamaecyparis obtusa | reverse complement strand
ACAAAATCGAGAGAGCTAATTGCTTTAAATAAAACTGGGAGATGTTATTTTTGGAGAACATGGTTTTCTTTATCCTTTTTTATTTTGCTTACATTTGAGTTATTGGGTGCATCAATTTATTGATTATTATACTATGGAGGTTGATGGATAAGGTATTATTGAAGAGATTTCAATTATCATCAATTATGTTATTGATCCTTGTTTCATACTACATTTTTTTTTGAGATGAGCATAGAGTTTTGTTCATTTGAATTTGATTATATAACTATGACAATTTTCCAAACTATAATAGAGAGCTTGCTAAATTCATGTATAAGCTAACTTTTAGATGACATTGAAGCTATCACATTTCATTTCTATCAACTTGAATATCATTTCATGAAAATAACTCCACTATCTTAAGAAGTAAAATTTAATAGGCATGAAAGAAATGAATTACATTTTTATTTTAGTCATCTCATCAACTTCAATATATATCTCTATGATGAAGAAGCATTCACATTACAATTATATAATACAATTTGATGAAGATGCTAAATGAGATATCAACATATAAGTAGCAACTTCACTTCATCACAATGCATTTACCACTTCACATTCATTTACCACTTCACAATGGACCCAAGAATGGAAACCACTTTATAATTTACAACAAGAGGAGGATCTTCTCCAAGATCAACAATACAACAACACATGAGAGTTTAATACAAGCACATCAAAGAAGGGATTTCTTCAAGCTTTTTCCACATGGGTCTTTAACTTCAATACCTGCAATAAAAGGGAGAGAACCATGGGTGCTCACCACCCAACCTAGGTCTCTTATGAGACCACCCCTGAGCTTGGAGAACCAAGGCTAAACAGGTATGCAACAAGATCAACAAGATGCTCACAAAACAAGTCACACAAACATACATACAACAAGTTACTCCCTTCCAAGGCTACACAAATGAGTCTTACAAGCTCATTGAGAGGGTGGAGGTGGGCTTTTCCAAGGGGAGAATGTCATTACATACAAATTTCTCACCATGAGTATTCAAATGCCTCTTCAAGGCTACATATCCAAGAACTTCATACACATACTTTGCTTAACATCCTCTTCAAAATGCAAGAGTACAATGGCTTCCATGGTGCCCATACACCATGGACTTATCCCTCTTCTCCAAGAGAAGAGACTCTCACCTCATGGAGAGCCCAACTAACCCCTCCACCCATAGGCCACTTCTTCCCTTCCCAAAGGGTGAGTAATGCCTTACACCCATAAACAAGAACTCCCTCAATCAAGCAAAAAGAACAAGATCAAACCATGAAATCAAACCCAAAATCCCTCTCTTACAACACATTATCACAACAAGAACCAAGATTCATATGCATGAGAGAGAAAAATACAAGCTAATCTAATGAACAAGTAGAAAGGCATCCATGAGAAGAGTAACCAACCTCCACAAGTGTGATGGAAATGGAAATTTGAGAAGAGCTATCCACTTATCCTTCCTCAATCCAAACCCTAATGTCTCCAAATGTAGAGAGTGGGTGAACACCCACTAAATCTCCTAAGAGCCTCTAAAAAGGCCTCCAAATTTCTACCCACCCACCATCCATAAATGCAGACTTGACTCTATGACCTTGTTGTCTTTCCTTGTCCCCCCATGATAAATGCATGATTGAAAGAAAGGGTGGAGTTGGGTAAAGATTATGACTTATCAAATTTCGAAGTCAAGGGTAAATGGGTCATAAAATAGGTTACCAAGGTCACTAGGGAATTATAGACATGCTCAAAACCTTCCTAACCCATAACCCTATCCATTAGGTACTTAAATTATGCCAAAAATGACCCTTAGAACCCCTTACTGGCCTCTAGAAGTGACTAGAACAAGGATGAATTAAAACAAGCACATAACAAGTGTCAAGTGACACTAACCATTACACATTACATACCCAAGGTCATGTCCTAGATGACAACAAGAAATTAACTAATAACATACATGTAAAAATCCACATTAACAATGAGTTCACATTACAACGAGGCTTTTTTAATCCCATACCAGATTAAGCCTTGGCTTACTCAGTTCACACATGTTTAACCTTGGTTCTCTGATTAATTCCATGGTTCTCTTACCTGCGCACTGCTCATCAAGCATCAGTAGTTCAAGATGATAACATTACATGAAATATACATATTCAATTCACAATTTAGCAACATAATCAATGTGCATAATTCAATTCTAATTGCTATATGCATAATCCAAATTTTCCATACAAAGTGCTTAAGCATCACAATTATATAATCATCATGACATGTCACCTGTGGAGAAATCAAATTTAAACATGATCCAATATTCCCATCAAAATCACACTACTAAATATGCATAATCAAAATCTCAACATACTCTAAATTCTAATGCACATCATAAGGTGATCCTCATGGCATAATAATCATCATCAAAATATAATATCTCGAGTCTCTATCAGAATAGATCAACAAGTGTATCAATGTATCAAAATGCGAATAAGAAAAGATGCTATGATAGGTCAGGGTGAGGCCTCACAATTTCCCAATGAACCAAACACTTCATGAACTATCACACAAGTAGATCTAACTTTCAACAAGCATAATAATGAAAACTACTATAGGCAGATGAAAAATATTTCTATTTGGTGGCATACTTCCCTAGCTTAGCTATATTGTTCATGTCCTTGATAGTGCTATCTTAATGCAGTGTTTTTTCATGGTGACATCATTGTTTCTCCATGTACTCTTTATGGTTCTAGTGATTAAAGCCCCCATGGTTGTATTTTCCTTGGTACAGTAATTGAAATTCTCTTATGCATCTATATAGACCCTTGTTTTTTCTTTCACACCTTCCATGGAAGCATATCACTATTTCATAGCATGCATATCTATATGTCTATGGTGGCATAACTATTGTGAAATCAAATTCCTCCTAGGGGTTTGGATATATGGCTCTTAACCCTTATGACTATATTTTGATCTTGTATCTAGTCACTATGTGTTATAGATCTACTCTCATGACTATTTTTAACCAGATCTACTTCTCCTTGATGATGTATGGTTTCCCTTAGCTATGACTTCTACCATCATTTAGATTGACACCCTATCATGATTGTTCTTTTCAACATTGTCTCAATCCTTTAACGGTGTTATTGCCTTCACATTCTACATTTCATTGTAACCTCATGGTTTATATGATTCCAACTCAATGCTTTAGCCTTTAGCCTTACTTTCTAATTGTTACAGACCCTCTAACTAATTTGAAACCATTAAAACTATCATTATATGTTCTTATATTGGAGTCAGTGTCTTGTTTGGTTTCTTATAATGATGATTTCTTATTTGTAACAAATTTACCCTTATTAGTACAATGATGCATCACTATTTTTTGAAGAATTGTATCTATTTCAAGCTTTTCCTTGTGAATTGTCTCTACTCCTTATGAATTCTCCTTAATACTACTCTTTTCTAACATTATTGATGTTCTTTTACCTTATTTCAATAGTGGTTTTCCTCCTTGCTAACTGTCCTCTCAATATCTGATGCTCTATTATGAATGCATCATGCTCCTTTACATAAAATCTATCTACCCTATGTGCATGAATGGGTCTATTATAATCATGATCCATGTGCATAAGAACTCTTGATCTTTGAATAGGCTTCCTATACTTGAATGTCTTGATTTCTTTCTTAACACTCTTTACCTCTATTTTGAACACATCTTGATAGTACCTTCTTGAAAAAATTTATAGCTCTATTTCAAATAACAACGACTTGTCACTTTTTTCTCTTTTATAAAATAATTGATTTCAAGACCCATCTCACTAATTTCAAATTATGTAGACTATCATAAGTCATTTTCACTATTTAGCATATAAAACACTATTTAAATCATTGTATTATTTCACCTTGATCAGTCCATCTTTCTATTCAAAACCACTACCCCGATTCATCTTTTATCATTGTTACTTGGGCATTGATTTTGCATTACTATTTTTCTACGTCTTTACACTATATTTGGCTTGATCCTTATGGATCACTATTTATATGAAACTTTTGGTCTTTGACATTGAAAATGATCTGTAATTTGCATTATTTTCACCAATACTACTCTTTGTAACAAGAAACCTCCTTGAAACATGTATACCAATGTTTTATGATGAGCTTGACCTCTCCTTTTTCTTGCATATATGGACTGCTTTCCTTGTGTAATCAATGCTTTGTCTTCAGAATCTCCATTGATCTTTTGATAACTATTATAAACTACTATTTTCACACCTCTATCTTCATTGTAACTTGTACATTATAGTCAATGTATCATTGCTACTTACTATACTATGCATGTGATGTCATTTCTCTAATTCTTGGTATCTTGTAGCTACCTTTGTGTGTCCATGCATTATATTTTCCAAATAAGTTACTCTTTGTAACTGTAAAAATAATTTAGATCCACTACTTTTAGGTATTATTCCATTACTTATTATTTCTTTACATTGTAATTGCTTTTATACTTTTTACTCATTATGCTCCATTAAGTAGATGATTATTTGTGACCATGAACCAATAAAACTCACTATGACAAATGGTCATATCTACCTATATCACATAAAATGCAATGTTATGTAATACTAAACTAAGAAAGCATTCAACTAAGTAAATAGATTAAATACTTATATTAGACTAAAAGAAATCAATGCAAACAAGAATGAAAACCATTAGAAAACACTCCAAAAGCCCTATTGATCTTTAGATGTAGTCCAAGGATAGGATGTGTGCTCAATATAGTGCTCAAGCTTCAATGGATATGGAGATATAACTATGGAGTAGATTTGACATTACGAGGGTGTGATTATGGCTTTTTTTCTCTCATTTTGGAATTATAAGTTTACTTGGATGATGGATGATTTGTGAAGGGAAGGGGCCTCAATTTATAGGCAAGAGGAGGGTTTAATGGATGGTTGGGATGCAATCTTGAGGAAAGCTCAAGAGTGGCTAGGATGCTTTTGAGAGAGAGCACATGGATTGTGCTTTCTCACATGAATCTCCTTGTAACAAGTGTCACAAGGAGAGAGGCTTGGAAGAATGGGGGAATGTGACCATTTTGGGGAATATGAGAGGGGACAAGAATGTAAGAGGGAGATTATGTGTGTAAGAGATTTTAAGTCAACCTTAAATGCTTATGGTTAGGGATTTGAGAGATGTGACAGAGGGTTGACTTAGGAGAGGGTTAGGATTTATTAATCCTTATGATTAAGGTTGTGCAAATGAATAGGGTAGGATTAGGGGTGGATTAGTGGACAAGTGGGAGAATTAGGAGGATGTGATGGGAGGAGAGAGAATGAGTGGAGGACTAATTAACTAATCAAGGATGATTAATTAATTAAAAGGTAATTAGTATGTGCGAATGGGTTGGGTTTAGTTTGGTTCATGGGTCAAGTGGTTGGGATAGGTTAGGTTAGGGGTTAAAGTTAGGATCCATCTGCTTAAATGAATTAAATAAATTATTTAATTCCAAGAGGGAGGAAAAGGATTCGTAAATTAATTTAAATAGATAAATGTATTCATTCAAATATAAAAAAATATATGAAAGAATTGGGGAATATGTCTTTCATATATTTTTTTATTTTTCAAATGTATAATTGTTTTCATATGTCATTAAGCCAATCAATCCCATGACTTGTGTGGGATCTTTTACATTTGAATACATGAATAAAAAAAATATTTAAAGAAAAGTTGTATAAGTTTTTTGTTGTTCATAAATGCCATTTCTTCTTTTTTTCATTAGATAGTATCTCCTTCTGGTAACAAACACTTCACATAATCAAACATGTACCCTTATTTTCCTATTTGTAAAAATTAACCATCTCCATTTGATTGAACTGAAAACCTAAATGAGTACTAATAATCATTCACTGTGATCTCAATTCCATGTCTCTTATGCCTAGATTTGATATATTTATTCATTTTTTTAATGATTTGAATAGATATAAATCACATCGTAGGAATATAAGTCTAGGGAATTATTATTTTTATCATATATTGGTGACCACAAAACACCTACACCTCCTAGGATTTATCCTTGGGATATTTCTTTATTCACTTTTGCATTCTTAAAAAAATATTTGATGTCCCCTTCTTAAATAATTTTGTGTCATAATTATGTGTATTGGTAGTGAGTGTCAAGTGTTCCATTAATTCTCATGAGAGATGGATTCTCATGAATTTCTACTAATGAAACATGGGTCAATGAGTTTGATTCAAAAACTACACAATTGAATCCTGATAGAAATATCACAATTTGACTTATTTTGGAAAATATAGCCTTCTTATCTTCCTCATTGTTCGTGATGAACACTTCTGCACCAAACAACACTTGGTCATACTCTTCATTATCAAGCTATATTATATCCTCAAATTCCTCATTAAAATCACCCGCATATGATTGATCCAACTAAAGTTAAGTACAAATAATGTTATAAACTTTCATGTTATTGTCATATAGTGAACCAATACCTTCCTCTACCCATCTATAAGCATAATCATCACTTGACACTAGCTCCATATAATCTTTTTCTCTAATAGTATCCTCACCATCAAGAATATATATTCTCAAGCATATTCATTTTTAGAACGTTAATGAATGTAACTATATAAATATTGTAAATACACCAAATTAAATTCTTCCTTAATTAAATTGGAACCTAGAAAAACATTATCTAATCTCCAAGAAACATGTCAATATAGGCAAGTATGTCACTCTAAAATGTGCATCCCCTACTAGATGATCATACCCATCAAACCTATGCATTGAGTTGTATATTGAAGATATCAATGTTTGCTTCTCATATTTGAGCCAAGATAGTTCAATTTTATTGTAAATGAGATCAAGAAAAAATATAAGGGATATAGAAACTTATATTTCTAAAAAAAGGGCATTTCTTTGGTTGTAGAGATTGAATTATTTTTTTGTGTTATGCATTAATCTCATTGAGCTCATATATCCTTAACTTTTTTTCAAATATAGTTTCTTCTAAATTTGATTGTGAAGCTACATTTTTTCTTATTTTGTATGAACAACATAGAGAATCATCTTTATAATACTTCTAGACACTTGCTTTATTATAACATCTAGGGTTTGCATTGTATATTATATTATTGGCCAAAGTAACTCTAGGATAACTACATCCATTTGAGTTATCCATGACTATTATAATTATTTATATAAGGTAAACAAGGGGAAATAGTTTTTTTTAAAATTTAAAAATAAAGAAACCATGCTTCAAAAATTTGGAAAAGTTATTAAAGTATGTCTCAACCTTGCATTTACATATGATTGCTAATTTTAGTAATTTTTCATTTTGTTGGGTGAATATTTCACAATCAACTTGATTTAACTGATTGAAAAACATGGTTATTTCAACCACAATGCAATGAGATAAATCTCTCCTCTCACAAAGGAGAGGCTCCCTTCTTATTGCTACTAATCACAATTTAGCACTTAACTAAGTTTGTTTACACTAAACTATCAATGAGGTGTGATACTCATCATATTCTCTTCTTTGAGAAAGATGTTTTCCTCTTATAATAAACTTCAAACACATCTTGTTACACTAATGCAATTCACCTCAAAGTACCAACTAGATCAATAATTCCAGTAGACAATAAGTTAAATGAAAGAATAATTAAGAGTATACCAACAAAATTAAGTAACCAAGAATCCCACAAAAGCACAAATACTTTTGTTACTTATTATGTAGATATGAGAAAAAAGATGAAGTGTATTTGCAACCCAAAGTCTTCAACATACACTACAACTCTAAACAAATAAACATAGAAGAAATTACTAGCTCAAAGGCTCCAAGTTACTTCTAGTTTGAACACTTAAACACAATTTCCAAACTCAATAGTGTAACTCAAATACTACTATGATGTCCCTCAAGTAAAACTCATACAAACTATATGTGTTCTAAAAATTATTACAATTAAGTAAAATTTGTATTAATCAAAAGATCGATAATATGGTTACCTTCATTTGAAATTAATATCATTATTAAAATAGAAATATTATTCATTAATAATAATTAAATAATGTTGCCATTATTATTTAATTATTAAAAATAATCATTTAATAATAATATATATAATATTATATAAATTAAACATTATTAATAATAATAATATTTAATAATAATAATAATCGATTAATAAAATTATAAAGGGGCTAGCGACTGGCATGTTTAAGGTCGCACCTTAGGAGGTGTAATTGGGTCGTAGCCTTAGGCTGCAACTAGTCGCACCCCCTAAGGGGTGTCGACCAGGGTGTGGACTAGGGGACATGACTCCCCCTCCCACACGCATATAAACATACACCCAGTTAGCAGGGAAGAGGGAAAGAGAATGATAAGGAAACAAGACATAAAAATAGAGATAAATTAAAGAATACTGTCGGCAGCAAGAGATGAATTTTTGACTTTTGGTATGACATTAAAAATTAAATAAAAATTTTATTTATTAATTTATATATGTGTGTGTGTGTGTTTATAGATGAAAATAGAATCATTCATGTGTGTATATATATATATAATAGAATCATTCCTGTGTATATATATATAATAGAATCATTTTTGAGTGCTTCTAGAATTCTTTTATAAATCTAAATATATGATTATATAATCTACATTAATGTTTGGTACATTTATATGTCCACCCAAGTTGATGATATGGAGACCATATAAGATGAAACTTATATTCATTAGAGATGGATCCCATATCTAGAGGGGGCTAGAAGAAATTGTTATAGTTTCCCTAGTCTCGAGATTATTATAATATTATATAGGTAGTATATATAATGATGCCAGTCATATGCATATGCATAGAGTTGGAGAGCATTTATTACTTCCAAGAGATTCTTATGGTCAGTGCTCAATGGGAAGATGTACCGATAGCCCAGTTGCTTAGAGTGGATCTTATATCCCTCAAGCTGAGAATCAGAAATTCTGTGAAGCCCAACCTAGAGGTAGCCTTAAGAATCAAATCCCCCCTCACTAACATAGAGTAGAGTATGAGTAATGTAAATATTATGTAATATTTTGTACTAACGTTGGTTTTGCAAGAAATTAGAAAAGGAGAATAAGAAGGGACATTACAACTACACAATTTGATTTGGATCTCTCTTAGACAAATTGTCAACACCACAATATCCTCAATCAACTAAAGATAATTTAACAATAAAGACATAAGAATATTTTTGTCAAATAACAATTTGATTCAACACATATATTGAATGTAACTTTCTTCCTTTATTGATTGAAATTTGATTTGCACTTCAAAATCAAAGTCTTAAATTGCTCTAAAAACTAAATACAACTAATTTTGACTTATTCAACAATATAGTCCTATTTGACTTTAGACTTGTGTTGTTCTTACACGTAATTACATTTTTGTAAGAAAACTACAAAATGTATAACTAGAAAACATGGAAAACTACACTACATAATATGAGAGACATATTCATTATCAACATTCTTTTACATGAAGTCTTCATACCTTTGCAAATCACCTTGTACTTTAGATTTATCTAGTCCCAGTGTGTAGCTGGAGATGGTTTGCACTTGTGTGATGTAGGCCTTCTTGTGTTTACCCATAATGAATTTCAAGTTATCAAGAGACACTTAAAAATCCACTTTTGTTACTTATACTTTATAGTCTTCTAGCTCATAGAAGGATCTAACATTTGGAATGAAGAAACAACACTAAATTTGAGTGTTTCCCATAGAGAAAAATTATGACATGCTCCATGTAAAGGTGGTGAAATTCTTCGCTTTTGCACTGAGGTAGGATAAAACTTATAGTTTGGGTTTTAAAACTTGAACTACATGAAGATATAAATAATGTGGAATTCAAGTTTTAAAATTCAAATTGCATTAGGGTTCATGTAAAGTAGACATGTCATTTGGTTTTTAAACCCCAATTAACATGTGTGAGTGGTGCAGTGAGGAAGGTGCACATCAAGTTATAAAACTCAATGTGCATGAGGGATACAATGAAGATTGGTTTTTAAAACCTAAACTGCACATAAGTGCAATGTTTAGAGCCTAGTATTATGATTCCAATTGAGGTTCAAAACTTGATTGGTGTGTGGATTGTGTTATGGATGATGCAAATCGGGTTCTAAAACCTGATTAACATCTATGTTATGTGTAGGGTAAATAATGCAAATCAAGGTTTATTTTACCTAATTTTCATCTTGAGTTTGTAGTGGTTTAGGGTGATATAAATTGGGCTTTAAAACCTGATTTTAACCTAGATTATGCAATGTGGGTGTTGCATGGAGTTTGAGTTTTAAAACCTAAATTGTATTATGTAGTGAAGAATATGTGCAGGGGCATTGAAAAACTCCAAAATTGAATGAGTCAAAAAATAACTCAAAAAAAAAACTTTTGCCAAAAATGAAAAGCACAAAGTGTTGGAGTTGATGAGAAAATAACCCATAGCTCCCAAGAAAACCTACATGCAAACACTTGTCACAAAAAGAGAGAGAAGCAAATAGCTATGGAGGCTTGAACACATTGATCCATGAGAGAGGAGAAATCATTGATGTGTAAAAAAAAAAGGTTACAATTCAATAATGAATAATTTGTTCTACAATCTATTATAAAAACAAAGAGAGATCAATCCTTATAAAAGGAGATCTGAAACCCTAAAAGGAAACCTAGGTTGCATAATAATAATTAATTATTATATATCTAAATTTTAGCATAAGTAGAAAGAGATAATAAGTGACTTAATAATTAAATCAATATGATTCAATTAATAAGAAAACAACTTATTACTCTAACACCCCCCCTTACGATAAACTTTGGGAGAAGCTAAAAACCTAGAAAGAACAAACGAAAGCAAATGGGTCCCGGCAACAAAGGCCTGATCAGGTACCCAAGTGCAAAAGAGAGTCTCTATAAAGTGGAGAAATAGAGAAAACCACATGAGAAAAACTCTACTCCAAAAAGAGATGAAGACTAGTCTAAAGGACTAAAGAAGCCTCCAAAACTAGGGAATGTTCCAGAAAATAGGATCAAGGATGAACATGTAGAACATCACTGAAGCAAGAAGTTGCAAACTCTGTCAAGAAGTCATTGTTGATCTGAAGATCCTCCATTGAAATATATGACTAGGTAGAGAAGACTTTAATCTACATGAGTGCCCTCAAATGACACTACTCAAATCAAGAGGTAAACAAAGGCAAACAACTAAAGTCAAAGATATAGAATATTGTAATCTGCACAAATTCCCTCAAATGAAACTACTCAAATTAGGAGGCAAATAAAGGCAAAAATCTGAACTCAAAGATACAGATAGCATAAAAACACCAAAGTTTGAAGAGTTGATCAATCAAAGCTGGAAGAGTGCTTCCAAAAATAGGAAAGAAAGAGTGTCCATATGGTAAATGATCCATCTCATCGGAATGCATAGGTACCTAGCCACTCCATCTACCTAGTACATAGGATCAAATACTGAATACACAGCTCACACTATCAAACCAAGGAAGTAGAAGAACCAATAGTAGAAACCTCCCATAATCCTGACAAGGGAGAGATGACAGGTAGATTGAAAAGAATGTCCAATATGAACTATATGATGAAGAAGAACCTAGAACATCGAAGGTGTAGAGAGAGTAAAAACACAAATAGAGATACTTGAGGCTAATGTTATTGGAGGAAGACTCACGTGAAAAAGGTAGATGGAAAACAAACAAAAAACATCAAACCCCCCATGTCACTTTATAATTGAGTGCAAGTACAAAGAGCATGAACATGTGCAAGATCCCAAACATGCAATAGAATGACACTTTATCTCAGTGCGTGTGCATAAAAGAATGCTACAAAATGATGTATACACTGCTCAAAGAAGAGCAAAAGGTTGTTGAAATAAAAGAAGAGCCACTCCAAAAAAGGAAGAGATCCCAGGACTTGAAACATCCAAGATATTCACCAGAGTGTAGAAATGCAAAAAATTGAATAAAATTTACTTGGTGTAGAATATGGAAAATGAATCACATCACTGGAAATATTATAGAACAATCTTTCTAATGATAGCTCATTTTCCAAAAATGGAGTCTGGATATGCAAGATATGGCTCCCATTGTGTGAAAATAAATTTCTAGCTTTGACAAAAAAAAATATAATAAAAAAAGAGAAATAAAAAATTCAAACCTCCATATCTAGATAGAGCTCAAAAAGAGCTTTTTGATGATATCTCATTTGCAAAAAATGGAGCTTGGATGCACAAGTTACACCCTCGGGAAGACAAAAAAGAAGCTCTGCCTTTGAACTCCTAGTGCAAAAAATGGAGGAAAAAACAAGTTTTTTAATGGTATCTCGTTTGCCCGATTTTGACACTGTATGCTCAAGTTATGAGCAAAAAACCAACAGTTGCACTAGAGGGCCCAAAAAGGTGTCTGAAAGTGTTGATGCAGTGTTGACATCATAAAATTGTGAGGCTAAATTTGATGGTCATTTGCCCATCACCACAAAAAAATAATTAGGCTTGGGGGCCAAAAAATTTGGGGTCTTGCTCATGTGGTGACTAGGGGCTGGCGATTGGAAGGCTACATGGAAGGTCCTTGGTCCTATGTCAGCTCCCATGTGACTATGGTTGGCACAGATTGGGGGCTGGCATCTCCGGTTACCGATGGTAATCACGCAGTGACCGTGACCTGCACTACTATTACACCAACGGTAACTGTGGCCCACCACGGTGACACTGGTGGTCACTGCAGCCCGCCTATGGTGGCTACATGGCTACTACTAGATGACATGTGGGTGGTGCACCCGCACACACCCCAAATAATTTTTTTAAAAAAAAATTTGCACATGCCTCGAGATTTGTGCTAGGGCTGTATGACCTTGGTGCAAATTTTTTTTGAAAAAAAATCCAACTTTATCTAAATTGGATAATTTTCATATAGATTTAGGGGTTCATATATGCCATGAGCTCAATGGTGAGGTCTGTTTGAGGCCAAGGTGCTCCAAAAAATAGTGACCACCTTGGGATGCATGTCAGGGTCGAACAACCATAGTGCAATTTTTTTGCTATAGAATGTAATTTTGTCCAAATTGGACAAATTTATAATGGAAACAGGGGTTCTTGGGTGCTCTGACTGCAACCATGGGGTTTGTTTGAGCCCAAAGTGACCAGAAAAAGAGGTCCTTTAGATCTGATAGAAAATCCTCTGAAACACGCAGGTTTGACGAACACAGTCGAATCTCTCAAGAAGAGGACAAGGGCAAATAGATATGAAGCTCTGATACCATGTTGATCCACGAGAGAGGATAAATCATTGATGTGAAAAAACAAAAGTTACAATTCAATAATGAATAATATGTTATGCAATCTATTATAAAAACAAAGAGAGATCAATCCTTATAAAAGGAGATATGAACCTAAAAGGAAACCTAGGTTGCATTATAGTGATTAATAAAAGAATTAATTATTATATGTCTAAAGTTTAGCTTAACTAGAAAGAGATAATAAGCGACTTAATAATTAAATTAATATGATTCAAATAATAAGTAAATAACTTATTACTCTAACACAAAGAGGATTTGATTGAAATGAATTTTTGAGAGATCGGGCTATGCATGAGAGGAACTAGAAATTTCCTTGTTATGCATGCTTAGAGGATGTAGGCTATAAAATGAATTTTTTTTGTATGATTTATCACATGTTTTGAGTGAGGATATTAGTTGGCTTTGATTAGGGAGCTTCCTTTGATAATTCTCTGAAACCATTGAAGCGAGAAGAATCACTCGATTTATATAGGGCCTTCCACGGTGGGAGAAAGGCGTAAGAGAAACATGTTAGTAACACTTTGTTACTACTTTCATCATCTAATGAACATATCTTTCCTTGAAAGACTTGTCGAGACAACCACACAAAGATTAATTTAATTCACCCTTGATGAATAAATAAATAAAAACAAAGTACAAAGTCAAACATGATATAATTGAGATAAGAATGGTAACTTTAACCAAATATAAAGTAAACAAAATTTAAAATAATGCACTAATATTATTTGCACGATAGTAATAAGGCCTTTTTGTTTATTGAAATAAAGCATTGCAAATGATGTGAAATCTATTAAATGTCTTGCTTATAATTGAATAGTCTCATATGTTGTGATAATAATGATGTCTTTTGAAATATAAAGACACTTCCTTATATAAGGAAGGACCACCCTACTTGAAACTACATGTCCCTTGATGAAAAGACACATCTCAATTATAAAGTTTTGTTTAACAATAAAAAAAATTAATTCCTTAAAAGAAATAGATTAATAGCTCCTATGTGCTCGATATAGTCTTACTCCTTGAAGGTGTTTATGTTGGTGATTAAGTGCAATATAGCATACTCCCTCCTGTAAAATTTATCTACAATGAATTTCACATCATGTAGCACATGTACCTCATCATTGATGTCATCTAGAGCCTGTAGAAGATCCTTTTCTAGTGTGTTCTTACACAATTCTAAGGAAATTAGTGATCCATCATCACTACTTAGAATGGCTAGGAGTTCCCATGTATCCTTCTTATCCAAGTGGTCCATGTCCTCTACAAGTTTTCCTATAATTCTTGATGCCTTTTGAGGAGATTTTTAACCTTTTTAGAGTCATCCAAGGACATAGAATCTTTGAGCTTCATCTCATCAACTTTTGTAATCATTATGTCCCCAAGTCAAGTGTTCTCTTTGAGAGATCTGAATGTACCTACATATGTGATCCAAAAAATATCAAAATATTTCATCATTGCATTAAACCTATGTGTGATTAGCTCAAACATCAAATTATATACAACCTCTTTAGTATATTAGTTTTTTTCCTCCAACTTCTTCTCAATTTTCTTTTCTCTTAACCTCTAGTAGGTTGTATCCTATAGATCTGCCACTACTCTCTTCTCATGTTCATATGAAGGCTCTCCTCCCTTAGAGATGTTTTTAGCCTTCTCCTGCAATTGCTTCTTTTCTTGTTCTGGTCTTCCATATCCATCTTTATAAGCATCGCTTTCTCTAACTAGTTGTTGAACTAGTTTTTTGTTAAACTTTGCAACTGTTAGTACTGTTTTAGATTTTTATCCTCATACTTTAGAAAGTTTTAAAATTTGGTTCTTAAACCTAACTGTGAGATATTACGGCTAAAACCCTAGCTTGACCTGAAGTCTGTTATGTTTGAGTGTTAATTTTTTGGCTCACTAACTTTCCAAATACGCATGTGCAATATTGACCCCTTTTAAAGTGACCACTTTATGTGTTATACCACTAGGTTGTCGAACGGGGTCCCTTTTTTATATTTTTTTCAAAGCCTAAGTTTCTAGTTAAATATTTCCAAGTGACTAACCTTTTAAATGAGTGGTTGTCGTTAAATCTTGAGGCTCCTCGTGGTTAGAGTTTCTGACATGCGCTTTAGCGACAGGAGGAAATCTATCCAAGTGGGCTCGTCTTCAAAGCCTGCTATTGATTAAACAAAGGAATGCATCAGTGGATCTTGTTATACCATTGGGTCAAGTTGATTTCCTTTTAAGCATTGCGGTTTAGTGACAGGTGTTCGATCAAGTTTTTACTGACAGAGGCAAGTTTTGGCTTGTCAGTCTCTGTGGTGATTCTCTCAGGTTGACACTTGTCTTAAGTGATGTAGTAGCTGTGGGGTCAGACTTTTCAAAGGATAAAGCTCAGATTGATCTTATAGTTGTCATTATACCATTGAAGAAAGTTGTGAAGTATTTAAGCTTTGCGGTATAGCGACGACCGTTCGATTCTATATGAAGGATGAGATATGAAGTGGGCCCTAAATTTCCATGTCATGCTGATATGGTTATTTTCTATTGGTTGAAATAAGTTGTGATATGGCAATCGAAAAGGTGTTTGGTACTGAGAAAGAAAGGAGAAGGGCCCGCCCACCGTAAATGTGGTAGTTTCTAACTCGACGAAGAATTAAGTGAAGTATTAAACTAGGGTCTATCTTCTCGAATAGTTAAAGCTTGGCTAGATCATGTGGTTGTTGATATACCACTGGGATAAGATGCATGATTTTTAAGGATAGCGATATAGCGACAATTATTTGATCTTGTTTATAGGAGGTGGACTGAAAAGTGGGTCCTCGGTCGCCAGTTCACACTGACATGTTCATTTCTGATTGGCCGAAAGCAGGAGGTGACCTGTTAGCTATCAATATGTTTGACACTAAGGAAAAAGTTAGGGTTCTGCCTACTGGTTTGTCCAACGTAGCATTTGTTGATTCGATGCAAGGTTCAAAGAGAAAGGTGGGGTCATAGTTTTGGGAAATAGTAAAGTGCGATAAGTTGGGAAAAGATCTACGACGGTCGTTACACCGCTGAGGAAAGATGTTCGGATCTTATGCCCATGTTTTAGCGATAGGTTGACACCTGTCTACTCTGATCAAAGTTAAGTTAAGTTTTTTCTTTTTCTCACGTGATTAAATTGGGTTGTTCTCATTGGTTGGGAACTAGTTTGGGGAAGATAACAAGAGGGTTACGCGGCTATTTTTTGTTGACCGTTTGATGCGCCAAAAAGAAAAGAGGATCAATGGTCCAAATTTAAATTTCTACTCTATGACATTGCTCACGTCTTATGAGTGTTGAGGCCGCCAGTTCTCGGTAATGGAAAACTTAATGAGTTTCATGCAGATAAATTCTAAACAGTTGGCAAGACATTATATACCCCAATTTGATCATTGCATTGGTGAACTGGATCATTTTCTAGAGTGATATCAAGCAGAGTTTTGTAGGTGCCTGGTAGGTCATAATTTTTGAATTCAATAATTGCTTGAGGCTTTGAGGAAGTTGTGAAGAAATTATGTTGCTAGCTGATAATATTTAGGGTTTTCTCTAGTATTTGCACATTGTTTTGAAAGCCCTAGTTAAAATGCCGCCAAAGAGGGGGTTGTCTGGGAAGACAAAGTATAAGGACAGGGGTGTTTTTGAGGACTTGATGCAATTGCTCCTACATTCAGATAATGGGGCAGCTAGACTGAATGAATTGGTCCCAAGAAACCCTAGGGATTATGTAAATAGTGGGCTCCATGACAGAGGAAACTAGATGAGGGACACTAGGGTGGGAGAGGATCACAATAGTCTTATTCTATTCAGATTAGTGTATTCACAGAGGAATTTGTGTGCCCTACTTAGTAACATTTGGCAATTTGATATAGGAAAGTTGGTAGTTCCTGGAGTGTTTATGGATGCAAAATTGTTGATTCAGATTGCTAAGTGTTATGATCCTGTGACTAGATGTGTCAAGGATGTAAATGGAAATGACCTAATCAGTATTATAGAAGATGAAATCAGAGAAGTATTCTCATTGAATGACCCTTCTGTTGGGTTAGAAAAAATAGATTTTAATGAATTCACTGAGATATCTGAAGCTCAGAAATATTATTTAAGGATAGGGCCTCTAAGGGATTTTCTTGACCAAATTGGATCAATGTATGTGATCAACCCAAGTACACCAGAGCTTTTTAGGTTGCATCTATTTAGTAAACGTGCACATGGTTTTTATAAGTCTTTAACTCTAATCTTGGGGCATGATGAGGCCACTCATATGCCTATTCCCTATATGTTCATGATGGTGCAATCTCTACATCCCCAATTGGCACTAATTTTTGACTTTTCCTGTCACTTGGCTGACCTAATCCATGAGGGATTGATGGGAATAAAAAATATGAAGGTTAGTAGGCCTTTTGGGTGGTACTCTATGTTGATTCATATGTTCTTGTACAAAGGTGAGCAGTTTTTCAGTTCAACGGTCAACATTGTCAAAGATAGGAATGTAGAAACCCTCCCAGTTTAGTTGTGGACCACAGTTTTGTCATGGGATAGAGTTGATGCCAGTTTTATTGTGTTTGATAGGGATTTTGCCTCAAGGCTTAGGACATTGTTGTTTTTTGACAACCCAAGAATCCCAAGGGAATTGTTAAGATTGATTAGGCCAAAGGAGTACTGTCAGGATATTACCATAGTTCATAATTTTGGTGATATTATATTGTATCCTATTTCTACAATTTTTTGAGTATATGGTTGCAAGAAGGCACCATACATTTTACCCTACCAAGTTCCACTGAAGATAGGATATGAAAATTTTTTAAGGCAAATTGGTGACCTACAGGAAACTGCTCTCACTCGTAAAGGAAGAGGAACTTTCTTCCCGGATATCACAATTGCCCATTAGTATGTTATCACTAAAGGAGGATGGGTGCATTTAAACCAAGTCTTGCAACCCTACAGAATGCCTACAGCTACGGTTAGATTTGCAGACAATGAGGGTTTTTTATCAAGAATGTTTAAGGACAAGATAAGGTGTTCTCTTATGGAGCACCAATTCAATTTCCCTGAGGACATAATAAGGAATGATTTTGACCTCCAAACTCAAGAAATTAAGAAGGAGAAATGGATAATCTACAAGAAGACTACAGTTTTCAAGAATTTTGATAGAACTTATGACCCATTGAAAGGTTTTGAGCCATGGGCTAGAAAGGTAGATGCTCTTATGGAGCATTTTAAAGGGATCATGCATGCAATGAATGAGAAAAGGGTTGTAGTAAGCAAGGCAGACCCTAAGAGAGCTAGGCAAATTTTAAGCCAGCCAAGATATACAAAATTGACCCCAAGGGGAGTTTACATTGCACAAAAGAGAAGTGGTTATACTGATCTTCTACCAACACAACAGAGAGATGAAAGTCTTCCTTCTACTTCTAGAGAAAAGAGGCCTATGGATGATCAAGCAAGGCAGGGACCCTCTCCTAAGAGGCAGAGACAAGAGGAATCAAGGCCGGAACAAAACTTTTATTCTGCTTCTCAATCCCCCTTACACTTAGATGAACATGGGGTAGCTGAATAGTTAGTACAAATGAGGAATGAGGGGAACATTATTGTTTCCAATGATGAATTACATGAGGGAATGTCAAAGGCACCCAGGGAAGTAGCAATGGATCTAACTATTGCTAAATTTGAGGGTAAGAAAATTGACCCTATTTTGAAACAGGCTAGTGACTCTTTTGTTGTTGATGACAAATTTGTAAAGACTAGGGCATTTTTTTAATTTTTATGGAGAATGAAGATAAATCAATTTAAAGAGATTTGTGAAAAAAAGAAAGAAGAGTTACCTGATAGGGACATAACAAAAATTGAGAATGAAACCAAGGGAGAGATGATAAAGCAGTTTGAGAAGATTACTCCTGAGGAGGGGAGGGCTATGGTCCATACTATAGGGGTACTGATTCTACTAGAATGGGATAGTGCAGATGCAATAATTTTTTATCAAGTCAGGAAGAGCAAGATAAAGACCCTTGCTACTGCAGAACAAGCACAACAGGCTACTAGGGGTATTGCTTTCTCAGATGATCATGCAGGCTTGGTTATGTGGTCCCTTCAGAGGGAAGAAAACAAAGGAAAAAGAGAGGCTCTCTCTTCAGAGTATGCCAAAAATTTGTTGGTACAACAAGTAGGTGAGACTTCCGGTGTGGAGGCTTCGAACCTTATTTTGGAAACTACCAAATTTAATGTTAAGGTGGCAGAAAAGGATGCACAAGAGAAGGAAGAGCTAAGGCTTAAATTTGAAACTTTCCTCAAGTCCTATAATGAGTTTAAAGTAGAGCTAATCCAAAAGGACAAGTTAATTGCAGAACTGTCAAGGCCACAGGATCACAAGTCACCCCAATTAATGATAGCTGATAGACCTACAGTGGCTTCTTCATCAAGCCCTATCATTAAGTTTCCACCATTGCCATACCCAGAGACAAACCTAGATGCAACGCTCAGTTGGTAGAGGCAACAGTTGCTTGAGAAGACAAATCATTTCAAGAGAAAAAGGGCAAAATTGGACAAGCTGAGGAAAGATCATTTGAAAGATAAAAGCTTGTTGGAGCAGAAGTATGAAGAAAAGGTAACAGAGGCTGTGATGCAATTTGCTACAAATTTGAATCCCACAGTTCTATTTGACCATGCTAGGAGGCTAAGGATACTACTTATATCATTAGATAAGCATAAGAGTGAGTTTGGACCAATCTTCAAGAAATGGATTGAGAGATCTCCGAAAGTGAGATTATTCAGATGGTTGTCCAAGTCTCAAAATGATCCTGATCCATTGAATAAGCCACTACATGAGAATGTGCAAAGGCTTGTAGAGCATGATATACTTTTGGGTGATTTTGAGAGAAAATCAAACTTGCTGAAGAAAGAATTGACACTCCCCAACTGTGATTTGATCCCAAGAGTTTTTAAGAAAAATGGTGAAATTAAGGAATTAATCAAGTGGAGAGCACAAATAAATGATGACTTTTCTGCAAGAATGACTAGCATTTCAACTTCAGAAAGTACTTTATATTCTTTATACATACTATTGAGACATTAATTTCTGCCAAGTCTAAGTTTGATTTCATTCAGTAAGAAATCAGTCAATTGGAGGACAAGTGGGAACAGTTATCTGGCAAAAATGCAGAGTTTGCAAATTTTGAGTTCCCAAGTGAATGTTAGAGTAATTAGTTAGTTTTATTACTCTTTTTTACTTAAGCTTTCTCTTAGGTACATTATAATTAATATCTTTATTAATTATAATGTGCAACCTAGCTTTTCTAGTTTTAGGGTTTTGTTCACCTTTATAGGTTGAACCTTGTAATTCTTTTTTTCATTAGATTGGAATACAATTTCTCTCACACTACTGAGATTTTCCAAGCTTTTCTTTTTGTGTCTTCTGCTTCCTTCCAGCAACAGGTCATTTGCATGCAGGTGTTCTTGGCGAACTGTGAAGTTGGATTTCTCAACTTCTACATGGTATCAGAGCTTCCCTGTTGCTACCTGTTCTGGTGTTTTTGAAGCAATTTTTGAGGTTAAGGGTTTCAAGTTTTTTCAGATCTGGTATTCTTTGCAGGACGTTATTTTTTGTTTATTTTTTAGAGCATTTTGAGCAAAAATAGATGCCACCATTGCACTTAGAAGGCTGGGAGAGTCAAAAATCATATAAAATTTGTGATTTTTGGCCACTGTAACCTCTGGAAAATTTTTTCTCCCTCTTAGGGTTGTACGACTCGAAAATCAAGAAATTTTTTTAAAAAAAAATCATGTATTAAGGTTTTTTGGGGTGCAGCCCTCCACCATCGCACCCTGCTAGCACTCCACCACCACACCACCCCGGCGCCACCCCTGCCTAGCCCCCACATTGCCCGCTGGCCCCTGCGCTGCCCCTGCGCCGCCCCTGTACCGCCCCTGCACCGCTCACCGCTCTCCGACCGTAATGATGATGTCACTACTGATGTCATCACCAAATTTTTTCTCGGTGGATTTTTCAAACTTTTTGGCGACCGAATTTTTTTTTCGGTGATCGACATTTTTTTCGGTGAGATGTGCCTATGACATGTAGATAGCCGTCAATTTTTTTCCCATGCCTCATTTTTTCTAGGGAGCTTGCATTTTGGGGGTACCTGGGCCTTTTTGGTCCTACAGGGCTCATAAAAACTCAAAATTTGACATATGATATATCGTCAGAAAGGTCTTTCTGAGCCCATCACTCTTGTGTAGGTTTCACTTCTTGATTTTTCCATTTGATTGCTAGTTTTGTAGTCAAAGACACCCCTTCCTCTGTGCTCCTATTTTACTTCTGGACCTCAAGTTTTTTTCTCATTTCTTGTGCTTTCATAGTACTTTGTTGTGTACGGGGGATAGTATTATACTTTGTGGGGGGGTACTCTTTACTTTCTATAATTTACTTCAGAAAGACCCTTCTACTTATATCTTCTTTCTCTCAATGGCAGACTCTTCTATTGCTCACCTTACACCTCACAACTATCACACTTGGAAAGGAAATATGACTAGATTTATTATGGCAAAAGGGCTATGGTCATGCCTCAATGAGACTCAGCCAGTTCTACAGAGGCCTTATGAGGCTCTTATGCAGAGAAACAGGATGGATGAGGCAATGGGCCTCATTGCAATGAGCATTTCAGATGGGTTTTTGTTCCACTTGGATGGTTTGACCACACCCAGGGATATATGGAATAAGTTTTCCACCTTGTTTGGCATAATGAATCAGTTCAGGGTTCTCCAAATAGATGCATAGTTCACCTCCTTGGTACCTGAATCATTCACTAGCATTGAGGACTTCTTGATGAAGTTCAAGTCTCTTTGATCAATTTTACAGGTTGCTGGAAAGATGAAGTCAGATGATGAGTGTATCTTTCTGATACTCTCAAAGCTTTGTGGCCCTTATCAGATTTTCACTTCTACCTTCTACTCCACTATGGATGCACTAGGTGCACGACATGTTATGCTCTCTTTTGAGACTTTTTGTGACAGGTTGACTCATGAGTAGTCCAAGCTCAATCAGATGGATTCTCTTATAGGTTCACAGTCATAGGCATTTCTTGCCAAGACACCACAAGATACACAGAAGTAGAAGCTAAAGAAGATATTTGATTCCTCTTCTTAGCACTCTACTGGCCCACCATCTTCTTCTAAGAAGGAGAAACAAAAGACTAAGAGCCCTACATGTTCCTATTGTCAAAAGGGACCTCATGATGAGTCACATTATTTTCTGAAGAGATTTGATGGCTATGAGAAACAAATTGTAGATTTGCAAGCTCTCCTTCAAAAGAGCACTATTTCCTCTCCATCCTCTTCCACCTCCCAGGGGTTTGCTTTTTAGTCTTCTACCTCATCTTTGACATTTGGACAGCATTTTGGATAGGGTCATGCATTACGGGTTTCCATTGCATCCCCTTCATAGGTCCCTTGGGTACTAGATTCAGGTGCTTCTCACCATATGGCATCTTCTCCAGAGATCTTCTCTTCTATTGAGGCTTCTCCTATTCCTCACATTCTCATGGAGAATAACACTATTATGTCAGTCTATGGGAAAGGTTATGTATGCATTCAGGATGACACATTCAATGATGTATTGTATGTTCCATCTTTGTCTACAAATCTCCTCTCGATTTATAAGATTACACTTAGTGGGTCAAGGAAGATAGTTGAGCTCATGCCAGATTCAGTCTTCATTTGAGATAGTGTGATGGGTGGTATTTTTTCTATAGGGATAGTTGATCATTCCACCTGTCTCTACACTTTCTCACACTTTGGTCCACCATCTCCATTATCGGAGCATAGCTCTCCTCTTACGTGAGAGCATCATGTGGGAGAGTCAAGTCACTTGAACCTCTGTGTTGTTCCTGAGACCACTTCTATGACTACCTCACCTCATCTTGTTGGGGTTTCTTCTCTTTAGTAGGACTCTTCTTTAGCACTACCAGACCCTCCAGCTCCATTGATCGAGCCACTAGGTGTAGTTGTTGAGGATTCTATAGAGGACACTCATCTCCTCTCTCCTGATAGTGTCAGCACACCTGTCATACCACCTACATTGGGGATTCCCTTTCAGGATCCTCATGTCTACTCCTTTGAGCATTAGCTCGACCTTCCAATGACACCTCATCTTTCAAGATTACCTCTTCAATGCTCACTGCCTTTCACTCCTTTGTATTGGCGTCCTAGTGGTTTGATCATTGATCCAGGGGTTGTTTCATTCTAGGGGGGCTTTGGAGCATTGACCCTCTCTCACGAGGGGGTTGGCAGCATGCATTGTACTTATGGCTTTGAGAGAGTCTCTTGAAGTTATTTTTTGTCTTTTGCTTGCTTTTATATCTCTTTTTGGAGAGGAGTTTTTCCCACTGGGTTTTCTCCTTTGTCTCCAGTTTACAGAAATTTCCTTGTATTGTGTACTTGATCAGGCCTTGTTGTTGAGACCCATTTCTTGCTTTCATAGTTGTGCTAGGTTAGCTTACCTCCTGAGCTTCGCTTAAGGGGGGGTGTTAAAGTAATTAGTTAGTTTTATTACTCTTTTTTACTTAAGCTTTCTCTTAGGTACATTATAATTAATATCTTTATTAATTATAATGTGCAACCTAGATTTTCTAGTTTTAGGGTTTTGTTCACCTTTATAAGTTGAACCTTGTAATTCTTTTTTTCATTAGATTGGAAAACAATTTCTCTCACACCGCTGAGATTTTCCAAGCTTTTCTTTTTGTGTCTTCTGCTTCCTTCTAGCAATAGGTCATTTGAATGCAGGTGTTCTTGGCAAACTGTAAAGTTGGATTTCTCAACTTCTACAGTGAAGAGGTGTATAATAGGTGGAGGTATCACTATATTCCTCATGCAGAGAAAGTAAATACTCTGCCTACCTCTTAAGACAAGTAAAGATAGTAACCTTTTGAGTCATGAAAGTTGTTGAGATGTAGAGAATTATTTATTGTAGGGATGACAGTGAAGATATGGCAATCAGATTTGTTGGAAGAAGCCGAGGATAGAATTGAAGACATAAAGCAAGGTAGCTCATCTACAAATATCTCACCAATTTTGATTGATGCATTTATTATAAACCCAGTAGGGTTGTTGTAAAATTTTTTAGGTTAAGAATTTTGTAAACCCTAGAATGATTGGTAGCTTGTTGCATTTCCTTGTATATAAAGGATTTTCCATGATCATTCTAGGCATTGAGAGTTTAGGTGTTGAGAAGATAGAAATTTTGAAACCCTAACCCTCAATCGAGAATTGTAACATTTTGTATTATTTTTCATCAAGCAATAGAGAAGAAGTACAGGTTGTTGCTGCTATCTTGCATGCTTACTATTCAGGATATGTTCTATATAAAGACAAAAGGTTAAACTTAATACAAATTTCAAAGTCTTTCCCTCTCCATTGTGTTTATTCAGTGAATCTTTAAATCTTTTCTTGAGATTTATATGTATGTATTTGGCTTTGAGTTCTGATCTAGGGTTGGATTAAATATTGCTCAGGGTGAGATACATGTTCAATGAATCTACATAGGGATTATCTGCAAGTAGGGATGAGTTGAAATATTTGTATTTATGTTAAGAGATCAGTTGTTTCAAAGAATCTTTGTATTGACTCTATTTTTTGGTATTGTTTGCCCAATGTATAATGCATTGGCTTGTATTTACCTATCTTTGCTTTGTGGGGAATGATCAAAATCTTTGTAATCCTAAACATATAATCAATACTGGTCTTTTAAAGTTTCATTTACTTTACATAGTTGTTTTATCCAGTGATGGAGAGTCAATGAATAATAGGTTTTTATTTAGTACTTTCTCACTATTATCTATTGTAAGATCCAGTATTGAGTAAAGAATAGAGTTATATTTATTGGATCAGGTGTACCCGCCTTGGTTTTGAAGAGCCAGAAGTGAAGAGGGCAGTCTTGTCCCTATAGTTGGTCCAATTACTTATAGATTTTCCACATTTGGAGTTAACCCGTCCTTAATATCAGTCATAAGTATATTGGTATCTCATGGAGTGTAAAATCTTTTGAACAACCAACAAGATGGTGACTCTGCTAGGGATTTTTTAAGATTTGTGTAAAATAATGCAGGTACAAGTTGAGCTAGACTCCTGGCCTGCTTATTTTTAAGCCAGTTGGTTACCTTTGAACATAGAGTTGATTCCTTTTCAAAATTTTACTTACCCTTCCTATTTGTTTAAAATCACAAAAAATCCCATTTGGCTTGGGTGGCGACTCTAAACATATATTTGTACTAGTGCTAAATAAGGTATTACTTTGTCACCGTGAGTTTCTGAAATACAAGGTCCTGGAGGAAGGAACACCTAGAAGAGACTTTGGAGGATGAACTTCTAGCTACATCTAGATGATGTCAAATTAGAAGAGAAAAGAGTACTAATGACATGTCTTTTACTTGGAAGAAAAAGGGAAACTCAAGACAAGAAGGCCTTGCTCCTCCTAGTCAGGAAGGAAATGCCTCTGAATATGAGGAGGTGGTTGATTTAGGTCTGAATCAGTATGAGGATTATTATTCCCCTAAAGAAAGAGAGGGTGAAAAGCTACCCCATAATAGGAAAATAATCCCTAACAGACGGTATGGAGGGGAGAGGAGATCTAGAAGTAAGAGTAGAAGTGAACAAGATTTTGTCCCCCCTTTCACCCTTGGTTCATCATTACCCCAAGGCCTCCATGAATCTCAGGATCAATAGGAAGAGCCTCAAACACAACATGTTGAATCTAAAACAACTTTACCTGATTCTGAGGAGATCTTTAAGGAAGTATATGAATTAGAAAGAAGAATTCATAAACAAGTAGCTATTAGGCAGAAGAGAGAAAAGGAAAGAGAAGAAAAAATTAGCCATGCCATGATAAGGGCTAATCAATTGAAAAGAAAACTATTAAGTTTAGAAGCCATAAATTATGTTCCCATCCCTGAATAGATAAATGAACAGCCCATTGTCCAACAAGTGTTTAAAACAAGGAATCCAAGGGATAAAGGAAAGCAAAAAGAAGTGGGCATTTCAATTAATGAGCCTGTAGGCCCTAAACTTCCTATAGATTCGACTTTAAGGTTGGAAGCAGACCTTGAGAAAGCCAAGAGAGAGAAAGAATTGCCAACTAAACAATTGGAAAAGGCAGAATTGGAAGCCTCGACATTTGAAATGAGAAAGAAGATTGATTTTCTCAAACGGTCCATAGGACCCACTAACTTTACTAATTCTATTGTGACACAAGGAGGAAATGTTGCAAATATGGCTAATCAGACAATAGGTGTTCCCCCACCAAGAGGGCTTAAAATTTCTACCATGACAAATACTAATGCATCTACATCCCAGGGTGCTGGTATTTTCAATATAGGGCTTATTCATGAAAGATGTAAACAGTTGGTTTTTACATGCATCCTTGGATATCCTAACCCCATCCCTAAAGAAATTAGGAAGAAACTTCCCAAATTCACTAGAAGTAATGTTGTCACTTGTGAGGAGCACCTAAAAGAGTTTATTGATGTAATTGATGATTATAACATTATGCTTGATGATGTTATCATGAAATTATTTGTACAATCCCTAACAGAAGATTCAAGGGATTGGTTTAGGGCTTTGCCACATGGTAGCATAGGCTCATGGGATCAGCTTAGGCATTATTTCAAGGAATAGTATGGGGATAAAACACATGAGGTTTTTATGCTAAATGAATTTAATAACATCAAGAAAAATTTCAATGAGGATGTTGTTGAGTTTAATGTCAGATTCCAAAAGGCCATGCACAAACTCTTGCAAGTCATTAGATTGGATGATAGAGTATATCTTGTCACCTATTTAAATGCTTTTGATTCTAAAATGGGCTACCTTTTGAGAGATAAGAACCCAAGGAGTCTTGTTGAAGCTTATAAACTAGTTGTGAACATAGAGAGTAACTGCAGAGTTTCAAGAAAATTGGGAAGGAGAGAAGATAACAAATCACAATTGTTGAATAGAAAGGATCCAAGAAAGCCTATGAGTGTAAAACCAAAGGATTATGATAGCTTAAAGAAAATCTTGAAGGCAATAAAGGACTTAAAGCCTGGTGAGAACATAAATAATAAAATTGCAGGAGGTGATAAGCCTGCCTTAAACAATTTCAACAAGTTGCCAATAATGCAGAACTACCCTTATAATACTCAATGGAAAGATGGGAAGCCTATTATTCCTGAGAGAAAAGACAAACCAAATGATAGGACCCCTAATCCATTGCAAAGGAACTCAATGAATGTGGTGGAAGATGTCCCATTGTGTATTGTTTGTCAATCACCACATGATCCCAATTATTGTGTCATATCCTAAAGTGTCTCTTCACAAGAGGAGCAAGAGTGTAATGAGGAATAGCCTTATGATGAATAGGGATGTGGAATGATTTCCTCCCATGTTTGGGATGAATTTGACTCTACTGAAGAGGATGAAAATCAGGATATTTTCAATTCTCAGACTAAAACTAAATCATACCATCAACAAGTCTTTTCAGATGAGGATAGTGAGCTTGATAATATTCAGTGTAATGCTTTGAAAGGTAAAGAGATAGTTGTTTTGAGAAGGCCATCTAATGAGGAGATTTCCCTGATAATAGTAGATATGGTTACTCAGGAAAAAACAAGTTATAACTTGATAAATAGAGTAGTTGGTAATCCAAATCAGAAGCCTGCTGGTATTTTCATCAAGAAGATAGAGAAAGATGAAAAGGCATCCCAAAATAAGTTAAAGGATGTTGATACTGTTGATAAGGTCAAAACAAAGAAAAATGTTAAGCCTAACATTGTCCAGAAGGTAAAGTCTAAACCCATAGTTCAGGCTGTTCCAGCTTTGTAGGAGGATAGAGTTCATGTTGAAAAACCTGCATATATATCCATCCAGAATGTTGACAAAGAAGCTGCAAGTTTGAGGCTAGATGTCTTTGATCCAAAATATGTTCCAATTGATATGAGCAAATTGTTGTCACAAATTACTATCAAAGTCCCATTGCTAGAAATGATGAGAATAGAAGAGCACAAGGAAAAAGCCTTAAATTGGGTGAATGGTGTGGTGTCCATAGATTCCCAAAAAATAGAAAGGGTTGAGAAACAAGTAGCAGTTGTGAATGATGAAAATGAAAATTGTAATGAGGAGATTGTTTCTAAAATTCCCCAAATCTATTTGGATACAAATGTTGTTAGTACTATAGCAGGAACAGTTGATCCTTTCTTTTTGACCTTGCTGATAAATAGAAAGTTGCTAAAAAATTGTATGATTGATTCAAGAGCATCAAACACTATTATGCCTACTGAGGTTATGAAATCATTAGGGTTAAAGGTGGATACTCCTCATGGAAGATTTCAAGCAATGGATTCAAGGGAAGTACCAGTTGTGGGTACTATCAAGGCTCTACCTTACAGATTGGCAGCATACCCTAGCAAATAATTGACCATGAGCGTCTTGGTAGTGGATATTCCTCCCCAATACGGGATGTTACTATCAAGAAAGTGGAGTGCTTCTATGGGAGGCAACATATAGTGTGACTTATCATTTGCTACTTTCAACTTTGAAGGCTAGAATATTAAGATTTCCAGGGAACTTAGAACTCCACATATGATTGAAGAAGAAGAAGACACCATGAATTGTTTTCTTGACATTGACATCAATGCTTTCAAAGTCCAAGATAAAGAGGTGGAGGAGAATGTTGAAAATACACATAATTCAGATAGCCAGGAGGGATGGATTGACCTTGATGGTTTGTGGACCATGTATTTTGATGGTGCCAATAGGAAGGAAGGGTCTGGAGCTAGAATATTGCTCATATCTCCAAATGGTAAAACTTTCAAATTCTCCTTTACTTTATTATTTACATGGACAAATAATGTTGTAGAATATGAAGCTCTATTGATAGGTCTGAGGTTGGCATCAAGGCATGGTATAAAATGTTTAAAAGTAGTGGGTGATTCTGAGTTGGTTGTCTCTCAAGTTAGATCAAAGTATGCTTCAAAAAATAAAAAAATAAAAGCAGTACAGAAATGCAGTATGGGATGAAATTGAAAGCTTCAGTGCTTTTAATATTTGTTTGATGGAAAGAAGTCAAAACAGAATGACAGACTTGTTGGCTAATGTGGCTCTTAGACCTGAAGATGTTACATTTGTAGATATATCAAATATAGAGGTACAAGCCAGGCCTTCCATCCTTGATAATGTAGAAAATTGGTAGGTTTTCTCTGATGACCGAGACATATCAAGATTTCTCCAATGTGAATCTCATTTTGGTGACAGAGAAATGGATTTCAGTACTTATGTTGATACAGTAAATGGTAAAGATGTAATTTTTGGAAAAGAAGTTTTGCAGTTGAAATCAAATAGAGTTCCCAAAGGATTAGTTGCTCTTGAAAGGGCGTTTGACAATAAAGACAAAGCTTTCTTTGCGAGTACTGACAAAACCAATGAGCTTGAAGAAATAAACTTGGGCACAAAAATAGTACCCAAGAAGGTTTACATAGGTAAATGTCTATTCCCTAGAACTAGAAAAAATTTGATTGACCTTCTTAGAAATTTTAGACATGTTTTTTCCTGGTCCTATGAAGATCTTAAAGCTTATAGAGAGGACCTCTTTCAACATAAGATTCCACTAAAAGAAGGTAAAAAACCTTTCAGACAAAAATTAAGACCTGTTAACCCTACCTTGGCACCTAAAATGCAAGGAGAACTTAAGAAGATGATGGATGTTGGAATAATCAAACCTATTAGACATTCCACTTGGGTTTAAGACTTGGTACCAGTCAGAAACAAGAATGGTGACATCAAACTTTGTGTTGATTTTAGAAACCTTAACATAAATTCTCTAAAAGATAATTATGGATTGCCCAATATGGAAAACATGTTGCAGAAGGTCACTGGGTCAGAATTGATGTCCATGATGGATGGCTTTTTTGGTTATAATCAGGTTATGGTTAAAGACAGAGCAATTTAAAACTACATTCACAACCCCATGGGGGACATATGTTTATGTGAGGATTCCTTTTGGGTTAACTAATGTTGGTGCCACTTTCCAAAGGGCCATGGATGTAGCCTTTGCAGATTTTATTGACAGGTTCATGGTGGTGTATCAAGATGATCTAACAACATTCTCAGCTAAGGAAGAACAACATTGCCAACATCTAGAAAAAATCTTCATTAGAGCATTAGAGAATGGGGTTTCTTTGAATCCAAAGAAATGTGCTTTTGGTGTGGTAGAGGGAAAACTTCTAGGGCATATTGTTTCAAAGGATGGAGTAAGAATAGACCCTGAAAGGGTGGAAGCTATTGATAGATTGTCTCTACCAAAGAATATCAAAGGAATTCAGTCTTTTTTAGGACATGTCAATTTCTTGAGGAGATTTATTACAAATTTTGCAAAAATTAGTATCCCTATATCAAGAATGTTAAAAAAGGGAGCCAACATTGAGTGGAATGTTGAAGCGGTGCAAGCTTTCAATGACATTAAAAGGGCTATCAAGCATGCCCCAGTTTTGAAAACACTAGATTATAGAAAACCTATGTAGATCTTTTCCTTTGCATTTACCCATACTGTTGTAGCAGTACAATTACAGAAAAATGTTGATGGTTTTGAACAACCTATTTCTTTTTTCAGTAAGACCTTACAAGAAGCAGAACTAAACTATGACATTATTGAGAAGAAAGCTTATGCCTTGGTAAAGGCTATCAAAACATTCAGGTGTTACCTAGTTGGAGCCACAATGGTTACCTATGTTCCAAGTGCTGCAGTCAAGGATATCTTGGTCCAGCAAGAATTTTCAGGAAGAAGATGTAGATGGATCAATAGGATTCAAGAGTTTAATATTGACATTCATATTACAAAGTTGGTAAGAGGGTTGGGCCTAGCAAAGTTGATGGCTCAAAGCAATCTGACTGCAAACCAAATAAACATGTTGGAGGAAGATCAAAGACCCTTTTGTTTGTAACATGGATTGTTGTGAGTGGTATAAGGATATTGTTAAATACTTGCAAAAGATGATTTTACCCCCTGAATTGGATGATAACAAGAAAAGAACTATTAAGCTTGATTCCATAAGATATGCAATTATAGGTGGTGATTTATGGTGGAGAAGCAATGAGGGTGTCTTGCTTAGACGTGTAGACTAGGATAAAGCCAAGCTCTTGATGGATGAAATGCACAATGGGATTTGTGGAGGACACTATATGGCAAAAATTACAGCTCACAAGATCATCAGGTTAGGTTTTTGGTGGCCAACACTTTTCAAAGATACCCATCGGTTTGTAAAGAAGTGTGACCCTTGTCAAAGATTTGCAGGAAAGTTAAAATTCAGTGGAAACTTGCCTCTCAAATCTATTACCGTTCAGGCTCCTTTCCAAAAGTGGGGTATGGATTTCATTGGTGAAATCCCTAACAAGTCCAGTGGTGGACATTCCTATATCTTGGTAGCAACTGATTACTTCACCAAGTGGGTTGAACCAATCCCTTCAAAGAAAGCAACTAGTAAGGTGGTAACAGATTTTATGATGCAGAATATCCTTACAAGATTTGGTTTCCTAGAAACCATAGTGGTTGATAATGCAATGTACTTTAGGTTAGAGGAGTTTATTGACTTTTGTCAGAACAATGGTATTAAAATCTCATACTCATCCCCTTACCATCCACAAGGCAATGGCCAGGCTGGATCTAGTAACAAGAGTTTGATCAAAATTTTGAAAAGAGTATTAGATAAGAATAAAAGGGCCTGGGGTTCCAAGTCATTGCAAGCCTTATGGGCTGATAGGGTTACAATAAAGAAAGCAATAGGGTGTGCCCCTTTTGACTTAGTCTATGGGATTAATGCAAGATTTCCCCAGAATAATTTGTTACAAATGTATCAGTTCATACAAACATATGATGATGATCTGGAAGATGACATGGCTATTAGAATAAATGATCTGATTCAATTGAATGAGGTAAGAAATGATGCACATGTTAAAAATGAGAAGATACAGGCCCAATGCAAAGTCTTGTATGACAAAAGGACTACTCAGAGAAGTTATGTAAGTGGTGACTTGGTCCTGATGTGCAATGCTAGATTGGAAGATAAAGGAAAACATGGGAAATTTGATCCCATCTGGTTAGGCCCATATATCATTGAAGAGAAATGGGGAACAAGTTCATATATATTGAAGAATTTGATAGGAGAACTCATGGAATTGCCAGTTCATGGGCAATTCTTACAATTTTACTTAAGTGATCTTTTGAGTCTTTGCAGAGGTTTAGGTTTAGGGTTTTGTGTGTAATTCTATGTTGCTAGTCGAATTTTTGTTTTGGTTTGCTCTTCCAAGAGATTCCATTTTTCTCATTGTATCTACAGGAGATACACGTACATCCCTAAGTAAGAGCCACTGTTAGTACTATTTTAGATTTTTATCCTCATATTTTAGAAAGTTTTAAAATTTGGTTCTTAGACCTAATTGTGAGGTATTACAGCTAAAAACCTAGCTTGACCTAAAGTCTGTTATGTTTGAGTGTTACTTTTTTGGCTCACTAACTTTCCAAATACGCATGTGCAATATTGACCCCTTTTAAAGTGACCACTTTATGTGTTATACCACTAGGTTGTCGAACGGGGTCCCTTTTTTATATTTTTTCAAAGCCTAAGTTTCCCATTAAATATTTCCAAGTGACTAAACTTTTAAATGAGTGGTTGTCATGAAATCTTGAGGCTCCTCGTGGTCAAAGTTTCTGACATGCGCTTTAGCGACAGGAGGACATCTATCCAAGTGGACCCATCTTCAAATCCCATTGTCGATTAAACAAAGGAATGCATCAATGATTATCATTATACTGTTGGGTCAAGTTGATTTCTTTTTAAGCATCACAGTTTAGCGATAGGTGTCCGATCAAGTTTTTACTGACAGAGGTAGGTTCTAGCTTGTCAGTCTTTGTGGTGATTCTCTTAGGTTGACACTTGTCTTAAGTGACATAGTAGCTATGGGGTCAGACTTTTTCAAAGGATAAAGCTCAGATTGATCTTATGGTTGGCATTATACTGTTGAAGAAAGTTGTGAAGTATTTAAGCTTTACGGTATAGAGATGACCGTTCAATTCTGTATGAAGGATGAGATATGAAGTGGGCCCTAAATTGTCATGTCATGCTAATATGGTTGTTTTCTATTGGTTGAAATAAGTTGTGATGTGGCAATCGATAGGGTGTTTGGTACTGAGAAAGAAAGGAGAAGGGCCCGCTCGCCCATTTTTGTAAACGTGGTAGTTTTTGACTCGATGAAGAATTAAGTGAAGTATTAAACTAGGGTCGGTCTTCTCGAATAGTTAAAGCTCGGCCAGATCCTCTGGTTGTCAGTATATAGTTGGGATAAGATGCATGATTTTTAAGGATAGCGATATAGCAATAGCCATTTGATCTTGTTTATAGGAGGTGGACCGAAAAGTGGGTCCTTAGTTGCCAATTCACGCTGACATGTTTATTTCTGATTGGCCGAAAGCAGGAGGTGACTTGTCAATTGTCAGTATGTTTGACACTGAGGAAAACATTAGGGTTCCACCTACTAGTTTGTCCAACGTGGTATTTGTTGATTCAATGAAAGGTTCAAAGAGAAAGGTGGGGTCATAGTTTTGGGAAATGGTAAAGCATGATAAGTTGGGAAAAGATCTACGACAGTCGTTACACCACTGAGGAAAGATGTTCGGATCTTATGCTCACACTTTAGTGACAGGTTGACACCTATCCACTATGATCAAAGTTAAGTTAAATTTTTTCTTTTTCTCACATGATTAAATTGGGTTGTTCTCATTGGTTGGGAACTAGTTTGGGGAAAATAACAAGAGGGTTACGTAGCTATTTTTTGTTGACCATCTGATGCGCCAAAAAGAAAAGAGGATCAATGGTCCAAATTTAAATTTCTACTTTGTGACATTGCTTGCATCTTGTGATTGTTGAGGCTGCTAGTTCTCAGTAATGGAGAACTTAATGAGTTTCATGCGGATAAATTCTAAATGATTGGCAAGACATTATATACCCCAATTTGATCATTGCATTGGCAAACTAGATCATTTTCTAGAGTGATATCAAGCAGAGTTTTGCAAGCACCTGGTAGGCCATAAATTTTGAATTCAATAATTGCTTGAGGATTTGAGGAAGTTGTGAAGAAATTGTGTTGCTAGCTGATAATATTTAGGGTTTTCTCTGATATTTGCACATTGTTTTGAAAGCCCTAGTTAAAATGCCACCAAAGAGGGGGTTGTCTAGGAAGACAGAGTATAAGGACATGGATGTTTTTGAGGACTTGATGCAATTGCTCCCGCATTCAGATAATGAGGTAGCTAGACTAAAGGAATTGGTCCCAAGAAACCCTAGGGATTATGTAAATAGTGGGGTCCATGATAGAGGAAACTAGATGAGGGATGCTAGTATTTATCAAGTGGAATGATAGACCATATGCATAGTAGCATAAATTAATTAACGTAATGCCTTTTGTGGTGAGTGAAGTTATGTGTGAAGTATCCTAAGTTTTTTATTAGTTCACCTAACCTAGGGAAGTTTTTGGTGGACATCAAGTGTCAGCTCACCAAATAAGAGCCACTTGAGGAGTTTTATGTAATTATGATGATTGAAAATATTCGTATGAATTAATTATGTTAGTTGATG
>BSBK01007644.1:92500-181708 GCA_027943335.1 Chamaecyparis obtusa | reverse complement strand
CAAAATTTTTGATTATTTACAACAAGAAGACACTATAGAAAATTTGAAAAAATAGAGGAACTATTCCTGTTAGAAATAATGATGGAAGATTCTTCGGAACGCATTCGCAAGATATTCGTGTAGAGATGCAGAAAAAAATGATCCAATTAGTCTTGATATATAATCAAGATTGTATCCAAATCATTTCACATTTATTAGCAAATCTAATAGGTTTGTTTCTTCTAAGTGTTTGTCTCATTCTAGGTAAGAAGAAACTTGGCATTCTCAATTCTTGGATCCAAGAAGTCTTCTACAGCCTAAGCGATACAATGAAAGCTTTTACTATTCTTTTAGTAACCGATCTATGTGTTGGGTTTCATTCGCCCCATGGTTGGGAACTGATAATCCATTGGATCTTTGAAAATTATGGATTTGCCCATAACGAACGAATAATATCTGGTCTTGTTTCAACTTTTCCAGTCATCTTAGACACAATTTTAAAATATTGGGTTTTCCGTCGTTTGAATCGTACATCTCCTTCACTTGTAGTAGTTTATCACTCGATCAGTGAATAACAAATGGTTTTTTCCCCCGGGCAATACTTCTTATTTTTTAGCTTTAGGTTTAATATAGTAGCAGAATTGCAAGCAGGTAACTATCATAGTTACCTACTACCCTTTATTTGAAATAAAAGGAATTGTAACAAAAAATTGAACCATGCAAAATAGAAAAACTTATGATGACTGGATGAAAAAGTGATAGCTCAATCAATTTCCGCCTTAATATTGATAGATATAATGACTCGCACATCTATTGCAAATGCATATCCATTTTTGCACAGCAAGGTTATGAAAATCCTCGAGAAGCAACTGGGCGTATTGTATGTGCCAATTGTCATTTGGCTAAAAACCTGTGGAGATTGAAGTTCCACAGTCCGTGCTTCTGATACCGTTTTTGAAGCAGTTGTTAAAATACCCTATTATAAGCAAATAAAACAAGTTCTTGCTAATGGTAAGAAAGGAACTTTAAATGTAGGAGCTGTTCTTATTTTACCCGAAGGTTTCGAATTAGCTCCTCCGGATCGTATTTATCCTGAGATTAAGGAGAAAATAGGTGATCTTTATTTCAGAACTATCGTCCCAATCAAAAAAATATTCTAATAATAGGTCCTGTTCCTGGTCAAAAATATGGTGAAATTGTGTTTCCCATCCTTTCACCAAATCCCGCTACTAATAAAGCAGCTCACTTCCTGAAATATCCCATATATGTAGGTGGTAATAGGAGGAAGAGGACAAATTTATCCCGATGGGAGCAAAAGCAACAATACAGTGTACAACGCTTCAGCAACGGGCAAAATAAGTAAAATTGTACGTAAAGAAAAGGGTGGATATCAAATAACTATTGATAATTCATCAGACGGTCGACAAGTGGTAGACTTTGTGCCCCCGGGACCGGAACTTCTTGTGTCAGAAGGCGAATTCATCAAGGCGGATCAGTCGTTAACGAATAACCCTAATGTAGGTGGATTTGGTCAGGAAAATGCAGAAATAGTACTTCAAGATCCTTTACGTGTTCAAGGTCTTTTATTATTCTTAGCATCTGTCGTTTTAGCACAGATATTTTGTTCTTAAAAAGAAACAATTTGAGAAAGTTCAATTGGTCGAAATGAATTTTTAGGCGCATAAAAGATTTGAATCTCCATCTTATGTTAATGCAATTATGTATAATAAATAAAAATTGCAACAATAAAGTCATACTTTTTCGGAATCCTTCATTTGCCCTTCCCTCTGTTCGAATATATTGATTGTGAAGGATCAGGAGATATAAATAATATTTGCATATTGAATAATGAGTGATTCTGGAACAAAATTGTTAAACAGTGAGTTCCCTAGTTATGCGCGATATTCAATATTATATACATGTTATCTTTTATCACCTTCATTTATCACAAATAAACAAATAGAAGGAAGGAGAGAATTCAGTAATCTTGGCTTACTATTTTATTTTCGCTTATTTTTATAACTTATCTTACTCCTTGAAAAAGTAAATATATATATATATATATATATATATATATATATATATATATATTTTTTTACTTTTTATCATTATCTCGCCACAGGCGTTCATTCGTTTCTAATTCCATTTCTCCTTTTTGGACTGAAATGATAAATGGAGCAGCAAAGGTATGCCCATCGAGCAAACAGGGTCTGTATCACAAAACAAACGTTTGAATCAAACGGCTCGTTCTTTTTATAGTTCAAAACTTTAAGAATATTATTCTATTTATAATAACTATTATTTGGATTTAATCCTATTAAATATATATATATATATATATATATGAACAAAGATTGCAGAAATGCAGATGCGTAAAAAAACCATTAATTGATTTTTTTTTTTGTAATAAAAAAGCACATTCTAATTGGATCCAATTCTCTCTTTCAAATTTTTGAAAAAAAAAAAAGAATAATCCTATTATTAATCTACAATTTACAAAAATAACAAGTAAAGATAAAATCTTACCCTTCTTTGTGTTCAAAGAAGGGTAAGATCTTATCTTTATTTTTTAGTTTTCACTTGTCTATCTCTTATTGTAGAAGACATTTTTTTTGCTATAAGGAAGATCCTAATCGGAATAAGAACCGTAAAAAAAAATACCTATTAAACCAATAACGAGAATACCAGTTAAAGTACCTATCAACCAAAGAGGGGATCCTTCCGGTGGTATCGGCCATTTCTATTACTTCCTTTCACATTTTCTTAAGTAGTCATGAGACATAAATAATAATACATAGAAATATTAGATCTCACCAAATTCAATTGGGTAAGAAAAAATATTCTTACTGTTCCTAATTGAAAAAGTAATTAGAGAATAGAACAGCAAGTACAAAAATAAGTAACAACCCCCCAATAGAGGCTAGTACGATTCAATTCAACATTTTGTTCATTTGGGTTTGATTGTGTCATAAATAGCTCCGTGGTTTAGTTTATAATAAAGTTTATCGCTGTATGAACTGCATTGCTGATATTGATCCCAAGAAAAAAAACCGTAGGTACAGCTAGCCCGTGAACGGCAACCATCTAACTGTAAAAATTGGATAGGTTCTATCTATAGTCATTAATACCTCCTAAAAAGATCTAGATCTAGTAAATTCATCGAGTTGGCTCTAATGAATCGAAACGACCAGTTACTAATGGAACCTCTTGTCGGCTTTCTGTGAAATACTCATTTGGCCGAGGGCTCCCGAATACATCATAAGCTAAACCCGTACTGACAAATAACCAACCTGCATGAATAGAGAAGGTATAGTAATGCTATGGATAACCCAGTATCGAATACTAGTAATAATGTCAGCAAAAGCGCGTTCTCCCCCGTATTCCCAGACATGCTAAGCTCCCTCTATATTCTAAAATCAAGGGTAAATTGATCCCATGAAGAAAGAGATCAGGAAATGGAAAACTACTGATATCTTCTACAATCCTTGCTTGATTGTCAATATGATACCAAGGGTATATTTGAAGTATACTAAGTATAGCTAGCCTGCTTCTAACATAGCAATATAATTTTGCTTAATATAGAAAGGGAGTAGGATCATTAGTGAATTACTACACAATTGGTATTTATTTATTTATAGGTGGGTAATTTCATTTTTACTTTTTGATAACAGAATATCTTTTTATTGTATAGTCCCTCTATGTTTGAGGATAACATTATTATCAGATATTCAATGCTAACTTTGTATCTATTTATTTCAACTCTTTTTTTCATAAATTGAGGTAATTGCCTGACAAAATACGTATCAATCATTGTTTTTTTCATTGATTTCTTCCATGCTTACTATAATTAGTTATTTTGGTTTTTTATTAATTTTGCTTATTTTCACCTCAGTCTTATTCATCGGGTTAAGCAGTATACAACTTATTTGAAATAAAAAAAACCTCAATAGGAATTGAGATTCCGAGTCAATTTGAGGTACTATGTAGATTAGCTATTAATCCTTACCCATTCTTTTTGAATTAAAAAAAATATGATTGAAGTTTTGTTATCCGGAATTGTGTTAGGTCTAATTCCTATAACTTTGGCTGGATTATTTGTAACTGCATATTTACAGTACCGACGCGGCGATAAATTGGATATTTGATTTAGAACCATATTCTAAACGGGCCTCCTACTGATTCTGAGGGATCAGATCTTATTAGCTTTTTCAGTCTAAGTGAAAAGAAGATCGATCAGAAAAATAAAAAAAAAGCAGGATCACGCTCTGTAGGATTTGAACCTACGACATCAGGTTTTGGAGACCTGCGTTCTACCAAACTGAACTAAGAGCGCTTTTTCTTTTTTTTTGAAAGAAAAAGAAGGGTCTGCATGTGGTATACCCCAATCACTTATTTGATTAGGGATGTTTCATCGAATAACTATCACTCGACTTTTTATCTATTTCTTTTCTTTTATAGGAGAAAAGGTAGGGATGACAGGATTTGAACCTGCGACATTTTGTACCCAAAACAAACGCGCTACCAAGCTGCGCTACATCCCTTTTAATCTAATCGTGAGTATTTTTATTCAATATTTTTATATTAAATAAAATTTCTTTTTGTTTTCCACATTTATCTGCCTTGGTTCCCACGTGAATAGACTGTAAACACGGAAGATATCATCTATAAGATGTCTATTTATTGACAGTACTTGATTACTATCACATGTTCTGTTCAACAAAAAATCTGTGCAAATATTTGCAGTTACTCGTAAACTACGGGTGTAGTTGACCAGATGATATATCTATCATTCTTGAGAAGGAGAACTTACGAACAATGCAAGATATAAAAACATATCTTTCCACAGCGCCTGTGTTAGCTACTTTATGTTTGGGATTTTTAGCCGGTTTATTAATTGAGATAAAATCGTTTTTTCCCAGATGCCCTGACTTTTCCCTTTTTTTGACTTTCATTTTCCTCTCCTGCGAACCCGAAAGAAAAAAATGATGTTAGATTCATTTCTTTTCTTCTTGGATAAAGAAAATAAATTAGATTCAATCTCTTTAGATTTCAAGGGGAGGGTGAAGTTAGGATAACCTAAAGTAAAAATCTAGATCCAAAAGTTCTTCATAAACTACTTTAAAATCTTAATTAAAGATTTTATTACTTAATTAATTCTCGTAATAAAATCTTTAATTATTTTTAGACAACTTCTATCCCTTTCCTCTCTTCTTCTCTTTTTTTTTTTTCAAAATTAAAAAGAAAAGAAGTAGATACAATACCCAAAGTAAGTTATATGGCTAAGAGTGGAAATGTAAGAGTAACAATTACTTTAGAATGTACTAGTTGTACCCAAGATAGTGTTGAAAAAAAATCAACGGGTATTTCAAGATATACGACTCGAAAAATCGCCGCAATACTCCTCATCGATTGGAATTAAAGAAATTTTGTCCTTATTGTTACAAGCATACCATCATGGAGAAATCAAAAAATAGATTGAATTTCACATTTGTACCCGGAAATCAAAATATATCAAAGATATTTATTTCTTTATCTTTGTATATTAACAAAATATGTCACTGTCAATATTTCTTTTCGAAATATTTTGAAAATAAAATAAATAGTATTTGAAAGGTTCATAAAAACAAACTATGAATAAAATGAAGCCATCTTTTCGGAATACATTTAAGCCATATTTTAAAAATAGATCTAAGTTTAGAAATAGATCTAAGTTTAGAAATAGATCTAAGTTTAGAAATAGATCTAAATCATCTTTTCGGAATGCATCTAAACGATTTCTGCAAATCAGCAGTCTTTTCGAAAACGTTTATCGCCAATCAGCCTGGAGAGCAAATGGATTATAAAAATATTAGCTTAATTAGTCGATTTATTAGCGAGCAGGGAAAAATACTATCTCGTCGAAGGAATCGATAACATTGAAAAAAACAATGCTTAATAGCTAGGGCTATTAAACAAGCTCGTATTCTATCTTTGATACCCTTTCTTCTTTAAATTCAAAAGTAATTAGAGCCTAAGACTCCTCCATTTAATGGGAGCTGGGATATCTAACAAAGATAGCGCAGATTTTGTTCTATTTCTATCAAAAAAATGGATAATTTCATTATCCCTAATTTTCGTATTGTCTTTAGTTCCCCGGAGAATTTCCCCGGGAGATTCGGTTTTACTATTTCATAACACAAGAATATTTTTGAACATCATAGAGAAGCAATTATTTTAATACAGCTATTTGTGCAAGTGTTCTACGATTTGTAAGCAACTGCTTTTTGTATAAAAATTGTATGAATTTATTATAGGAGAATCCATTAGCACGGGATGCTGCATTAATCCGAGTAATCCACAAACGACGAAAATCTCTTTTCCGCTTAATTCTATCTCGGTGAGCGGAAACTAAAGCTCTCATTTTCTGTTGGTTAGCAGCCCTAAAAAGTTTTGAATGGGCTCCCCGAGAGCCTGATACAAATGCAAGAATCTTTTTTTCGACGTTTTTTTGCGATATGCCCCACGTTTAACTCTGGTCATTGAAGTTGATTCTTCATAAATGACTAATCTATTTTTAGATCAATCACTTTTTTTTAGATTAGAATAAAACTGATTTTTTCTAATGTATAAAATATAGATTCCAATGGCTTTTGCTACTCTAACCTTCCCAACCATAATTCTTTCAGTTAGGCACCTTCCAAGTAGGCAGGGGATTGGACCTTGCATTTAAGTAATGCAAAAAAATATGCATATATAATATCTTTTTTCTTTTTCTTTATTATGGATTTCTTCGTTTCTATGGTTATTTCTCTAACGGTAAGGTCCTCTCTATACGCCGGAGCCCTAAGATATCAGATGAGTATTTGGTAACTTGTATAATTTACCATCTCTAGCTCTACTCTTCCCCCCGAATTATAAAAACTCTCAAGATTTATAGATACAGTAACGACATGTATTTGTAAGAGGTCGCAAGGTAGCTGACCTTTTGTCCGTTCTCGCAGCAATATAAAACATAATCTTTATGTTTTTTCAATTTGCATTTTTTCCTCGCTCAATGGATTGATGACCATTCGCTACCAATGAGAAGTGCTTTTCATCCCACTTGAGGTGATTGGATTTGCATCAATTTAAACCATAAATTTCATTTTCCCCGGTACAAGGGAACTGATAGATCTGTACTTTTTAACAGAAGAAAACTTTTGTTAGAGCAATTTCCTGGTCCGTTTCAGCTTCTGATCCAAACGAGTCGCACATACACCCTCGCACATACTCCTTTACGCTGAGGGCATCCTCGAAGAGCAGGAGATTTTGTTCTATTTGCTATTGGCTGCTCGCGGTTCTAATAAGTTGTTGAATAGTCGGCACTTTGAATTCTATTTTCAATTAAGTGAATGGTTTAGGTGATTCTTAACCATAAGAGGATCTATAGATCTAACGTACTTTTATACGTACCTATAATAGTAGTAGGACTAGCCATTATTTCTTTTATTATATGTCTATTTATAAAATTGAGGAAATCATATAGTCTACACGTTACGATTATTAATATAATATGTGGACTATCTTTCAAATTCAAAAATATTCTTTTGTTACAATCAATATTCTAGCATTTTTTTCTCTTTCTTTAAACGACAAGAGTCTTTAAGATTCATTCTTCTTTAAAAATGAGGAATTTAAACAAATGAAATCAAAGAATAATTGAACAAATATGAAGTTATGGTAAGTGGCACTCGTCTGGGAAGCGAAATAGCAGTGCGAGCCATTTATCAAAGTGGTATAAAAAAATGATATATAATATATAAGATATATCATTTAATGAAAAAAAAGATAAAACTATATAAGCAAAAAGATGATCTATATAGGAAGGATAAGATCCTGATCTATAGTATCAAATTTAACAACTAAAATGGTAGAAAGAATATGATTCTATATATATAGAAGGGATAATATTCTTACCTATAGTATCAAATTTTAACAAATAAAATACTAGAAAGAATATGATTCTATATATAGGAGGGGGAAGATGATTATATATAGGAAGGAAAAAATTATGTCATATGTAATGAGCTTGAATTTAACAAGCATCCCTAAAGTTCCATATCTCGCGGATAATCTAGCGGATAAGAAAAACAAAAACAAAAAGAAGAACAACAACAAGAACAAGAAGAAGAACAAGAACAAGAAGAAGAACAAGAACAAGAAGAAGAACAAGAACAAGAAGAAGAACAAGAACAAGAAGAAGAACAAGAAGAAGAACAAGAACAAGAACAAGAAGAATACCGAACCCAGAAGAAGAAAACCCGAACCCAGAAGAAGAAAAAAAAAAAAAAAAAAAAAAAGAAAAACCAGAAGAAGATGAAATTTGGGTGGAATTATATTACAGACCTCTTTTTTGGAAGATATCTTTTTTTAGGTAGAGCGCTAGAAAAACAACCTGCTGACCAAATAATGAAAGCATGATTTATTTAAATCAAGAAGATCAAACAAAAGATTTCATGTTTTTTATTTCCTGTCGAGGTGGAGGAATGCTACAGGGAGTAGCTGTTTATGATGTTATGCAATTCGTAACAGGGGATGTATTTACATCAGGCTACGGGTTAAATGCTTCAATGGGAGCTTTCCTTCTACACGGGGGGGAGCTTGGTAAACGGGTATTAAGCATAAACGGTCGCATGATGATTCATCAACCTCATATGTCTCCTTATGATCGTCGTCGCCACGTTGAATCCGGCTCCGATGCAGAGTTTATTAGCCGATTGCGGACGTATATTTTGAATACTTATATAGAAAGGACAAGGCAAGATCCCGAACTAATTGAAAGTCTCTTAGAAAGAGATATTTTTCTGAATTCAGAGGATCAAAAGCAGTTTATCTTATCGACGAAATAGGCGTAGAAGGAATGGGACTGGATTTAAAAAATCTATCGCTTTTTTATGCCAATCATGATAACCATTTGATGGGTTATAGCAATCATGAAAATGGGTTATGACAATTATGAAAATTTTCATCATGGTCGTGTTTTATGGCCTCGGGGGGTACAGCAGGCAATAGCTTTTGCGAAGGGAAAAAAGCAGGAGACAATAGCTTCTGGGGAGGGAATAGCTTACGCAATTAATGCAAGTTCAAGGTTTTCATCTTCTCAGGAGGAAGTTTTATCTCCTAAATAGTTACTTTTATCTAAGTAGGAGATTTATTCCATGATCTACACAATCGTCTACACGATCTTGTACGTAACACAGCTATGGCTGGTTGCTTTAGTAAGTTACTAAAGCAACCAGCCATAGCTGTGTAAGCCTATTCCTAATAAATCAACACCTAAATAACATGTCCAAACTAGAATAAATCCTAGAGAAGCAACAATTGCCGATTTTTCTTCTTTCCAACCCCTGTTTATTCTAGTATGTAAATAAATTGCAAATAGAATCCAAGTTATGAATGACCAAGTCTCTTTTGGATCCCAGCTCCAATAAGATCCCCATGCTTCGTTGGCCCATACTGCCCCGGAAAGTATACCTATAGTTAAAAGAGAAAATCCTAGACCAATGGAACGATAACTTAATTGGTCTAATTGGTTAATAAAGACCCATTTACGATAATTTCTAAATGAAAGGTAAAAAGTATGTTTCAATTCCTTTTTTTCTTGATCGTGTGAATACCAATTTTTATTGAAGAAAAAAGAATTATTCACATTAAGAAAAAATCTTTTGATTTATTTGGGACGCAATGACCAACAAAGCTATGGATGATAGGGATCCACATAAAAGAGTTGCATAACTGAGTAATATCATACTTACATGCATCATTAACCAATGAGATTGTAAAGCGGGTACTAACATTGCAGATTGCTGCATTTTATCCGGAAGACCTAAAGTAGCAAAACCATGAGTTAACATAGCACTTGGCGCGGTGATTGCACCTAACCACCAAGCATCCTGGCCCCGTAGTTCTATAACTATATGAATCATGGAGGAAGTCCATGAAAGGAACATGAATGACTCATACAAATTACTTAACGGTAAATGTCCCGAATAGAGCGAACGGGCAACTAATACTCCCGTTATACAAATACACGTCACTATCATGCCCTTTCCTCCTGAATTACTTAGTTCTTCACTTTTATAAACTAAGGTTCCCCAATAAATAAGAGTGATCACAAAAGTAAGAGAAAAAGAGACATGAGCTGATATATGTTCTAGAGTTATAAATATCATAATAAACCCATTTATTCTTTAATATAGGATTCGTTTCGTAAGAGAAGGATCAAATCTATTGATATGTAATCAATCATATTGACATAGATCGAACAATGATAGTAATTTACTATATATAGGTACTCCATAAGTAATAGATATATATCTCATTTTTTTTTTTTGATTAGATAGACTTAGACAAATGTAGTGTAGAGGTACAAGCACGAGATTAGAAAATTGATATCAAAGCTATATTTTTCCATCTATATTAATAAATGGAATTAAAATGAATGAATTTTCTTTTTTTTTGTATATACGTTCTCTGTTATAAACGCATCTTGATACTTTGTATCATATCTCAAACTCAAATCGAAAAAGATTTGATGGTTAAACTAATAGAATCAAAAAGGAGCTTTCCTTTTTGTACATGAGATGTTCGTGTTCATCCTATATTCTTAAATAAATATAGGAGAATGCAAATCCTGCGGCCAGAATCTTATTTTCTTCTAAATATCTTATTCTAGAATGTATTTTTTTTTCTTTTTTTGCACTCAATGAGAATCTTGTATTTCATAAAAATTAGGTGCAATATAGTCTTTGCGCAAAGGCCACCCAATCCAACTTTCTGGCATCAATATACGTTTTAGACATGGATGACTTTCATAAAATATTCCCAACATATCATAAGATTCCCGTTCCTGGAAATTAGCAACCTTTCCAAATACATAGAACAGACGGGATTCTCGGATCTTCCCTTGGGACAAGTACTTTTATACACACCTCTTCGGGTTCATCTGCATTATCCTTTATTATCGTAAGATGATATACACTAGCTAAGGAACCCCCTGGTGCTACATCATAAGCACACTGAGAACGGAGATAATTAAAACCATAAACGTATAAAGCAACGGCTATAGAGACCCAATCTTCAGATTTGATTTGTAATGTTTTCTGTGCCTTGGTAATCAAAACCCAAAGGTCTATGAGCTAACTTATGCTTGGCTAGCCAAGCAGATAATCGACCTTGCATTTGATTACTATTTATTGTCAAAGTATCTGTATAAGATTTTGACATTTCTCATGGAATTTTCAAACAAAATTGATTTCCTGCTCGTTACTTTTTACTAACGATTATTCATTTCGCCAGCAAACTCTCGTATTTTCAAATGTTTCAAAGGGTATGATATCTCTGAAATCGATTCAGATGTTTTGGGAGTTATCTCTAAAGTCGATTCACGAGATTCATAAGATTTATGAAAAAACTTATCCTCCTTAGTTTCAATACGAATACTGGACCCAATATTAAACTTATGCTTTCTAGTGAAATACCTCTTTCCTTGTTGAAACTCGTTTCTATCTTCAGATATTTCTTGAGCTATTTTTTCACGAAGTTTTATTATAGCATCTATAATAGCTTCTGGTTTAGGAGGACAACCTGGCAAATAGATATCCACAGGAATTAACTTATCTACTCCGCGAAACGGTACTATAAGAATCTGTACTAAACATTCCTCCTGTAATAGTACAGGCTCCCATAGCAATTACATATTTTGGTTCCGGCATTTGTTCATATAATCTCACTAAAGAAGGAGCCATTTTCATGGTCACAGTTCCGGCTGTTATAAGTAGGTCGGCTTGCCTAGGACTGGATCTTGGCACCAAACCGTAACGGTCAAAATCGAATCGCGAACCTATTAATGAAGCAAATTCGATAAAACAACAACTAGTACCATAAAGGAGCGGCCATAGACTAGAAAGTCTCGCCCAATTGGACAGATCGTTTAGAGTAGTGGAAAATCACTGAATTTGGAGTTGCTTGATCAAGTAAAGATGATTCTATAGGATTTATCACCGGCTTTAGATTTAGAGAATTTTCTACTCGCCTTTTATCATTCCAAAATTTGGGGGTTAAGACCATTCCAATGCTCCTTTTCTCCATGCATAAACTAAACCAACAATTAAGATAATCACGAAAATAAAAGCTTCTATAAATGTAAATAGACCTAAAATATCAAAACTCATAGCCCACGGATAGAGAAAGACTGTTTCCACATCAAAAACAACGAAAACTAAAGCAAACATATAATAGCGAATTCTAAATTGGATCCAGGTATCTCCCATTGGTTCTATACCTGATTCATAACTAGTGGCTTTCTCCGGCCCTTTACTTATTGGAGCCAAACTTTTTGAAATTGAGAATGCCAGAATCGGAATAAGACTGGATATGGATAAATATATCCAAAAAGTATCATATTCAGAAAATAGAAACATAAATAGATGATTCCTGTTTATAATAAATCAAATTCTTCTATTTGCTGTATTGTCAATTTATTAATCGCTTCTCTCCCCTCCCAAATGATTCATTATCATTTTGATATTATCAATGTTTCGTCTGTGACTTAACACGGAAATTAATAAAAGAATATTCTGTATTTAATAATCCTAATACAGGAAATGGTTCGAACCCGTGCAGTTTGGCAGACTTCACGTTAATTCGTGTTGTAACGTGTGAATATGGGTTGATGTAAGGGAATTTTCTCTATTGAAATAAGGGAGCTTTCAGGGTCGTTTTTTCTAACGATGTAATGTGTGCTAGCAAATTAAAAAGACAACCGAGTTCGATTATAATCGATAGGTACCGATCCACCCGTGGAACATATGGAATCTTTCATAAACAAAATAATTATGTATGTGCCCACATTCCGACACGATGTCCGATCTGTTGTTCTCTATAACAGAGATAATTGGGAATAAGAGTCTGCTCTGGGTCGCAGCTCGAAAGACTATTTATTCTAATTTGATTTAGAAAGAATCCCAAATTCTTTTTTCTTTTCGTATTTCCTCTTTACTTTTTCTTTAATGATTTTCTATGTAAGTCGTCGGTTCCACATTGAACCATAAAAAATTGGATGCGAGAAAGCACATAAGAGTTTTCTAATTGTATAGGGCTATACGGGCTCGAACCGTAGACCTTCTCGGTAGAACAGATCAAATTTCTTATTACCAAAATGATTTGAATTGTTCCAAGAACCCAACATGCATTTTTATTGCATTGGCTCTTTCATTAACTGGTGGAAAAATCAGTTAGTCTGCCATTCTTTTCCGGAACAGATAATAAGATGGCTCCGTTTGCTTCAAACGAGAATTTTTCGGAAGCAATCCCAAAGTGCTTCAAAAGGTTCCCTTGACGTAGGTCTGTCATGCTTAGACATAGATTCTCCAAATGGAGTCTCTCTCACCCAAAAAGAATAATATGAGACTTCATACACCTCAAAGTTCATAGAGCGAAAAGAATTCTTTTTTGAGATCCTCGTATTGTACTCATTATGTCTGACATTGAATGTCCCCGAGATTGACCATATCAACTAGATCTATAGTTCGAATCAGAACGAACTTCATCTTTGTCATGCTATTGTTCTCCTAATTCATAGAGTAAGACTCAAATCTATTTTATGAACCGAATGAACCAAAAAACTCTTCTGAAAACCATTGGCGCACGTGTAAACGAGGTGCTCTACCTAGCTGAGCTATAGCCCTTCACAGTTTAGTCTTGAAGATATACTAATAAAATAGATCACTTTCTGTCAAGACGGATGATATTTGATTTAATCATTCGAATCCTAGTTAAGGGCATATTGTTTATATGTCTAATTATGCCTAAAATCTAGGTACGACTCTATCTAGGATAATAAATAACCTACTTAACTCAGTGGTTAGAGTATCGCTTTCATACGGCGAGAGTCATTGGTTCAAATCCAATAGTAGGTAAAACTTATTTGCTGCGATTGAGTAATAAATCGCAGCAAATAAGTTTTACTCCATTTTGAAAAAAAAAAAAAAAGAAATAAATTCTTTCCATTTAAATAATGATAATGAATCCATTTTTAGATCATTATCGAAGTTGAACTTTACAAAGAAAGAGATTACTAAGTAAATTGAAGTTATAACTCTAAATTATTATTGACTGATCAACTCATTACAGAGCAGTTGTGCTTTTTTAGGTTTTTTGCTAGTATTAGCATTTGGAATCAATATCCTATTTATTTTTATGAGAACCAATCCTTTTATTTTTGGGGTTTCCGCACTTGTAGAAAAGAAGGCAGGACGTATTGCTCAGATCATTGGCCCAGTACTAGATGTATCTTTCCCTCCAGGTAATATGCCTAGAATTTACAATTCCTTGATAGTTAAGGATAACGATACAACTGGTCAACCAATAAGTGTGACTTGTGAGGTACAACAATTATTAGGAAATAATAAAGTTAGAGCTGTCGCTATGAGTGCTACAGACGGTTTGATGAGAGGAATGAAAGTAATTGATACAGGAGGGCCACTTAGTGTTCCAGTTGGTGAAACTACTCTCGGGAGAATTTTTAATGTTCTTGGGGAACCCGTTGATAACTTAGGTCCTGTAGATGCTCTCACAAGATCTCCTATTCATAGATCTGCTCCCGCCTTTACACAGTTGGATACCAAATTTTCAATCTTTGAAACAGGCATTAAAGTAGTGGATCTTTTAGCTCCTTATCGCCGTGGGGGGAAAATTGGATTATTCGGGGGAGCTGGAGTGGGTAAAACAGTGTTGATTATGGAATTAATCAACAACATTGCTAAGGCTCATGGAGGGGTTTCTGTGTTTGGTGGAGTAGGAGAACGTACCCGTGAAGGAAATGATCTTTTACAAGGAAATGAAAGAATCGGGAGTCATTAATGAACAAAATATATCCGAATCCAAGTAGCTCTGGTCTATGGTCAGATGAATGAACCACCAGGAGCTCGTATGAGAGTAGGTTTAACTGCTTTAAACTATGGCTGAATATTTCCGAGATGTCAATAAACAAGATGTACTTCTATTTATTGACAATATCTTCCGCTTTGTCCAAGCAGGATCAGAGGTATCCGCATTATTAGGCAGAATGCCTTCCGCAGTGGGTTATCAGCCCACTCTTAGCACGGAAATGGGTTCTTTACAAGAGAGAATAACTTCTACGAAAGAAGGATCTATAACCTCCATTCAAGCAGTTTATGTACCTGCAGATGACTTGACTGATCCCGCTCCTGCTACAACATTTGCACATTTAGATGCTACTACTGTACTATCGAGAGGATTAGCTGCCAAAGGCATCTATCCAGCGGTAGATCCGCTGGATTCCACGTCAACTATGCTCCAACCTTCGATCGTAGGCGAACAACATTATGAAACTGCGCAAGGAGTTAAACAAACTTTGCAACGTTATAAGGAACTTCAAGATATTATAGCTATTCTTGGATTAGATGAATTATCAGAAGATGATCGTTTACTTGTAGCAAGAGCAAGAAAAATTGAACGGTTTTTGTCACAACCCTTTTTTGTAGCAGAGGTATTCACCGTTCCCCCGGTAAATATGTTAGTCTAATAGAGACAATTAGAGGTTTTCAAATGATCCTTTCCGGAGAATTAGATGGTCTACCCGAACAGTCTTTTTATTTGGTGGGTAACATTGATGAAGCTACCGCAAAGGCTATGAACTTAAAATAAAAAAAAAAAAAAAATGAACCTAAATCTTCGTGTACTCACTCCCAATCGAGTTGTTTGGGATTCAGAAGTTCAAGAAATAATACTCGCTACCAATAGTGGTCAAATGGGTGTATTACCCAACCATATTGCAATGATAACAGCTTTGGATATAGGAGTCATGAAAATACGACTCAATGCCCAGTGGTCCACTATGGCTTTGATGGGTGGTTTTGCCAAGATAGACAATAATGAAATCACATTATTGGTAAATAATGCAGAAAGAGGTATTGATATTGATCTTCAAGAGGCTCAGGAAAATTTTAGATTAGCGAAAGCCGATCGTGCGCGAGCTGAAGGCAAGAGACAAGCAATCGAGGCTGATGTGGATCTCAAAAGAGCTAGAACACGACTAGAGGCTGCTGATGCAATTTTGTTGAGATAAAGAAAGATTTTGTTCTATTTGCTATTGGCTATCTCGCGTTTAGAATGTTGAATAGTCGGCACTTTGAATTAGATTTGAAATTGAATGAATTCAATATAATATTCTTATGTTAAAAAGTCTTTAACTGTCTGAGCCAATAACTAGGCACATTTCCACCTATGCCCATGCCGCCTGCTATTGCAATTTTTGATTTTTCATTTTCTTCTTCGCCTAAATAAATCTATGTTATATTTCACTATTAAATATAAAAGAAATTGGAATTGCGGAAGGTCAATCGACCTATGAAATTGAGTTGCCATCATACATACATAACATGATACAATATCACTTGAAAGAAAAGACTTTTTGACAATAGAGGCTACAAAATGAGTATTTTGTACTTTCTTTTGAATACAAAAGTGATTCTTTACGTTCGACACCCAGGTCGAGTAGACCTCGTTCTTGTAAGAGCTATTAACCAATAAATCATAGGGAGGGACTTATTTATGTCACCAAAAACAGAGACTAAAGCAAGTGTCGGATTCAAAGCGGGTGTTAAAGATTACAGATTAACTTATTATACTCCGGAATATCAGACGAAAGATACTGATATCTTGGCAGCATTCCGAGTCACTCCTCAACCTGGAGTGCCCCCCGAAGAAGCGGGGGCAGCAGTAGCTGCTGAATCTTCCACTGGTGACGTGGACCACTGTTTGGACCGATGGACTTACCAGTCCTTGATCGCTACAAGGGGCGATGCTATGATATTGAACCCGTTCCTGGAGAGGAAACTCAATTTATTGCCTATGTAGCTTACCCTTTAGATCTTTTTGAAGAAGGCTCTGTGACTAACCTGTTTACTTCTATTGTAGGTAATGTATTTGGGATTCAAAGCTTTACGGGCTCTACGTCTGGAAGATTTACGAATTCCTCCTGCTTATTCAAAAACTTTTCAAGGCCCACCACATGGTATTCAAGTAGAAAGAGATAAATTAAACAAATATGGTCGTCTTTGTTGGGATGTACTATCAAACCAAAATTGGGTCTATCTGCCAAGAATTATGGTAGAGCGGTTTATGAATGTCTCCGTGGTGGACTTGATTTTACCAAGGATGATGAAAACGTGAATTCCCAACCATTTATGCGCTGGAGAGATCGTTTCTGCTTTTGTGCAGAAGCACTTTATAAAGCTCAGGCTGAGACGGGTGAGATTAAGGGACATTACCTGAATGCGACTGCAGGGACATGTGAAGAAATGATGAAAAGAGCAGTATTCGCCAGAGAATTGGGAGTTCCTATAGTCATGCATGACTATCTGACTGGAGGTTTTACGGCAAATACTTCGTTGGCTCATTATTGCCGAGATAACGGCCTACTTCTTCACATTCACCGCGCAATGCACGCAGTTATTGACAGACAAAGAAATCATGGTATGCACTTCCGTGTACTGGCTAAAGCACTACGTATGTCTGGTGGAGATCATATTCATGCTGGTACTGTAGTAGGTAAACTTGAAGGAGAACGAGAAGTAACTTTGGGTTTTGTTGATCTATTGCGTGATGATTTTATTGAAAAAGACCGAAGTCGCGGTATTTATTTCACTCAGGATTGGGTCTCTATGCCGGGTGTTCTGCCTGTAGCTTCAGGAGGTATTCACGTTTGGCATATGCCTGCTCTGACCGAGATCTTTGGAGATGATTCCGTATTACAGTTTGGTGGAGGGACTTTGGGGCACCCTTGGGGAAATGCACCTGGTGCGGTGGCTAATCGGGTCGCTTTAGAAGCTTGTGTACAAGCTCGTAATGAAGGACGTGATCTTGCGCGTGAAGGTAATCAAGTGATCCGCGAAGCTACTAAATGGAGTCCTGAACTAGCTGCCGCTTGTGAATATGGAAGGAAATCAAATTTGATTTGATACGATTGATCGCTTGTAATCGAGTGACTTTCGTCTGTTTGGTCCCTTAATCGAAGCGAACTCGGCCCAATCTTTCTTTTAGATTGAGCCGAATACCGAATGGATGGGAATAGATAATTCGGCTAGAGGTAAGGTATTGACCTATTTTCTAATAGAGAAATCTATTTTCTGGATTACTCGATGGGGTCGGTGGATCGGTAGATCCAGGCCCGGGGGGCAAGGGCTATTCTAGCTCGCACCCAAAGTGCGCTAAAGTATGATGGTTTGTATTTGTGTCTGTTAAAAGTTGTACATTAATAATATATAGAAAAAATATAGGAAAATGTGTGAAGAAGACAAAGATTCTGAGAAAATGTGTGAAGAAGACAAAGATTCTGAGAAAATGTGTGAAGAAGACAAAGATTCTGAACATATCAACGAAACAAAACCCGTAGAACACAGATTGAAAACGGAACGTTTTAAACATTTGTGGTTTATGTGCGAGAATTGTGAGACCTTTATATATAAGAAACTTTTTTTAGAACAAAAGGGTGTTTGTGAGGAATGCGGGCAACGCTACAGATGACTAGTTCAGAACGAATTGAATTATTAATTGATAATGGCACTTGGTGGCCTATGGACATGAATTTTTCTAGTATAGATGTTTTAGAGAAACAAGCATACGACGTTTGACATTAAAATGGTTCAAAGGGTCTCAACTTTATTGTACAAAGTAATTTATGACAATATTTTGACTTTGAGTTTTTTCACGAAAAAAATGGATTGAAAACATTAGTAAGATACAATATTACTCTTGTTAATATCGTTAAGGTTGTATTAGGAAAGAAATTCATAAAATATTTGAATTTGAATTCAAAGGAAACTATTAAGATACTACAAAATATTCTTGATACAGGTTTGAAAACAGTTCAATTTGTACTTTTTGAAATACATAAAAAAATAACAGATGAATTGCAGCGGTTTGCGCTTTTAGATACAGATACAGAAACAGCATTGAAAGATGAACAACACTTATACGGTTTATGCATATTTTAAATAGAGATACATCATTTGAAAATGATGAACTTATATCTCTTTTGTCAATAGATGTTGTGAAAGAATTATAGATGCAGCATTTGATGAAAATGATCAACCTATAAATTCTTTTTTTGCTATAACAAAAAATTATATTCAACCTATACAAACTGTAATTGATTTGCTTCAACTTCAAAATTGCCTAAATTTGAGCTTACTAATTAAATTAAATAACAATTATCCAACTTAAAAGAACAATTACTATCACAAGATAAGTTCTTCGAAAGTAGCGGGCGGTAAACTTAGTGAAAATGGAACTTTCTTTTCCGGAAGAGAAAAGAAAAGCAAGGAAAGAAAAAATCGATTTCCTTTTTATCCAGGAAATGATCCAGAGACAAATTACTTTTTTATGGCTGCGAAAACATATTGCAATCTGCTTGATGGAAAAATATTTGGTATTGACAAAATTCAAAGATTGGTTTAAAATGAATTGTTGTGGTTTCTCAAAGGAGAAGAATTCTATCGATTCGGTTCCAATATTCTAGTAGAATACGTGAAAAAACAAGATCGCTATGAGTGTTATAATATTATTGACATATCATGCATGATGATTTTTTATATAGTGAAACACGATGTTGAATTATTTAGACAAATAGAAAAATATATAATAACGAAAAAAATTGTGACAATAATTTATTCTTGTGTACTGAAGATACTGAGTTAATTTATCTCTATTTACTAGAGATAATGAAAAACTTTGCTACATTAGCACTAGATAGCAAAGAAAAATTTTGTAAGAAAAAGAAAGAAGAAGACGAAAGTGATATAGAAGATACTGAAGATACTGAGGATATTGAAGAAGAATATCCTTTAACTTATGATTCTTTAACTAAAGAGGAAAAAGAATATGTTGACGCTGGCGTAAACCTAGTTAAAAAAAACACTTCTTAAGCTAAGAAACGAGGAATTTCTAGACACAGAAAACCGAAGAACAGTGTTATGATGATTATAATACTTCCTATCAAAAAGAAACAGGTTTACCCGACGCTATTCAAACAGGCATAGGTAAAAATAAATGGTCTTCCTGTCGCACTCGGGGTTATGGATTTTCAGTTCATGGGAGGCAGTATGGGATCGGTAGTGGGCGAAAAAATAACTCGTTTAATACAGATGCTACTGAGCATCTTCTTCCAGTAATTCTCGTATGTGCTTCTGGCGGAGCGCGTATGCAAGAAGGAAGTTTTAGTTTAATGCAAATGAATAGATAGCTGCTGTGTTGCATACACATCAAAAGGAGAAAAATTTGCTATATATTTCAGTTCTTACATCTCCTACGACTGGTGGAGTCACTGCTAGCTTTGGTATGTTGGCTAATGTCACGATTGTCGAGCCAAATGCATACATTGCATTTGCGGGTAAAAGAGTTATTGAACAGACATTAAACCAGATAGTAGATGACGAAGATCAAATATCTGATTCTTTATTTGATTTTGGAATGTTTGATAGCATGGTTCCACGAGGCTCTTTTAAAAATGTTGTCAGCGAAATAATTGAATTATACATGCCGACTGGGTTATAAATAATAAGAAGGTGACATGTAGGATAAAAATGAATATGTAATGGTTGAATGATAAATATGTCAAAGGGTCTAAAAATAAACTTATATAAGCTAGAATCTAAATAAACTTATATACAATATAAGAATCTAAATAAACTTATATTACAATAGTAACAGAGCTGAAAAGTTAGGAAATTAAGGTAAAAAGAGAAAAACAGAAAGAAATTTTCATTGTTTTATATTATTTGAAATATTTCTCTTGTTCCATATTATTCTCAAAACAATGACACTTTTTCTTTTTTTTGTTAGATGTTCGATTTGTATCTAACAAATATGGTTATGAATCACCAAAACCAGTCATGCCAATATTCAGTAACATATAAACAATGAAAAAAGTAAATATGTTGAAAATCTTCATCCTTAATATAGCCTTCCATTCTATAATTAGATGGCTATCGGGCCCATAAAAAAGGGCCCTCCATTAGTTAGTCATGAGTCCTTTCCTGGTCCTCTACACCTCGTCGGATTGAAACTTTCTGTTATATGCCATTACATAATGCTATGTAATGGCGTATAACAGAAAAATTATTGTTATTAGACGGTTCAAACCGTCTATGGAGTATTGGGGTCTATGATTACATGATTACAAATATGAATTGAACATAATTCAATTCATTCAATAGTTTGAATATGAATCTAACGGACTATGTGGATATTCGCATTGAAATAATTCATTCAAGAGTTTGAATATGAATCTAACATTTTTATATTATTATTGAATATGGTAGAAAGAGATTCTCTCTCTATTCTATACTATATTATAGAGAGAAGTGATAATATTTGGATCTATAGTATCAAATTTCAAAAATAAAATGGTCGAAATGGTAGAAAGAATATAATTCTATATATTAATAAGGGATGGATACAATCTTTTTGTATAGTATCAAATTGAACAAATAATACTCAATTTCAAAATAAAATGGTATAAATAATATACGTATAAATGATATGATTATGTATAAATCAAAATAATATACGTATAAATGATATGATCATGTATAAATGATATGATTCTGTATAAATGATATGATTATGTATAAATCAAAATAATATACGTATAAATGACTATGATCATGTATAAATGATATGATTATGTATAAATAGAAATAATATACGTATAAATGATATGATCATGTATAAATGATATGATTCTGTATAAATGATATGATTATGTATAAATAGAAATAATATACGTATAAATGATATGATCATGTATAAATGATATGATTCTGTATAAATTGATATGATTATGTATAAATCAAAATAATATACGTATAAATGATATGATCATGTATAAATGATATGATTATGTATAAATAGAAATAATATACGTATAAATGATATGATCATGTATAAATGATATGATTCTGTATAAATGATATGATTATGTATAAATCAAAATAATATACGTATAAATGATATGATCATGTATAAATGATATGATCATGTATAAATAGAAATAATATATGTATAAATGATATGATTATGTATAAATAGAAATAATATGATTCTATATATATAGATATATAATATTCTGATCTATAGTCTCAAATTGAACAATATATAAATAGTAGAAAGAATATGATTCTTATAAATATAAATAGGAGGGGGAAGATGATTATATATACTAGGAAGGAAAAAATTATGTCATATGTCATGAGCTTGAACTTAACAAGCATCCTTAAAGTTCCATATCTCGGGGATGATCTAGCGGATGAGAAAAAAACAAGAGAAGAAGAACAAAAAGAACAACAACAAAGAACAACAACAACAAGAACAACAACAAGAAGAAGAAGAACAAGAAGTAATAAACAATAATTCAAATCAAAAATCAAAATTAAATAAAGGAGGTATTTAATATGATTACAGAAATATACTATATATTAGTACCGTGGATTCAGAGGTCTGCTCCAGTTCTACTATTTGGCGTTTATTATGGCTTTTATCACGTTGCCAATTGGTCCAGCTCAAATGTATTATGTCCGAGCGATGTTGATTCAAAACAAAGTCGTCGACAACAGGAAAATTGTCCCTACGGGAAAATTGATCCTTGGTGGTTCTTTTGTGGCACAACTCGTGGTCTTCTCATCCATTTATCTTGGCCCTATTTATGCGAGCATTTGGAAACCTCACGTAATGACAATCATGCTTGTTCCCGTTCTATTATTTCTTATTTTTCAAACAAGTTTGATTCGGAAATACCCTTGGATTCAAAATCCGGCAATAGAGTTTTTGATTGGAGTCGCTTTACAGCTGCTGAACCCGGCCCTTTTCGGTAAATCTGTGTATACTCGGTTAACCCAATATGATGCTATTCAGGTATAGTGGAAGCTATATATTTCTGCTGAGTACCGCAGCCGGATGGTTGAGCGGACAAATTCTTTTTGTCAAAATGACGAAAATTTTTTGTTCACGCGTAGAAATGATGTTCCCTTAAAAGCGAATCGAAAACGGGAACTTTTCCGCCTTCAGTTTTCAAATTATTTTTTTCGCTTATGCCATGCTCACATGCTACCGGGAGGAATCCTTCTTTCATCGCTACTAAGTGGAATGATTCAAGATCGTTCATTCAGGGTCCTCGAGAAGAGTTAGAAGAGGTATCGCTAGATTTATCCGATAAGAAAAATCTTTTAGGGAGGTTTCAAAATACCTAAGAAAAAAAAAGGCATAAGTCTCAAACTAAAGCTGCTATTAATATGAAAAAAAATCAAGTTAATAAGCCGCCCATTCCTCTGTCTCCTTCTTATAGAACATTAGTGAGAATTCTATCTTTAGAAGATCTCAAATTGGATACTGAGACAGATTCGACTTTAGCATCTTTTCTAATAAAAAGATGGCCATTAATCTTTTTTGATTCTAATCGGTTTAACCAACCCCTACGATACGTTAGTATAGGGGATTTTATTCTTCGTGGCCCTGTGAAGAGCCAAGTTGCTGAATATTTCTTCGATGTTTGTCTCAGTGATGGCGATGAAAGAATTTCTTTCACAGCTCCGCCAAGTATGTCTTTCTTTGCCAAAATGGCAAACTTGGGCGATCAAAGTCTTGATTCAAATCAGGATAACCTTGATGAATGGATAGTGAGAAAATCGGAGAGGAAATCTTATTTAGGCGAAGAGCTTGAAAATAGGGTGAGAGCTCTAAGCAATGGATCTCCTATTGTAGATATTCTTGAAAAAAAAATGAGATTTTCTCGAACAAAAGAAGGGAAGTACCTTTCAGAAGTTCATGATCCATTACTCAGCGGGCCATTCCGTGGGTCGATGAATCAATTTAAATCACCTTGGATGATCCATTCAGAGGATTATTTGAAAGAGCAAAAATATTTGAAAGAGCAAAAAAAAAAACTGTCGCAATGTAAGAACCGTGATTCTACCAACCGGCCTTTTCGAATTTCCTTAATTCCACCAGAAAATAAAAATAGAATCGTTCAAACCACGAATAAAAATGATTTCCAAATGGTGGATAGATAAAAATTCATATGTTCTTATTAGAGGAACAGAATAAAAAAAATGGTTGGATGAATCTACTTTGGAAGATTTAAAGTCAAGATATGAGAAAATCTATCCTAAAAATTTATCTTCATTGGAACATGTTTTCAAAACATTGGTCCCGGGCGCCTTTAAATGCAAGAATAGAAGAAGGTATTGCTTCTTGCGATAAAAAATTACTAACACATTATTTGTTGCATATTTTTCTTGAAACTACAGGTCTCAAGTGGGAATTACGTTCTTAGTGTTCTTCCTACCGAGCAGGCTTTGCTTTATGAGCGATTTTTTTTATAAATTTGAAGGAATTCTCAAATTCTGAAGTCTCTATGGATATTAAGATATCGCAGAAGGATATTCTGAAAGATTTGGTAGAGATTTCAAAAGAGGCCTGCCTTCTAAGAAGAAACGTACTAGAAGAAAAAGAATAAGAACAATAAATCAAATTTTGATCAAGATTTATTGAAAAAAAACAATTTGATCAAGATATGAAAGATTTTACAAATTTCTATGAACTTTATCTTATTTATAATAAGTTTATGGAAAAGGAAAAAATCCGTGTTGATGATGATGAACCTCGAATCCGAGATTTTAACAGGTTTATTGTTCCTCAAATTGCCCTCCACCCTAATATCTGGAGTTCACGACCCTCTAGCTGTCAAGATTGTCTCGAAACTCGTCCAAAAAAAGCTCGACAATTAATCATTATAAGGCCCTTTGACAAAATAAAAGAGTTACAAAAGAAGAAAAAAGACAAAAAAAAAGGATTCTTTCAACCTTTCAAAAAACTTGAACAAGAAAGAACTCCTGAACAAAAGAAACTCTTGAAGCGGACAAGGGGGGGGCGAAGAAGAAGATCTTGTATTTAAAGATATATATGTCTTTAGTTACCCCTATGAAGGGGATTTTCGTCGAGATTTAGTAAAGGGAGCTGTCCGTTTTCAACGACGAAAAGTTTCAGCGATCAAACCATTGGATAGCGAGACCAGAGTCGATTCTTTTCGGGAGACTTAGATCAATGACTCAAAAGCCAGGGGGGGATGACTACTCAAAAGTCACATCACAAACCTTTTCCTAAGAAGGAAGTCAAAGAGAAGACAAAAATGAAAAAAACTTCAAGATCTTTAAGAATGTACGAAAAATTTTTAGAGAGACGTGAAAGGAGAAAAGAAGAACGTCGCCGTCGAACACAGCAAACCTTCGACGGAGAAGTGATTCACTATGTCAGAGCTGCTCTCTTGTTCACTCATACGTATTTAAGGAAAAGATTGTATTTCCCTATTTTGATAATAGCTAAAAATATTGGTCGTACTTTATTATTTCAGGTCCCCGAATGGGAGCAGGATTGGTCCAACTTGCAAAAGGAAGCATATCTCAAATGTAATTATGATGGATATGAACTGACGGACCCCGGATGTCCCGAAGAAGTTCATAAAAGATTATATCAAAGAGGGTATTCAAATCAAGATTGTATATCCTTTTCGCTTGAGACCTTGGTATGAATCTAACTCTACTGAGATTGACCAAAAACAACTGGTTTCTTAACCATATATGGGACAGAAATGACCTTACCTTTCGGTAATCCCCCAAAAGTGCCTTCTTTTTGGAAACCTATTCGCGAATGTATTTGGAAATACACGTCCGATCGGGCAAAACCTATTATCGAACCTATTCGCCAATTGATAATTATTATCAAACCTATTATCGAACCGATCCGCCAATTGATAAATAAGAAAATTAAGACAGAGATCAAGATAGATACTCGGACAGAAATCAGAATGATTCGGACTAAGCCTACGTCTAATATTAAATTTTCTTTAGAGGTCGTACAAGATGAACCATCTTCAATCCAGATGGAAAAAAATTGGGATCTTCTAGATCCAGCTTATTGGACAACCACAATGAATGATCGAATCAACCAAATGAATGAAGAGTATCTCTTCAATCTAGATATTTATAATAAATTGAAAACTGATTTTAAACAGATAACTGGATCAACCTTCTCCTGACATAAAATCTAGATTGAAAAAAGAGTGGGACTCGAATCAAAATTTGGCGTTCGCTTTTCCAAAAGAAAACTATTCGATTCATTAAGAAGAAATTGCCATATTTTATGAAAGTTATTCATTTTAGGGTGAAATTAATACTTATTGATCTCAAAATAAGTATGTTCAATATGATCGAATCCAATTTGGAATTTTGCATGCAATTGAGTAGAAGTATTGAAGCAAATTAAAAAAATATTCAATAGCAATGACCCAATTAGCAAAAACGCCGAATCCAAATGCCAAGGAAAAGAAATTTCCAGGCATATGTATTTCACAAAATATGGCGAGAAATAAGAAATATGAAGGGATTCTATGCGAGGGATTTATTAGAATCAAGAACATCGTCTCCTTTTATAAAAAGAATGTTAAAGAATTTTTGCATTCGCAAGGGCTATTGGATTGCAAGCATCCTCGAGAGTTAACGGCTAACCATTGGAAGCAATGGTTAAAATGGTGTGCTGGCTATAGAATAGCCCCGCACAAAAAGAAAAGAAATAGTATTGGCAACCGGTTGGGATGGAGTGAATTTGCATCGTTTTTGGGAGAGAAGCGCTTTGCATCTTTTCTAACCCGACTCAAGAATCGGATCAAACGTCACAGATATGATCTTTTAGCGTATAGTTATCTGGATCATATGAAAGAGGATAATCACGGACCCGCAATTCAATATAAACCGGAACCAGATTATCAAGCTATTACTAATTTTCAGAATCCCGGTTCTTGCAAGAAGAAGAAGAAGAAAATTTCTTCCAAAAGAAAAAATGTCGATTTTTCTCGGCAACTAAGGCAAATTATTACAAAAAAAGTCGATATTACAAATGGCAATTCTGGTGTTCCCAAATCTTAGAAAAAAAATCAAAAATGCAAACAAACTTGGTGACGTTTTTCCCCCGGATATCATAAGAAGACAAATTGAACAAATGTGGGAATTTCGAGAGATTCAAGTACCAAAAGAGTTTGATGTTGATGCTTTTGTAATAGAAAGTCTTCGAAAGAAAGAAGAGGAAAGGCGAAGCAAACTCGCTGCCCGCGAAGAAAATTAGGGAGGCGCGCAGAAAGCGTAAAGAAGAAAGGCTCAAGACAAGAGAGGAACGGCGCAAAAAATTGGAGTCGGCAACTTCTCCAGAAGAAAGTAAATAGATTGAGAAGGGCATTTAAAGGAGAAGATGACCAAACAAGAAAAAGAGAATGCGGGAATCAAGGCAAAGATTTATCAAGCAACCGAGAGCTAGACAACTAGCAAAAATAGCTGCACAAAAAGCTGAACAGCTCAGAAGGGAAGAAAGGAGACGCAAATTGGAAGAATTACGTCGAAAAAATAAATATTCGAACAAAAAGAGGAGAGATCTTCTAGTTCGAGATTTCTATAATATTTATTATCCAAAAAAAAATATTGATAAAATCAATACAGAAAAAGAAGAAGTCCGAATAGCAATAAAGGAAATCATTTTGAAACAAGATGCTAAGAAAGCATCACAAGGTGATAGGAAGGCATGGGACCGAGTTAAATCAAAATTGGATGATGAAAAAAACAAAAACAAAAAAGTAAAAGTACCATCCGAAACCAAGACCAAACCCAAGAAAGCCGATAAACAAGTACAAGATCCCAGAATTGCCAGAACTGAATATCTGAAAGAACAGAAACGCTTTCAACGGGAGGCAAAACGTCTTGCAAGGGAGGCAGAATTAAAGAGGAGATGAGACTCAGGGGAATGGACCCGAAAAAGAATTGTAAAAGAAAAATTAGCGTATCGAGAAATGGCCAAAATATTCGTAGGTGGAGAACCAAATTCGAGCTCGAAAAACTGCCATTAGCTCGTTGGGCTTCCAAGTTCAAAAATGCGTCTCGTTTCTTTGATAAGAAAAAATTAGGCGACGATGCTGCTGTAGCCGACTTACTTTTCCCATATGCGGAAAATGGGGATCTTGACTTGGGATTATTGGAAACTGTATTGTATCTCAAAAGTTGCTTCCCGAAAGAAAAAGATTTGCTTAGAGTTTTTGCCGAGGCAACCCGAAGATCTATGCCATTTGTACCGGGGTACTTTAATGACCGATTCTTTGTATATAAAATTGCAAGTCTTTTCTTAAAACTAAAAAAGAAAAAAATTGATGTAAATCTTTTTGATAGATCTCAACGACGAAGAAAAGTACATCGTATTGAGGATCTAAATGAAAAAATTTCAAGTTCTTTCATTTTCGAAGATGTTTTTCTTCCAAGACGTCGTAGGAATTTCGAATTTTGAATCTTTTGAATCTGGAAAAATCATTTAGATGAAAGTGTAAGATTCAATAGTAAAGAGATACCAAATGACCAAGGTCTGATGAAAAAAAGCGAGCCTCTGATCGTCGATACAAGACAAAAGATAAGACGTTTTCTTTGGCCTCGTTATCGATTAGAAGATCTTATTTGCATGAATAGATTTTGGTGGAATACCCATAATGGTAGTCGATCTGTTATGTTGAGGGTACGTATGTATCCCAAAATAGATCATTGGAACATATTCAAAATAGTTTTGTATTTTATAAGACACAGTTTTATTTCGATAAAAGAGATTCTTCAAAATTTTGGAAATCATACCAAAAGTTTCTTGGGTACGAAACATTCGCCGGTTGCTGGACGAAATGAAGCTATAAATGAGGTAAAGCTCAAAAAAGAAGACTCTTTTTGTAGCATAAGTTCATCTCTTCCTTCTGACCGCTCCCCGTACAATGAGTTTCTTACGCTAGTTAGAAGAATATAAGTTGCTTAGAGATTCCATTATGGAAATGGGATAGGTTCCCTTTTCTCTAAACTGAGAGATTTTTCTTATCAGACGGATGAGTTCGTTGAGAGATTTTCTTATCAGACGGATGAGTTCGTTGAGAGATTTTCTATCAGACGGATGAGTTCGTTGAGAGATTTTCTTATCAGACGGATGAGTTCGTTGAGAGATTTTCTTATCAGACGGATGAGTTCGTTGAGAGATTTTCTTATCAAATCGATGAAAGAACTTTTCTCTAAACTGAGAGATTTTCTTATCAAATCGATGAGAGAACTTTTCTCTAAACTGAGAGATTTTCTTATCAAATCGATGAGAGAATTTTTTTCGAAACTTAGACTTGAACTTCAAAAGTTCTAAATCCCCTTACAAAGAAACTGAGAAAATTGATAGATCCGCTTAGTTGGAAACTAAACTTATCAACTTTAGAAGTTTCCTAAGAAACCTTCCTAAATGAAATCAGAGTGAAACTTATCAATTTTCTCAGTTCCTAAGAGATATTATAGGCGGACTATTAGTTAAGCTAGAAAGACCTAGACCTTTAAGTCGTTGGGAGAAAACGCGTAACTTTTATAACAAATATATTCGTCCAATATGGTTTTTCTTAGAACTTTTTTCCTTATTTAGAAGATAAAAATAGCCGCGATCTTGTTTAACGATCTTGTTTACCATGGGATGGGTTTTGGAGCAGCAGGATTTGAACCTAGGACCTCCACCATCCCCAGGTGGCACGCTACCAAACTGCGTGCTACTCCGTTATAACGACCAACATCGGATTTCTGTATCTATTTAACGTCGGATATTGAATAGAGAAAAAAACTCTTTTTGCATTGACAATCTCGGAAAAATAGTCTAATATATCTAAATATTATATATATAAATATATTTAGATATATTAGAACAATACCAAGCCGCCATGGTGAAATTGGTAGACACGCTGCTCTTAGGAAGCAGTGCTAGAGCATCTCGGTTCGAATCCGAGTGGCGGCATTATTGTTAATAAGATACTATGGGTTAGTATCCCTTCCATATAATTTCCATAAAAGAATGTTTTCGTGAGAGAAATGACTCTGATATTCATATAATCATGGGGAAATTTGAAATAATTTCTATAATCATTTCAAATCTCCCGTGAGAAAAAATCAACTATTAGTTATCGCTCAAATCCACAAATAGCATTCAAAATAATATGAATTTGAATGAATTTTGATCTTTTTCCTTTTTCTATATGTCTCTATTTTGAGAATTCAAATCAAATTAGATAGATTGAATTATCTGAAATAGTTCGATCGAGAATTACTGAAATTGAAACTTATTATTTCTTGACCAAAGTGGTTCGACCCAAGTCTTCTAAATTTTTCTGACGACGTAGAGGTCGGGTAACCAATTCAAGTACATCTCTTGCATTGGCAAACCCATGAATCTGCGCAAAAGTAAATTCAACTGACCATTTAGTACTAATTCCTCTTGCTTCTAGCGGGTTAGCATGAGCCATTCCTGTGATAGCTAAATCGGGTTGTAATTCGCGTATACGTCGTATTTGATTCGAATTATCCGGTTTCTCCACAATTCGTGGTATTGGTACACACATCTTTATACATGTATTTTGTAAAAGTGATAATTCAGCAGCTTGATATCGTTTATCCATATATGGAATGCCAATTTCATGAACAATCATTCCACATCTGATTAAGAATCTTGCTAGAGAGACTTCTAGTAGATTATCTCCCATGAAAAAGACAGATTTACCATGTACCAAATCAAGATAATCCTTTAAACCTTCCCATATTCGTTTCCTCCCTTTCCTCCAAACCTTGGGGTTCAACACCAAATACAGGACAAATCTTTTCAATCCAAGCACGCGTTCCGTCTGGACCGATAGGAAAAGGAGCTCCAATTAATTGACATTTTTCGCGTCTTATCAAAGTTGTCGCTGTCCGACTCAAAAATGGGTGAACACCACAAACATAAACTCCATCACCCAATGATGGAAGATCGGTATATTTTTGAGCAGGTAACCAACCTGATACCTTGATGGATTGACGTTTTAATTCTAAATTGAGTTGAGAAGCGACGTTGGACGGCAAAGATCCAAAAAGAACTAAGGAAGGATGATTTGCATATTCAACCAATTCCTCTTTTTTTCTAGAATGAAAAGTCAAAAAATTTTGACTAGTTTCTTTTCGTTCACGAACGGAGAATTCCGGTTCTGGACAACGATGTGCCATCGCAGCTAACACAGTATCTTCTCCTTGAGTAAAGGCATAATCGAGTCCATTCGCTCTTGCCACTAGAATTGGGATTCCAATTTCCCATTCTAGTTTGGGTGCCATACCTTCCAAATCCATTTTGATTATCTCTGTAGTACAAGTACCTATCCATATGATCACGCTAGGGTCTCTATCTTTTCTTATTCGAATACAAAGCTTTTTTAATCCTTCATAATCATTCAATTGAGCCGATATATCTCCTTCTTCCAATTCTGCCATTGCATAGCGAGGTTCTGCAAAAATCATTACTCCAAGTGCATTTTGCAGAAAATAACCGCATGTCTTTGTACCCACAACTAAAAAGAAACTATCTTCGATCTTTTGATATAACCAAGATACACAGCTAATTGGACAAAAAGTATGATAATTACCTGTCTCACATTCGACAGTGAGAGTTTCATCAATTTTCACTGACATAAATGATTATAACTATGTTGATTAAATCGTCGTAAATCCAAGTAAATTTTCCTTATTATTTTGATGTTTCCCCTCATCAATAGGATTGAGATAAAGGTCAGAGAGTAGATTGAATAATTCCCGATCTGGAATCTCCTTTGGCACAATACCTTCTGGTTGGGACAATATTTGATCCGCTATGTCTAAATAATATTCACATACATAGTTAAGAGATGGTTCGGATCCAACCATTTCAAATAAGGTTTTCCCTTTGACCCTCGAAACTCGAATATCTTCAATAAGAGGTAAGACTTCTATTACGGGCATTGGGCAGGCTTCTACATATTGATTGATAAGATCTCTTTTAGATGTGCGATTTCCAACCAAACCTGCTAATCGCAGTGGATGTGTACGAGCTTTTTCCCTGATAGAAGCAGTAATACGATTAGCTGCAAATAATGCATCAAACCCATTATCTGTAATAATGAGACAGTAATCTGCATAGTTCAACGGAGCAGCAAAACCTCCGCAAACCACGTCACCCAATACATCAAATAATATTATATCATATTCGTAAAATGCATTTAATTCTTTTAACAATTTCACAGTCTCTCCTACCACATATCCCCCGCATCCAGCACCTGCAGGTGGCCCCCCAGCTTCCACACAATCTACCCCTCCATAACCTTTATGAATGACATCTTCGGACCAAATATCCTCATAATGATAATCTTTGGACTGCAAAGTATCTATAATTGTAGGTATCAAAAATCCTGTCAGAGTAAAAGTACTATCATGTTTGGGATCACATCCAATCTGTAACACTTTTTCACCACGTCTAGCTAGGGCAATTGAAATATTACAACTAGTGGTTGATTTACCGATTCCGCCTTTTCCATAAACTGCTATTTTCATCTTTTGATCTCCTTTTATTTCTTTTTTATCTTCCGAACTTGTTATTCGTTTTATCTAATTTTGAGTTGAACTTTGCCTTATTTATAAATTGAATTGTAGTTGTTTGACATTGTTTTTTTTTTTTTTTTTAGCTTAGCTCCCTCACCCTCATTTTATCCTGAGTAAATGGAGGAAGCCAAGCAAAGAATCCTTCATTCCCAAATAAATTATCGTTATTTCAATCAATAAATTGAAATCACCAAAGAAATCTTATCATCGATTCAGTTTTTTCTTTTTTCATAATCAAATATTTTCTTCTTATATTTTGTTATATGTATGTAATAACATACATACACAAATGTATCGTCAACCACTCATCATTTGATTCATTATAGAAAATCACAATGAATTGAATCCGGTCGATTTTTTTACCGGGCGAACGACGGGGATCGAACCCGCGCGTGGTGGATTCACAATCCACTGCCTTGGAACCACTTGGCTACGTCCGCCCCAAACTAATTGGCAGTCTCTGTCTACGGTCATTCCATTTCAAGAATGGTTCTAAGCCCCGAAAATGAACTAATAATGAAACTATTATATTATTAGTTAATAACTTGTTGCAAGATTCAACAATCTTGTAATGCAACTCTCGAACAAGTTATTGACGTTTTGTTTATTGAAACAATAATAGTTTTGGATATTTAATTTAAGATCTGAGCCAATACTTATTATTAGATTAGATATTATGCATCCATGGCTGAATGGTAAAAGCACCCAACTCATAATTGGTAAGTCGCGGGTTCAATTCCTGCTGGATGCACAGTAAACAGTTATTGTGCTCTGCTCGCAATAACTTTAAATTAGACGGAAAAAAGCAGTACCAGACCTTTCGGTTTTGGTACTGCTTTCTTTTTTGCTTTTCAAAGATTGAAAGACACTAACAATCCAGAGTAATTAGCCGTCTATAGAATTAGCTTCAACAGCAGCTAGATCCAGAGGGAAGTTGTGAGCGTTACGCTCGTGCATAACTTCCATACCAAGGTTAGCACGATTAATGATATCGGCCCAAGTGTTAATTACACGACCTTGACTGTCAACAACAGATTGGTTGAAATTGAATCCATTTAAGTTGAAAGCCATAGTGCTGATGCCCAAAGCAGTAAACCAGATACCTACTACTGGCCAAGCAGCTAAAAAGAAATGTAGAGAACGGGAGTTGTTGAAACTAGCATATTGGAAGATCAATCGGCCGAAATAACCGTGAGCAGCTACAATATTGTAGGTTTCTTCTTCCTGACCAAATTTGTAACCTGCATTAGCAGACTCATTTTCGGTAGTTTCCCTGATCAAACTCGAAGTTACCAAAGAACCATGCATAGCACTAAATAGAGAGCCGCCGAATACGCCAGCTACACCTAACATGTGAAATGGATGCATAAGAATATTGTGTTCAGCCTGGAATACAATCATGAAATTGAAAGTACCAGAGATTCCTAGAGGCATACCATCAGAGAAGCTTCCTTGACCAATAGGGTAAATCAAGAAAACAGCAGTAGCTGCTGCTACTGGAGCTGAATATGCAACAGCAATCCAAGGACGCATACCTAGACGGAAGCTAAGCTCCCACTCACGACCCATATAGCAAGCTACACCAAGTAGGAAGTGTAGAACGATTAGCTCATACGGACCACCGTTGTATAGCCATTCATCAACAGAAGCTGCTTCCCAGATGGGATAGAAATGCAGACCGATGGCTGCAGAGGTAGGAATAATAGCACCGGAAATAATATTGTTTCCATAAAGAAGAGAACCGGAAACAGGTTCACGAATACCATCAATATCTACTGGAGGAGCTGCAATGAAAGCGATAATGAATACAGAGGTTGCAGTCAATAGGGTAGGAATCATTAAGACACCAAACCATCCAATGTAAAGACGGTTTTGCTAGTGATCCAATCGCAAAAACGATTCCATAGGCTTGCGCTTTCGCGTCTTTCTAGAATTGCGGTCATGGTTATAACTTGGTTTATTTAATCATTAGAAGCTCCCAAGCATACACATAAGGCTTGTTATTCAACAGTATAATATGATTCATATCTGTATGTCAACCAATATTTTGACATCTTTATGAATATTCATAAAATTCATAGTATCCTCTTCCATAAACTATATCCACATATATTGAAATGCTTTTCAATACGTAGAGCGCATTAATACCGGTATTAATGCGCTCTATTAGCATTCTTTCTTTCTTTTCACTTCAAGGTAATCAATATTATTACCTTGAAGTGAAATGTGCTTAGAGAAAACTTTTTCGATGAGTAAGTAAGGATGATTCCCGAATAGTGGGATGTTACCTTTCTTGCTTGTTAAGCACAATGGATAACATTGAATTGGATTGGATCTAGAATAAGTAGACAAAAATACCTTTAGGTGCTAGATTCTGGTACTCTGGGTTGCCCGGGACTTGAACCCGGAGCTCATCGGATGGAGTGGATTATCTGCTCTTTTTAAGAAGAGCAAGAAATCTCTCCCCAAACCGTGCTTGCAATTTTCATTGCACACGGCTTTCTCCATGTATTGATTTGATCAATCATTTGGTTGGATTTCCGGGTGGAAAAGATCTATAGGATCATAAATTGATCCTGGCAATTGCTCAATAAGCATTTCATTGGTCAAAATCAGTTTTTGATTTGTTTATTCTGCATCTTTTGCCAGAAATTAGCCAGGGGGTTTATCTGGCTAATTTCTAAATTCCAAATTCGTTCTCTCTGTAAACGAGTTTTTGAAGAGGACGAAGAAATGAATTCTCTTTCTTTTGAAAACGATTTTGTAAAGAGTTCCGAACCTAATTGTTCTCGAATTACACGTATCGTACTTTTATGTTTACAGGCCAAAGTTTTAGCACATGAAAGTAAAAGTATATACTTTATATGATATAAACCATCTTGATTGATCGATCCACTGTAGTAATGAAAAAGATTTATCCAAATTCGATCGAATCGATCGAGGATATCATCATCTGATAGACTGGTCCAAGACAATTTACTAATTGGCCACCCTGAGATGTCACAAAACTTTTCTTTAGCCAAAGAAAAAAGAATTGATCTAATCGGAGCTGTTGAGTTTAATTCATTGGTAATCAGATCGGTAATGAATAAATCATCTAGCATTTTGGCTCTAACCACGAGAGGTCTCATTTTAACATGCATAAAAAAACCTAAAAAAGAAAAAGAAGTCTTGGATAATTCAAGACTGCATATCCTATACGGTTGAAACCAAAGATGAAAATAGTATTGCCAAAAATGAAACAGATGATATCTACATTTTTTCACTTGAAGGTGCGTACCCTTTAGAGCTATAAGGGATCTTTCTCCATATCTCACATAATGGATGAAAGAATCCTTTAGCAACCAGATCTTTTTTGTTGAAATTTTATGAGGAGGAAATAGAACAATATCTTTGATCTTTTTCTCAAAATGAGTTCGATCGGGAAAAGATCCATATAACAATGATTGTGAATTCAAAATTCGTTTAATAAGAGGAATTAAAAACGATTCGCATTCATACACATAAGAATTCCAAAGGAACAGGGAGAACCTCGTATTTTCTCTCTGTGTAATCAGAGCTTTCTGCAAATTTTCTCGATTAAAACTATTTTTCCATTCATGGAGAATCGATCGTAATAAATGCAAAGAAGGAACATCTCGGATCCAGCGACGAAAAATTCGAACCAAAATTTCCGGATGAATTGAGTAGGGCACTCGTAGATCTGATATATAATTGGAATGTGGTAATTTAGCCTCCATAAAAGGAAATATGCAATGGATGGATCGGAGACTATTCCATCCATCCATTCCTTTTATGAAATGTTTTGATCGCATTGCGAACGAAACTTCCAAGACAATTGTAAAACCTTCTAGTATCAATTGAAAAGAAGAATTCTTATTGTATTCAATCAATTTATTTGAATCGGAATTCCCCAATAAACTAATTGAATTATTCTGTTTACGTATCCGACGTATTGAACGTTTTACAGTTAGAAAACTCAAAAAATTAGAAACTAAAATTTCCGTTGGTTCGGAGGAACCAGATCTATCTAAATGATGATAATGAGCAATTGCGTAAAGATCTTCCCGAAAAAAAAGCGGATATAAAAAAAATTGTTGCCAAGATCGATGTTTGTTTGAATTTCTTTGGAATTCATCCATTTTTTAAAACCCCCGGAAACCTCTTGGATTATTAAAGATAATACATGGTGCGATCTAGTTGGAACATAATAGAAAATATCTATCAGATAGATAATTTTCTTCGCATAGATCTTCATTCGTCATGAGGAAGAACGAAAATTGATTATTTTGGCAGTCCGATCGCTCTCCTGACTCATGGAATAGAATTAAACATGGTCAGTACACTATTTCTCTTACACATTTGTTTTCGAGTACTTAGGACTCATTGTGAATGTAGAAAACCCTGATTTACTACAGGGAAAAACTTCCTTTATCGGTTACTAAAAGGCTTTTAACTTCCGATTAGTAAAGGGAATTCCTCGTTCAAATGAGGAACAGAAGCTCGTTCTTCTGGTTTTACTTATGATTCAAGCCATCCAGCTTTATCCATTGACTCACTTGACTTAATCACTCGCACTCTCGAATTTATTTGATTTTATTTCAAAAATCAATCCATTTGTTCAAATTATATATATATAATATATATGTAAATATATTTACATATATTATTAAAATTATGCATTGAATTCCTTGGATCAAATCCGCTTCTGATCAAAAAAGAAAGTCGAGATTCTTAGAACGACATGCTGCTTTTTCCATTTTATTGACTTTTCAGGATCAGTCGTAGTCTTACTAATTTTACCGATGGTATAGACGAATTGAGTAGTTCATCAAAACATGTAAAAGACCATAGGCGCACTTAAAAGCCGAGTACTCTACCATTGAGTTAGCAACCCTTATTTGGATAGATACAGTCGAAGTAGAATACGCAGTTACTTGATTGAATCGATATTTTAACAATCGTTCTGATTGAATGACAGAAATAGAACCTTTAAATAAATCATCAAAGATATATAATAATCTAATCGAACTTTATCATTTCTTAATCAAATCAAGTGATCTTTACGGATCAGGTTATTTCTGATCCGTTGAACGAATTCAACCATTCAAAAAAGAAATGGCGGATTTATTATACTCAAAAAATATGCTATTGTCAATCAATGTTGAGAAGGATTGTTGGATTGGCACTACATTAAGATGAAAAATGATTAGAAATAGAAAGAGAAGACCATTAGAAATGGCAGTCAAAAAAGCACAAAACTTTGTATTTCATCCATTCGGTTCGTTCTCGGTCTAATCTTTTTCATTTCTTCTTCTTCCGTTTAATAGCCGTCATTTCTTCTTCTTCTTCTTCCGTTTAATAGCCGTCATTTCTTCTTCTTCTTCTTCTTCCGTTTAATAGCCGCTTAACAAAATTATTTATGTGCTTGCCTATATAAGATCGCAGGGGAAAAAAATACATGAAATGAAGATATAATAAGATAAATATAAATGGATAATAATAAAACAACCACGATACAAAATTGATATAATAACTCAATTTTATATGATCGAAAGCTAGGCGTAGACGCATTATTTAGAATGCCCTCCTTTTTAAGAAATTTAAAGCGCGTTTAAAATGATCAATTTTTGCAGAAAAATACCATGAACAGTTTCTGTAAGTTGAGTTCCTAATTTGAGAAAATATACAATAGCACTATAAATTAAACGAGTTTCATTCTTATTGATTGAACCCAATTCCTGAAGAGCTCTTCCCTTCGAGACTTAACGTCAAATTCGATAGGTAGCTCATTAATTTAATTTACATTAACCCTAGATTCTGCCCCTAACTGAAAAAAAGTTGATACCAAGCTCCATTATTAAAATATCTCTTTTGATAAATGTTGAGCTAAGAGCATCTTCGAGTCAAAATGGCGGATGTCATAATCGACAGAACTAATCATGTCGTTCAAGTCACACGTTGCTTTTTACCACATCGTTTTAGACGAATTTTTATCATACAGATAGATTTCTCATCCGATCCAAAATGGATATATAATTATGAATACACTCAATTTCTACAATATATTTTTTCTAATTATACAATAGATTTTTTTCTATTGTATATATAGAATGAATTGCTTTAGTGAGCTAGGTATTCAATGCTTCTTTAGCTGCGTACATTACTTCGACAGTAATGGTTTCAATCCCCTTTTGTCGTGCAAATTTTTCAGTATTTATTTCAACCTTTTCTCTGGCAAAACGAGGAATTTTACTTAATTCTAGTCGACTTTCAGGATTCCAAATTAGGCCTATATCCGTAGACAATGATTTGGATATTATTTCTTTAGTATCATGACCACCAAAAATATCTAGAAGATGGTCCTCCATACCCAGAGCAAATGAGTTATAAATTAGATCGGCTATTTGATTAGTACCTTCGTAACCTAAAAAAGGTCGGTATCCCAAAGGAAAGTTTTGTATATGAACTGGTGCAGAAATAACTCCACACGGAATATCAAGACGTTTACCAATATGACGTTCCATTTGAGTACCAAATATTGCAGATGGTTCCATGTGAGCGATCATATCTCCTACCTCAGCATGATCATCTGTGATCAGTATTTCATCGCAGAAACCTTGAATTTGCTCTTTGAACCATTCCGCATCGTGTTTGCAATAAGTACCTGCACAACTGACACGAATCCCCATTTCTCTTACAAGTATCTTAGTGATTGAAGCAGCATGAGTTGTATCACCAAAAACAACTGTTTCTTTACCCGTCAAATTCTGACAATCAATAGATCTTGAAAACCAAGCAGCTTGGGAAACAAATCGAGTTTGTCCGTCGATATAAGGTTCATAATCCACTCTTTTATTCGATGAACTAAGAGTCAACGTATTCACATTTTTTTGAATCTGGCGGATCCACTCCGCCAATATCTACAGCTCCCATGGGAGCTATAGATATGTAAGGCATCCCATATTCTTTATTTAAATACACCGCTGTCATTAAGCCTACTTCACGATAAGGAATTAAATTGAACCAAGCTTTTGGCAAATTTTGAAGATCTTCTACAGATCCTCCTTCAGGAATTATTTGATTAATTTCGATGTCCAGATCTCGTAATAAACGTCTTAATTCACGACAATCGTGTTGATTATGAAAACCCAATGTAAAAATTCCAATTATATTGACAGAAGGCGCATCAGTTAGAAATTGATCCCATTTTTCTTGTCTATGACATCTATCTAAATAATATCGAACTACCTGTTCTAAAGTTCTATCCGCTGCTTGAATTTCATTGACTTGATAATGATCAACATCTGCAAAAATTACGTCGGAATGAGAAATTATGGATGCTCTATTCACAAAGTTATGTAAATCTTCTTGCAAAATACTAGAGGTACATGTAGGTGTCAATATGATAAGATCAGGATGTTCCTCCTGATCTTTCCGAAGAATATTATCCACAACTCTTTCTTGAGATCCACGTGCTAGTACGTGACGATCTACTATGCTAGCAGTTGCGGCAGTAAAATCTCTTTCGCGTTCTAACATAGAACGCATTACATTAAAATAATCATCTCCTAAAGGAGCATGCATAATAGCATGCACATTTTTGAAAGAACTAGCTACTCGTAGGGTTCCAATATGAGCAGGACCAGCATACATCCAATAGGCTAATTTCACTTTATCTCTATCTCAATTTGATCTGTATTCCCATCCTACACCGCAAAAATATCCCTTTCTTTATTTAGATCTTATTGAAATCATATTTCCGTTCTATAAATAGAGTCTTTTTTTTTTTTTATTTCCAATAATACTGTTCCACCTGGGACGGAAGGATTCGAACCTTCGAAATAACAGGACCAAAACCTGCTGCCTTACCGCTTGGCCACGCCCCATTATTGTTTTATTTTAATCAATTCATATAAATTGATGCAATGTTTCATTTTAATTCATTCTTATCTGGTGTTATGCAATTATGCATAGAAAAACTGGAGGGGCATAGATTCTTGAGTTCATCAGATATCTAACTATAGGGGAACCTAAAAAGAAACAAGAATATACATTCATTGGTCATTCTCTATCAGAATAGGTAAAATATTATATGAAGAAATGATCCCTTCCAACTCGAAGACTAAAAGTCTAATCTTGCCGAAAAAATTCGATTGATTGGCCAAATACTTTTGGATCTTTACATCATTTTTATTCATCGGAGAATCAAAATGTCAGTTATCCTCAACTTCCATATTTGTCTAGACGATGCCGCTTTTCATTTGAATAATCCCTTTTTTGCCAAATTGCCTGAAGCTTATGCGATTTTTGATCCAATTGTTAATATAATGCCAATTATCCCTCTGTTCTTTTTTTTATTAGCTTTTGCTTGGCAAGCTGCCGTAAGTTTTCGATAACGATAATCCTACAAAAAAAAGTTTTTATTGATTTTTGTTTAACTTGATACGAAAAAACATATCTTTTTTCTCTCATTTTATTAGTTAAATAGTTAGAATAGTTACATTCTAACTGGATCATTTTCATTAACCAAATTGATGTAAAACTCTTTTTCCTTGTTCTGATGTTTATTTTGTGATACATCTATTCTCAACAGATCTTAATACCTTTAGTCAATATCAACTGCATCACAGTTGCAGTTTGGGTGATTAGCTAGTGATTAGAATATGTCATTTTTATTTAATAGAGAACATCTCTTTGATATTTATTCTAAAGAACGAGTAAGGATGATAATTGATCTATTGATTCCAAATTTTATTCTTAAACAAGTTTAGGATAGTTTAATTAGTACTCGAATTCCTATTTATCCTGTTCAATTCCGAGCAAAGAAGAAAAGAGAAACAGAATAGATTCAATTTTGAATCTGCTTTTTTTCTTTGCTCGGCCAATGCCAATATATGATACAAAAATTGATAATCTATTCCGTTTTCTAATAAGAATCTCGGAGATTACATAATGCTTACTCTTAAGCTGTTCGTTTACACAGTAGTGATATTTTTTGTTTCTCTCTTTATCTTTGGATTCCTATCAAACGATCCAGGACGAAATCCTGGGCGTAAAGAATAGTGATGAAAAAAGATTAGAAAGTAGATTTTGTAAAAGGGTCTATTTCTATAGGTTTTGAGGAGTCATCTCAAGTGACTGAACGGAGAGAGAGGGATTCGAACCCTCGGTACAAATAGTTTGTACAACGGATTAGCAATCCACCGCTTTAGTCCGCTCAGCCATCTCTCCTAGATGGCAGATCTAAAATGAATATAGCATTTCACTAAATAAAGACCAACAGTTGTGAGAATCCAATTCTATTTCTTTATTCCGTTCCAAACAATTTTTCGCTTTCTCTAGCCCGGCCAGTATCTGGCCAGGCCATTATTTTCCTAGATAAGGAATAATTGACCAAATTATGAAGAATACAGTGCTCTACCTAATCTGAAAGCTAAAATAATTGTTATAAAAGTAAAAGCAATAAAAAGGGCTATCAAAATTTGACCTTGTGATATCATTTCTTTATTTCCTTTTTTGTATTATATATCAGTATAAGATAATAGATAAGCACTTCTATATTTTTTTTGAATAATTCCAACTGTTTCAGGTTCTAATCTGGATGAGATGTTCTAGATTGAAAATGGATAGATCATATTGGAAGGGTAAAAAAGAGATTTCAAAGACTAAGAGTGGATCATTTTTATTTTATGAAAATGATCATAATTTTCATTTTCTATATCTGTCATAAAGAAAAACTAATTCAAAATTACTTGAACAATTCTAAGGAATGTGTTTAATAAGCATAACAACTATATATAATGATAATGATAATAGTTACTAAATAAAATGAATAATAGGGTATTACTTATAATATGGATTAAGGATTATTCTTGCAAGAGTAAAAACAAAACAATAAGGTAAGGGACAGAGTGAAAAGAAACCATCTGCTATTGAATTTTCAGGAATAGGAAAATATGATGATAGGAACTTGTCTTATTAGAATCTAAATAAGTTCTCGATTTACTGAATAATTACTTTTTTCTTTTCCCTATTGGACAAAAAATCGATCTGTATGATACAATGAAATTGTGGCGGGTATAGTTTAGTGGTAAAAGTGTGATTCGTTCTATCATTATATTCAACAGAGTTGAAGGATCTTTCAACTCTCGTCTATATTTTGAAAAAACTCTATTTCTATAGAGGTTCTAAACCTCTCCTATGAATACCCTGATTTAGGAAAGGAATTGTGCGCATTCTCGTAATTTGAATTTGGAATGATAAAACGACCATATTTTCCATTCCATCCAAGATGGCGAAACAGAATGTAGAATATTTTCAAGGATTAGACCGATCTCTCTAATCGGATCAATCAAAGATCCATGGATATCAAAAGATTCTTTTTCATCGTAACTAAATGTTCAACTGCTAGAATAGCAAAAGTTGAAGTCAAATAGCTAGATAACAGTGACTTTGGTTTACTTTAGTCACCGTGATTTTGTTTGAGCTCGGTGAAATTTGATTTCCTCTAGGATCGCAATCAGTAGAAATAGGGAACGAAGTAATTAGAAAGATTTTTGAGTCCAATATTATTCAATCTTATCTTTCTATAGGGATCATCTCTCAAGTGAATAGGTATTTTCTATTTCAGGTTGTTCACCTGAAGTTAAGAGGAAAGAACTACATCTAAACTAACATAGATGTTATGGAGCAGAGCAAAAATATTTATGTATTATGTAAATAATCGTTTTTCATTAGACCCCCCTTTCTATCTCTCTCTCATGGAGGAGCCGAATGAAATGAAATTTTCATGTTCGGTTCTGAATTAGAGGCGTTAATCAACGTCGACTATAACCCCTAGCCTTCCAAGCTAACGATGCGGGTTCGATTCCCGCTACCCGCTCATCCATATTCCTTATTCAAAATGTTTTTTCATACCCGTGTTACCTATCTATTCTTTCTCTTTCGTTCCCGAATCTCGTTGTGGATGGAATAAAAAATCATACTTTTTTATTCCCGATCGATAAAGTATTTCAAGGAATAATGAAAATAAAGCGTCCATCGTCTAATGGATAGGACAGAGGTCTTCTAAACCTTAGGTATAGGTTCAAATCCTATTGGACGTAAGAATTCGTTATGCTTTGTAAATGTGATGATTAAGCCCTTTTATCCTATTCTGAGCATAAGAAAAAGTTGGATATTTTCTTGAATAGCTTCTTTTAAGAGATCTTCTGCTTGTTCCGTGAATGTCCCAGTAGAACGTATAATTTCTCCAAACTGGGGTTTATTTTTGACTAAATACTCGCGCAACTTAAGAATAAATTTTTTGACTTGTACGATATCTAATACATCTAGATATCCATTCGTTCCGGTATAAATCATAGCTATTTGTTCTTCCACTGTCAAAGGATCTGATTGAGATTGTTTGAGCAACTCGCGTAATCGTTGACCTCTTGCCAATTGATCTTGCGTAGCTTTATCAAGATCAGAAGCGAATTGTGCAAAAGCTTCTAACTCTGCAAGTTGAGCTAATTCTAATTTTAATTTTCCAGCTACTTGTTTCATAGCTTTCATCTGAGCTGCGGATCCTACTCTAGATACGGAAAGACCAACATTAATGGCAGGTTGAATTCCTGCATTGAATAGATCAGCTGACAAGAAGATTTGTCCGTCGGTAATGGAAATTACGTTAGTGGGAATATAAGCTGAGACATCTCCAGCTTGAGTCTCAACTATTGGTAAAGCAGTCAAACTCCCTCCACCTAACTGAGAATTTAATTTAGCTGCTCTTTCTAATAAACGAGAATGTAAATAGAAAACATCTCCTGGATAAGCTTCCCGGCCAGGTGGTCTTCTTAATAGAAGAGACATTTGTCGATAAGCTTGTGCTTGTTTGGAAAGATCATCATAAATGATTAATGTATGTTGTTCTTTATACATAAAGTATTCGGCTAAAGCTGCTCCTGTATAAGGAGCAAGATATTGTAATGTAGCAGGAGAATCTGCAGTTTCCGCTACCACAATGGTATACTCCATTGCACCGCGTTCTTGGAACGTATTAACTACCTGAGCTACGGAAGAAGCTTTTTGACCAATAGCGACATAAACACATATTACATTCTGATTTTTTTGATTGATAATCGTATCTGTAGCTACTGCCGTCTTACCGGTCTGTCTGTCCCCAATAATCAATTCTCGCTGACCGCGTCCTATAGGGATCATAGAATCAATAGCAATAAGACCCGTTTGAAGAGGTTCATATACAGAACGTCTTGAAATAATACCTGGGGCGGGAGATTCGATCAATCGAGATTCGGAAGATGAGATCTTCCCCTTACCATCAATAGGTCGAGCTAGCGCATTTACAACTCGACCCAAATAAGCATCACTTACTGGTATCTGAGCAATTTTTCCTGTTGCTCTCACGGAACTACCCTCTTGTATCATCAAGCCATCACCCATTAATACAGCTCCAACATTATCTGATTCTAGATTTAGGGCAATACCTACTGTACCATCTACAAATTCTACTAATTCCCCTGCCATTACTTTATCAAGACCATGAATACGAGCAATGCCATCTCCTACTTGAAGTACAGTGCCAATATTAACAACTTTGACCTCGTTATTATATTGTTCAATCTGTTTACGTATCATACTACTGATTTCATCGGGTCGAATAGTTACCATTAACACTAGTTAATTCTCTTTTGAAAAATAAGACCTAGTATATATAATCTAGAGATTTTAATTTGAATAATATATATAACGTTAATCAGTTATGTTTTTCATGGCTAGGAGCAGGTCGATATTATGCTCGATCGTACGTAAATGTAACTCGCTATTCAAACGATTATTCAGAGTTCCTAAAGCTCTTTGGACAGCTTGGTTATAAATTTGTTGTCGAACCTGTTCAATTACTCTTTGTTGTTCAAAGTGAATGGTTTCATTCTTTAAATTTTCTAATTGTTTCAAATTAACAGAAGCAAGATTGATAAGATCCTTTTTTTCTTGTTCTATTTGAGAGTACCCATTTATCCGAATTTCGCGCGCTCGCATTTCTACTTCCCGTAAGCGAGCCCGGGCTTGCTCAAGCTGATTAGCAGCTCCTTTACATAGTTCTTCAGAATTCTGAATAGTACTCAATATTTTCTGTTTACGGTTATCTAATAAATTACTTAATGAAAGTAGATTATTTATTCATAAGTTGAACGAATAATCTCTTCCCAAACCGAACACGAACCTTTCGATTCATTCGGCTTTCCCGCTCGGCTTTTTTTACCAAGCCTACCCTTTTCGTTCATATTATGTCAAAATAAGATCAATCTATCAAAGACCGAAATCTACGAAGGGCTCTTTTGCCAAAAGGGTTTTTTTATTATCAACTGAGTTGTTGTTTTTTCTTTTCGTATTTCCTCTTTACTTTTTCTTGAATAAATTCGCTTTTGTGTAGGTCGTCGGTTCCGCATTTAAACCCAAAAAATTGGATGGGAGATTAGGACTATTTTTCAGTAGATAGATTGAATAATTCCATTAATATGAATGTTATATATCGGATCAACCTCCAACTATGCCTTTGAACCCATCTCATATTAGCACAGCGGTGGAAAGAGTACCCAGTTGTGCTTGGACTTCAAGCAGTTTAGCTTTAACCATTCTAAAGATTTTCTCTTGTTGGTTGGGATTGGTAAAAAAATTTCCCAATCAATTACGAAATGCTATAGTTCTTCCATATTTATTTTGACCCTTTTAGAAGTAATTCGTTGAGATCATGCACTTTTCTATCTACAAAATGCAGTTGGTTGAATCCAGCTAGATTATTCAAATATACAACTCGCACACACTCCCTTTCCGAAATAGATTAGTACACCAAGCACCACACTGAGATTTATTATATTTGTTTCTAAAATATTGGTATTTAACCTGAAACCCTCAGCGGAAGATAAATAAATTAGGGAAATGAAAGAATCAGTTACATTTTTCATACGCTCTCCCCTCATAGATAAGGATACTTTTACAAAGTTTTTTCTCCGACTCGATATTCTGGCTGGATAAGCAGATTCCGAGTACTTAGTAAGTCCCAGGTCCCGCATAACGATAAATAAGGATATAATAACAAAAAAAACTTTGCTCGATCTATTTACTTCTTCGAGTGTCGCAAGTCTTTCTGACCAAGTATAAGTCCATTATTTTGAATCAGCCCCTCCCCTATTGGCTGAACAAGAAAATTTATAGAGGGGGGTCCTTCAAATCCCGAAGGAAACGGATTTTGGTCTCCGAGATCAAACAAATGGATTAGCAAATAAAAGTGCTAGAGCTACAACTAATCCATAAATAGTTAAAGCTTCCATAAAAGCTAAACTTAGTAGTAAGGTACCTCGTATTTTACCCTCCGCCTCCGGTTGTCTTGCAATACCTTCAACAGCTTGTCCCGCAGCAGTGCCTTGACCAATGCCAGGTCCAATAGAAGCAAGGCCTACGGATAATCCAGCAGCAATAACGGAAGCAGCAGAAATCAAAGGATTCATGGTAATCTCCTCTTAGATTAATAAATGATGGATAATATTATAGTTTTATCTATTGATTTGATTGTTCACGTTCAACTAGAGAACAATTTCTTTTCTTTGAAAACAACTCAATTCCGATCCGACAAAATGGTATTACAAAATTATTTTATTACTATTATATTCTTTTTTAAGATGAAATAGAGACAGATTTTTTTTATTTCATTTCAAAAATGAAATATTCTGTCTCTAAATAATGAATATGTATATATGAGTCTATATAGATCATATATACATATATATATGTAACATAATACAAACTATGTACATAAAATGTATGTATCCCTTCGAGTAATTGTTCCAAACCGGGGTACATACATAGTTTACTAGACTAATTAACATTAGTAAACCTATTCATCTTATTATGTAGATATGAATCTACAAATATGATCTATTCTATCTATCGATTTTATCGACGGGATTAGTGATCCTTAATCTTTCTACTAAGATCTTAGAGATTAAGTATTTTCATTTATGACTATATAAGGGAGAATCAAAATCGAAAGAACATTTCACGTTACATATATATATATATATATCAAATTTTTATGAATTAATAGACTGAGTCCAATTAATGATGACCCTCCATGGATTCGCCTATATAAGCTGCGGCTAGAGTTGCAAAGATTAGAGCTTGAATGCCACTTGTAAATAATCCTAGGAACATTACAGGTATAGGTACCACTAAAGGTACTAAGGAAACAAGAACGGCAACTACCAATTCGTCAGCTAATATATTTCCAAAAAGTCGAAAACTAAGTGATAGAGGTTTTGTAAAATCTTCTAATATGTTAATTGGTAAAAGTATTGGGGTTGGTTGAATATATTTACCAAAATAGCCTAAACCCCTCTTTGTAAGACCTGCATAAAAATAAGCTACTGATGTGAGTAAAGCTAGAGCTACTGTAGTATTAATATCATTTGTAGGTGCGGCTAATTCCCCATGAGGTAATTGAAAAATTCCCCAGGGAAAAAGAGCACCTGCCCAGTTAGAAACAAAGATAAATAGAAACATGGTCCCTATAAAAGAAACCCAAGGACCATATTCTTCTTCGCCAATCTGAGTTCTAGCCAAGTCCCGAACAAATTCGAGAACATATTCCACAAAATTTTGAGCTCCGTTCGGAACGATTTGTGGGTCTCGAACAGCTAGAGTAGCTGAACTTAATAAGACAGCAATTACAATCCAGGAAGTTATAAGTACCTGTGCATGAACTTGGAACCCGCCTATTTGCCAATAAAAATGCTGACCTACTTCCACACCGGATATCTCGTAGAAAAAATTCAGCGTGTTAATAGGAAATTGTAGAATATCCATATTACCCTTTTTATATAAAGATGAATTTCAAAAAGAAATTATTTTGGTTCAATGACCGATTCCTCAATTATTTCACTATCATCAGTCAGGCTACGAAATAAAATAATGGAATGATTATTTGATTGATTAAGAAGATTTCTTTATTTCTATACAAATATTTTATCTTAATCTATTCTATAAGATTTGGGAATAGTAACCAACTTAGTTTTAGCTTCTCTTTTTTATTTTTTAATTCATTTTTGATAGAATTACAATGCTCTACCCGTGCGAATTGCTAAAATTAATTTATTTAGGATCAGTCGGATTGGTCCTCTCCCGTCATCATTGGCTGGGATTGGGATATCCACCAATCTGTATCAACTAAGCAAATTGTTGGAATACCCAAAGTTCTACATTCCCGAATAGCAGTATATTCTCCTTTTTGATCGAGAATTATTACAATATCGGGCAATTTTGTCATGTATCTAATACCTCCTAGATCTTCTTGCAATTTGTTCAATTCTCTCTTGAGTATTGCTGCTTCTTTCTTCGTAAATTGATTGAATCCTCCCGTATTTTTTTTTTTCATTAAATTTTTGAATTTTTCAAGTCTTGCTTCTGTAGTAAACCAATTAGTTAACATACCCGCGAACCATTTTTTATTTACATAATGACATCGAGCTGCTAAAGCAGCTAATTTAGCTGCATCAGCTGTTTGATGTTTTGTACCAACTATCATAAATTGTTTTCCTCTTTTTGCTCCATCAAACACAAAATCACAGGCTTCTGATAAAAAACGAGCGGTATAAGTCAAATTTATAATATGACTATCTTTACGTTCTTTAAAAATGTAAGGTGCCATTTTAGGATTCCATTTTCTGGTTTCATGACCAAAATGAACTCCTACTTTTACCATCTCTTTCAAATTGATGTTCCAATTTTTTTTCGTCATTTTCTTTTTCTGTTTTTTAATATGAACTGAAATATCTACATTCCAATGGAATGGGTTAGATTGCTTGCCGTAACGTACTTGGTACAATTATTCATTTGATTTTTTCTTTATTTTTATACAATAATATAAAGTAAATTTGTTCTATTTCTTTATTTATTGTATAAAAATGACTTTTTGACTGCTCGTTTTGATTTTTTCTTTTTTATTTTAACTAGTTTTTTTTTCACTTTTTTTTTTTGTTTTTGCGATAAAACTTTATATTCATAATCAAAGAAAAAATCTATCACTTTATTGATAAATATACTTTTGTTCCTCATTCTCGGATCCATTTTACTCCGTTTTTCCAAAGAGTTGAATCCAGTACCAACAGGTATCATTCTCCCGAGAATAACATTTTCCTTCAAGCCCTTCAACCAATCAATACGACCTTGAAGAGCAGATTTAGCTAAGACCCGAGCAGTTTCCTGAAAACTTGCTTCCGATAGAAAACTTTGAGTATTCAGAGATGCGTTTGTCATTCCCAATAAAATGGTTCGATAGTTTATTCTTTTTTCTAGAGCACGATCCATTCTTTGGACTCGTGATAATCCAATGAGTTCTCCGGGTAAAAAAACACTATCTAGTCCATTTTCAAAATTTTGATTTTCGGACTTTTCGACATCTACAACTAAAACTTTCGATGTAATTTGGCGCACAATAATTTCTATATGTTTATCAGAAATTTGTACCCCCTGGGATCGATAAATCTTTTGAATTTCATTGACTAACTGATTCTGACTATCCTCCATAGTTATTCTAACACTGGTGAATGACCCCCAAAAGTTTCCAAAAAATATTGCTAGATGTCTGTTCAATTCTTTAAATTTTTTTTTTCGATTTTTCGATATTAAAGTATTCGAGCGGGCTTCTGACAATTGTTCAACTTTAGGGAGACCTTGAATTATATCATCGGATTTTAATCTTTCGTATGACATAGTGATTAATGTATCTCCTTCGTAAAGAATTCTCCCATAATAACTATTATGAGTTGCTCCTCGAGTACCCAAATAGGGTTTAGATAATCTAATGATGAAAGATTCCTCACGAACAACTACAATTTGACCAGATCCTTGGAGTTGTTTATCTTCGGATATCCATATACTTTCGCAAAAAAATTGTCCAAGGCTGACTACTGGAAATGTTTTTTCAAAAAAATTGGATAGGGAAAAGTACAAATTCAAATTGAAGAAATTGAAAATAATATTCTTGCATGAATCAAATTTATAAATTCCCCTCTTTTCGTCCATAAAATAGCATTTAGCTCCTTGAAAAGTATTCGAGTCATAGTTAGAAATTGAATGTTCATTTAGTAACACTTTTTTATAAGTCATCAAATGAGAGTCTGGAAAACGATTTGCAATACTATGTAAATGACCCAGGAGACCTGACAATGGTATTTTTTTATTTGCATCCGACTTTTTTACTGTATTTAAGCATTTTAAATCATTAAACAAAACGATTTGCAAAAAATCAGAAGGAGAAAGAATGAGAAAAGATTTCTCTTTTTTATTCTTATTAGGTACTGAACGAATAGTTCCCTTACTAAGTAATTGACTTTGATCATTCGAAAAAAAAGAATTAGTGTGACCTAATTTGTTATGAAACAAAAATGGAGAACTTGCCATATTGAAAAAAGGGTATTTCAGCAAGCTAATTTGAATCATATTGATAATGATCGTATTTGTTCTTACTGAAATAAGAGAAGCATAAGCCTTTTTTACTTTTAATCTGGGCTTTCCGTCTAATTGATTTTCAAGAAAATTCCTTTCTTTTTCCATCGAAAAACGGTCATTAAAAAAAGCAAAAATGTTGTCATTTTTATAAAGAATACCTTCTCTGGGGATTCTAAGAATTAAATAAGGACAAGGGATTCTTCGCTTTACCCATTGTTTATCACACCATAATGGTACGATGAGTTCGTTTTTTACCCTCATATTGTTGGTATTTTCAAAAAGAATGGTGCAATCGATAGAGTCTTGATGTTTGTTAGGTATGGTTCGATCAGTTTCGAGATAATTCAAGATTTTTTTCCCTTTTTCAAAACAGTTTGAGTCAACTGATTCGTGTTTCACTTGATCCACTGAATAATTCGAAAGTGATTTATGTTTGTAAAGAAGAAGTTCTGGAATATCCACTTGATCTTGATCTTTATGAAAAGCGGATTCATATATACCTCCCGATAATACCCATAAATGAGTTGTCTTGTCTATTAAATGAGACTGTATAGGGATATTCCAGTGAATTTCTCCTGTCAGGCCAGAATATATATATTTTTTGACTTTTTCTTTAAAGGGGGGTTTTTTGGCACGAATCTCGGCAATTACTTGTTCCGATTCCACGAGTTGATTATTCTGAATGAATAGCAAGCTTTCTGGCGGAATCGTTAAGTTTTTTACTTCATATTGATTATCAATAGTCACGTCTAAACTATTATGACATATATAAGCAGGGTGCCCATGACGGGTGCGGGTAGGAGAAACTAAATTTTCATTGAATTCCATTTTTCCGGTGAACGGGGCTCGTATATGTTCTGCAATATCACCCGTAAAGACCCCACCAGTATGAAAAGTCCTTAATGTTAGTTGAGTTCCCGGCTCTCCAATTGATTGGCCTGCAATAATGCCGACTGCTTCTCCTAATTCGATTAAGTTACTATGAATAGTATTCCGACCATAACATAATTGACAAATCCAAGATATACTTTTGCAAGTAAAAGGGGTTCGTATATATATTGGTTGTATTTGGAAATAATATAATTGATTGGCAAGTTTCATCCCAATATCTTCATTGCGCGTGGCAATACATCTTCCGTTTATATATACATCGTCTGCTAATACACGACCAATTAGTGTTTGTAGAACAAATTGATTTTTTATTGTTTCTTGATCTTGAATAAGATTTACAAAAAGACCTTGGATAGTACCACAATCTACTTTACGTACAACGAGGTGTTGTACTACTTCAACAAGTCTACGTGTGAGATATCCAGCATCTGCTGTTCGTATAGAAGTATCTACAACTCCTTTACGAGCACCGTAACATGAAATAATATATTCTGTTAAAGAAAGTCCTTCGCATAAATTTCCTTGAATGGGTAGATCCACAATTTTTCCTTGAGGATCTGATATTAATCCTCTCATACCTACTAATTGGTGAACTTGAGATAGACTTCCTCTAGCTCCTGAAAAGGACATCATATGTACTGGATTAAGAGGATCAGTCATCTTAAAATTCGGATTCATTTCTCGTTTCAAGTATTCACTGGTAGCATGCCATATCTCAATCAATTGACGTAATTTTTCCACTGCATGTACATTTCCATAATCATGCTGTCTTTCCGAAGCAAACCCTTGTTGCTGCACATCTTGGATAAGCCATAGTTTAGCTGGTGTTGTTAAAAGATCATCAATTCCTAATGAAATAGCTGCATCGGTAGCTTGCTGGAAACCTAAAATCTTCAGTTGATCTAATATATGTGATGTATATGTCATTCCAAATTGATTTACGAATCTTCTAATAAGGTGCTTCATAACAAATTTATCCATCCCTTTATTAAAAAAGGGCACTTCAAAAGGAAAAGGCACTTTGAATTTAGGTTGTGTCATAAGAATAAAATATCTCCATTTTGAATAAAATAAAATATCTCCATTTTGAATAAAATAAAATCTCCCCATTTTGGGTTGGGGAGCAGAAATCAGCAATGGGTTTAAGCTCGAAGGCTTCCTTAATCTTTATCTCTGCATGAATGAAAGGATCATAAAATGAATAACATTAAATTCTGAATAGTGACAGTTCTTGTCGGATATCATAAGTCCACAAGCCTTTTATAGCTTCTTCTATTTCTCGATTAAAACGAATACGACCAACGGTTGTTCGAATGTATTTATTAAGTATTTCCCCCACTCTACCTTTTCTTATTCGAAAATGATCATAGATTTCGTAGAAGGTACCTAAAGATTCATATTGAACTTCGATAGGAAGTTCTCGATTTACTGAATTAATAATAGAGGTATCTATATCTCTCCTCCATCGGAGCCATAAAGGACTGTCTAAATCAATTTGTTTTTGTTCATAAGCTTTAAGTGCATCATCATAGCTATAAAACGAAGGCGAGACGATCTTCTTTTTTGAGTTATTCGGGTGGTACCTATTTTCATAAATGCCCTGGTTTTTTTGAAGAGTTGATCTATAAAGTCCTAGAAGCATATCTTGAGTCGGTACACAAATAGGATCTCCTATAGTTGGAGAGATAAGATTGAGATGAGAAAACATAAGTAAACGAGCTTCGACTTGAGCTTCCATAGATAAAGGTACGTGGACAGCCATCTGATCTCCGTCAAAGTCGGCGTTAAATCCTGCACAAACCAATGGGTGCAACCGAATGGCACGTTCTTCTATTAAAACAGGTAGAAATGCTTGTATTCCTAATCTGTGTAAGGTGGGTGCTCGATTTAACAATATGGGATGTCTTTGGATAGTCTGTTTAAGTACGTTCCATATAATAGATTTCCTATCTCGAATTAAAAATTTAGCAGTTCTTAGATTGGGGGCAATCTGTCGTTCAACTAGATCACGAATTAAAAATCCTTGAAAAAGTTCTATTGCGATTTCTCGGGGTAATCCACATTGATACAATGAGAGATGGGGACCTACCACAATAACAGAACGACCTGAATAATCGACCCGTTTTCCAAGTAAACTTTCACGAAATATTCCTTCTTTACCTTGGAGGAAATCTGAGAACGATTTATAAGGTCTATCCTTACTATCTTTCACCGGTTGTGCGCCTATACTGTTATCAAGAAGTGTATCTACGGCTTTTTGGACTAATTTCTTTTGATCAAACAATAAATCTGGTAGTAGAAATGCACGAGTCCATTCTACGGATTCTAAAAGATTATTATTTCGACGGATAACTTTTAGATAAAGTTCATTGAGATCCGAAGTAATCACTCCACCTTCATTTAATTGATACATTGGCCTCAGGTCGGGAGGAAGAACTGGTAATAGGCATAGAACCATCCATTGTGGTTCTACATTTGTTTGAATAAAATATTTAGCAAATTTCATTCGTCTAACCAAACGATCCTTTCTTATTTGAAGTGAAAAAAGTTTTTTCTTCATATTATTATATAGTTTTTTGAAAGGACAGTCTTGATTCGAAAATTCGTTTTCTGTCTCCTCCGAGTCCGAGAATTGATTCGAAAATTCGTTTTCTGTCTCCTCCGAGTCCGAGAATTGATTCGAAAATTCGTTTTCTGTCTCCTCCGAGTCCGAGAATTGATTCGAAAATTCGTTTTCTGTCTCCTCCGATGAGAATAATATAGATATTTTCGTATCTATTTCCTTCCATTCTATATGAATGATCTATAATCATTTGCAGATCTAGACCAGCTAATTGTTCTCTGATAGCTTTTCCTCCAGTGGCAATTTCTCGCTCTTGAAATAGCGGAAAATCCCAAGAGAGATAAGAAGCAATATCTTTTGCCCAAGATTTATACTCATATTCACGAAGTTCTCCCTGAAATCGCAATAAAGTTGGCTTGTTAGCTGTGGGCCTAGTAATACAAACATTTGGATAGGTTTTTACAATCTTTTTTCCCCCCCCTCAGAATCGGACATGAAAGTTTCCTCTCATCCGGCTCAAGTAACTATACCAAAATGGAAAGTGATTATGTATCATTATGCAAAAAATGTTTTTTGCTCTCTGGTAATGTATCCCGACGGTTTTCGTTCCCAAGTGATAAAACTAAATAGTTACTCTTTGCTCAAGTTCCAAGTGAATTCAATTATTGGTTTACAATTCGTATTATGACATAAATATGGAATTAGTGAGCAGTCTCCTCCCGATACATTTCTTTGTGAAAGACCTTGAATTTATTTGAAATTCATATGGGATTTACTTGTCTGTATCTCTTTATTAATTGATCCTGTAGGTTTCTGTTTTACTTCGATGGTTGCAATACTATTTGAAGCATATGTGCGATGAATAGACTCCTATAACCATATCTTCTTTTTGATCTAGAATAAAAAGAAAAATGAAACAGATTTTGGATTCCATTTTGTTTCTTTCTTTCTAATAAAAGAAGTATTTTTACGAAGTCCAATTAGCAATTTAATTTCATAATATACAAGATATTAACCCTAGATTCATTCCTCTTTATCAACATGTTTCTAATTCTGAGCTTCATGCCCCTCTTGCCGAGGGGCGTGTCAGAGCTAAGGGCATCCCAATTAGATTAAATAGGATGACAGTTCCTATGGATCTGTATAATCGGAGCTTGTGATCAAGTCACACATCGCAGTATACTGGGTCTTCTAATTCTTTACGAGTTTTATCTAATAGATTCGCGATATAACTGGGACGTCGTTTGAAATACCAAATATGAACAACTGGGCATGCCAATTTAATGTATCCCATTCGATATCTTCGAATTCGAGGATCAATAACAAGTTCAACTCCACATTGAGTACAAAAATTGGAGTCGTAGTTTTCCTTCTCATTTTCCATCATTGGAGGTTTTACACAAGCACAAACTCCCCTTTTCTTAGGTCCAAATATTCTTTCACAAAATAATCCATCTCTTATTGGTTCATAAGTTTTATAATCTAAAGTCTGTTCTGCAGTCACTTGTCCGACTCTTTCTCCATTAGGTAATATTCTTTCAGACCAAGCGAGAATCTGCTCGGGAGAAACTAATCCAATTTGAAGTTGTTCGTGTTTATTCTGGTCACTCATAAAAAATAAATTTTGATTTATTTTGATCAAACTTCCTTCTTATCTATCTGAAAGTCTATCTCAGATAGAATAGTATGATTCAATTCTAGAGCTAAAGATCGTAGTTCTCGACTGAGCAATCGGAAAGATTCTGTAAAAGTGCTAGGTTTAGGCATTGGTTCTCGGTTGAAAATGGCACCAAATATTTTTTCACGAGTGTCCATATGATCAGATTTGAAAGTAAGTATCTCGTGTAAAATATAAGCAACACCAAAACCTTCTAGAGCCCAAACTTCCATTTCTCCTACTCGTTGCCCTCCTCTGGAGGATTTTCCTTTTAGAGGTTGTTGTGTAACCAGCGCATAAGGTCCACGAGAACGTGCATGAATTTTGTCATCAACTTGATGGCACAATTTCGATATATAAGCTATTCCTATTGTAACAGGTTGTTCAAAAACCTTTCCTGTTCTTCCATCAATTAATCTATGTTTTCCAGGATGATCAAGTTCAAATACCCATGGATTAGCTGTTTGCTCGCTAGCTTTATAAAGCTCAGAAAATACTAGTTTTCTAGAAGCTTCTCGCTCGTACCTTTCGTCAAAAGGCGCCAGTCTATAATGTTTGTTCATTAGTTTTCCTGCTAAACCAAGCAAACATTCAAAAATCTGTCCTACATTCATTCGTGAAGGTACCCCTAATGGATTTAATACCATGTCCACTGGTGTTCCATTTTGTAAATAAGGCATATCTTGCCTGGGCAAAATTTTTGAAATAATACCTTTATTACCATGCCTTCCCGCTACTTTATCACCCACTTGTATTTTACGTTTTTGTAAAATATATACATGAACTTTTTCTACAATATCACCGAGATAATCGTCTTCCTCCTCGAACTCTTGAAAGCATCTCACATCGATAACTCGACCTTTTACACCTTTAGGGACTCTAAAACAATTTTCTTTTCCAGTAGGTGCCTTAATATCAAATAAAGCTTGTAATAATTTTCCTTCTGGAGTATTTATTAGTGAGTCTTCTTCTGCTTCCAGTATTAATTTACCTACTAATATATCACCTGTTTCTATCCAAGATCCTATCATTACAATGCCGTTTTCGTCCAGATGACGGAGTAAGTAAGCATTTAAATGAGGTATTTCTCTAGTTATTACTTCAGGGCCCTGGTTCGTAAAATAAACTCCAATTTCGTATCTTACGATCTGGAAAGAAGTAAAAATGTCTTCATAGACCAGACGTTCACTAATAAGTATTGCATCTTCAAAATTGTATCCTTCCCATGGCATATAGGCCACTAAGATGTTTTTTCCCAAAGAAAGTTCTCCCCCTGCTGTAGCTGCACTGTCTGCTATAATTTGTCCCCTCTTTACATATTCCCCTTGGCGAACTCGGGGTTTTTGATGCATACAAGTATCACTATTAGAACGTTGATATAGAATCAATTCTGTTTCTATATTGGCTCGAGCAACAGATGAAGTTATGATGATATTTTCACCATCAATATACTTTATTTTTCCCCCTTGTTTGGCTATAGCTACACTTCCTGAATCTAAAGCTACTTGACCCTCCAATCCAGTTCCGACAATACACTTCTCAGGTTGAACAAGTGGAAGTGCTTGACGCTGCATATTAGAACCCATTAAAGCACGATTCGCATCATTATGTTCGATAAAAGGAATAAGGCAAACTCCAACGGAAAAATATTGGGAAGGAAAAATACTTCTGAAATGAATTTGGTCCCATGCAAAAAATAAAAATTCTTGTTGAAATCGAGCTGCAGTCAATTGTTCCTCTGGAACCCCTTGATTTAATGCCAGAGAATTTCCTATAGCTATCCGATAGTATTCATCTTCTCCCGGTAATAGATAAACCATATGGTCTTTGTTCGATCTCTTAGAGAGCCTATAGAATGGACTTTGTAAAGAGCCGTAATGACCAAGCGTTGCATAAATAGATAACGATCCAATAAGCCCAACATTTATTCCTTCGGATGTCGTAATCGGACAAATACGTCCATAATGACTAGGATGAATATCCCGTGTACGAAAAGTAGACGTTCGACTTGTCAATCCTCCAGGGCCCAAAGAGCTCACTTTTCGACTATGAACTATTTCTGCCAACGGATTAGTTTGATCCAAAAATTGTGATAAAGGATGTAAACCAAAAAAATCCTGAAAAGTATCCGTTAATGGAATTAAAGTTTCCAATTTAATAAGAGTTATTCTCCTTTTAAGATTGATTGATGCAGATAATATAGTTTTTTCAACTGCTTCTCTGAAATCATATAGAGCTAATCGTAATTGCTCTTGTAATAAATCTGCTACAGAACGAATATATCGATTTTGTAGGTGATCTATATCATCGGGTGTACCCGTTCCAAATTGCACTTGGATAAGGTAATCCACAGCAGCCAATATATCGTGCGGTAATAATAAAATCTCGTTCTCGGGTATATCAAGACTTAGTTTTTTATTCAGATTTCGTCGACCAATCTTTCCTAATAAACATTTCGTTCGAAAAAATGTTGTTACTTTTTCATATATAGACTCAAATTCTTCTTCTTCTTCTTCTTCTTCTTCTTCTTCTTCATCACTTTCGTCACTTATGTAGAGTTTTTTATAAAGTTTCAAAATAGCTTTCCGCTTCCCGCCATACCAATCGTAGTATGTATCATACTCCTTTGAATATTGGAAAAATGCTTTAAGATTCTTATAGTTAAAAATATCTTCGGAATTTAGACCCATAGCCAATAAAAAAAGTAAAACAGATATTTTTTTTTTTTTGTTTATACGAATCCATATCTTTTCTGTTTTTTTATTGAGCTCTAATCTTGATCTTCCTCCCCAATCTGAAATTATTGTGCCAATCCAGATAATGTTTCCCGACGGTTTTCGTTCCCAAGTGTAATAAATACCGGGACTTCTTACTATTTGATTGACCACGACTCTGTAATTTCCATTTATTACAAAAGTTCCTTTAGAATTCATCAAAGGAATATTTCCCAGATATAAAATCTGGTTTTGTATTTCACGAGTTTTCTTAGTTTTCTTAATCAATCTTGCTGGTACATATAATTGACAGTTATATGTAAGAGACATATATACAGCATCTCTCTCTTTAATGAAAGGTTCTGTTAATTTATATTCATTCCCAAAAAGAAGAATTTTGATCTTTTTATTTGGGCTTTCAATTTTTGAAAAGTTATTGATTTCTTCTATTAAGCCTTGATTGATAAAACGAAAAAATCCTTCAAGTTGTATTTTACCAAATTGGGGAATTGTAAATATTCCTTTATTTTCTTCTAATCGCATTGAATGTTTGCTATCCTATATTATAAAGTATATTATATATTTCGATATTTATTCCTCATTGATCTATACGAATAGAATAAATTCGACAAAAAATTGACATGTTTTGTTCACTATATCAAAAAAAGAAAAGAAAAAGAAGCTATTTCCTTTTCTTATAATATATGATATATGATGGGAATATTTCTATAGTTATCAATTCTCTAGTTATTGACAGACAAATGTGAATTTAGTATACTATTGGGTACTCTAAATTCCTATTCTATACTAGAGGGACTCTAAATTGGTTATACGACATATCCGAGTTATAAAGAAGGATGTGAAATACCCTACATATCATCTCCGATAGATAAAGCAAAATATCTTTTCTAAACTAGATGTGGGGATGGCGACATAGCCAAGTGGTAAGGCAGGGGACTGCAAATCCTCGATCCCCAGTTCAAATCTGGGTGTCGCCTTGGTAGCGTAAACAAATCTAAAAATCTCTATTTGTATCCATGTCTTTTGAAGACAACTTGTATAGGTTCAGGTCCTATTGCTAATATAGCAGATAAAATTCAAATTTATCGTTAATGTCTAATCTGATAGGTAGTTGAGAGTCATTAGTTCCAAGAAACAATTTTGAGAAGTCGCTACTATCGACTCATGCTTTCTTTCAGAATAGGAAGGTAGAGGATTTCCACTTTGCACTATTCTTAATAGTTCCATTATCATCAAGAATCAATAATGATATTATTTTTTTAGAAAGTTTTATAAAGAGAGGGATTCGTATGGATATAGTCGGTATCGCTTGGGCTGCTCTAATGGTAGTTTTTACTTTTTCTCTTTCACTCGTAGTATGGGGTAGAAGTGGAATTTAATAGAATTCTAATAGTCTTTCTATTTTTAATCGTTCTGTTCAAAACAAAAAAAAAATGATTTTACGTTACGATGATAGATAATTACTATCATTAATGATCTAGTAATATTGAATTATCAATGATATGATAAATAATATCAAATTGATCATGTTAGAAACACAATTCTACTTCATATTTATCAAATATGAAGTAGAATTGTATATAGCGAACCATAGTATTCTTAACTATACATATGTTAAAGCATATGGAGCATTATTGCTCTGTCTTTTCCATATCAATTTTTGGCCTTTACGATTTAAAATTTTGTATATTACTATGTAATAGTAAACAATGCGTATTCGTATTATAAATAAATTGAAAAAAAATGGAAATAGAAAAAGAAAAATACTTTCTCAAATACTATTCAGAATAACACCTATATTTTATCTACATCAATTTTTCCAGAGATATGTAAGAAATTATGATTAGTCCCCACGAGACAAATGAGAATTTAGATCTACTTATCCAAAATCTGTGTAGAAGAAGTAGTACAAAGGAAAAATTTTCCTTTCCTTTTTCTTTTGTACTACTTCTTCTCAAAAAAATAGACCGACCGTTATTACTTTTTTTTACTGACGATCTAGACTAATTCTAGATTATAAGTAATCACTCTAGTTCGCTTTGAGGCCTCGTTTGTGCGTAAATAACGATTAGAAAAGCAGTAGGCACTGTAATGAATAATAGAATAGCAATAAATGCAAGGTTATTTACTTCCATGATTGATTTTCGCTTCGTTTTACAATAACTCGAGATTTGATCTCATAGAGTATCTTTTTTCAAAAAAAAATGGATTGAATCCATGGAGGACTAGTAGAACATACTATTATCTCTTATTCATCTCGGATTTAGTAATCCGGCCCCTAATGGATCGATCCCACCGTCTTATTAGTATAGTTCCAAGGGTTGACTCAATTCAATTTTATCGTTAATAAAAATAACATTAGACATGCAAATTAAATTCAATTTGATTCATTTAATGTTTGTCTCAATCAAATATTTCTATGTTAATGTCTATTAAAAAAAGACAATGAATAGCTCCCAATTATCTTATCCTAAGAATTGACCATGACCCTGGAATGAGCAGAATAGTTTGGATAGTAACCAAAATAGAATTGAATCTTTTGTATTTTTGAGAAATCATTAAAAACCTTTTTTTCGTTAAATATGAGAGAATACCGCGTAGATCTCTACGCGGTATTCTTCCTAACACAGATCTATCTTACTACGATACCCTTTTTTGATTTCTCAAGGGTAAAAGAAGATTCAGATCTATGCTGATAATTTGGCGAATCCACACACAAAATGTGTAAAAAATGATCAAATCTATTCTAGTCTACTCTCTTTTCCTTTTTTACTCTTGTTTGGGGTAGGGATCGCTCAAACAATTGTTCAATTTATTGAATCGGGACTGACGGGGCTCGAACCCGCAACTTCCGTCTTGACAGGGCGGTACTCTAACCAATTGAACTACAATCCCACTAGGTACAGTTTATTGACTAATTAGTCATAGTAATTCAACTGTGCCGGGTCGTATGTTGTAAAACTTTTCTCTTTCAAATCTACCAAAAGTATTTGTTCGTTCCAATTCTTTCTATATAGAGTATAGGGGATTCAAAAACGAATTACCTTTTTTACCTGATAGATTGATATCTATCTCAATCTATCAAGTTGGTATTGGGCCGAGCTGGATTTGAACCAGCGTAGGCATATTGCCAACGAATTTACAGTCCGTCCCCATTAGCCACTCGGGCATCGACCCAGGAAAAAATGGGAAGTTATTATAAATTAGATATTATAATTACTTTCCTAGCCTAGTACCCCTAGGGGAAATCGAATCCCCGTTGCCTCCTTGAAAGAGAGATGTCCTGGGCCACTAGACGATAGGGGCCTACTTATTGTCATAATATTCAAATCCCTAGGAATTTGTCAATAAAAAAAATCTTTTTTCATATTAATTATTGAATATTCTTCTTGTGTTGTCAGGATCGACAATATAACTATATTCAATTATTTCTTAATATATTGACCCCATTATTTGATTACATATCAAATATGTAATAGACTTTGAAATGACCAAAAGCTCTTTTAACTCGGGGGTAGAGTAACGCCATGGTAAGGCGTAAGTCATCGGTTCAAGCCCGATAAAGGGCTCTTGCTTGCAATAAAGCCCAGTTTTTATTTTTAACAACAAAAAAACTGCAATATACCTTTTTTTGTTATAACGGAATAGAACATGTAATATGATTGAGGACAACTAACATATAGAATTTTTTTGAGATATAGTTTTTTTTCTTTATCTTGGTACTAATAAGACAAGGAATAGTATAAGATTAGGCATAATAAATCTCTTAATTATTTCGTATTACTTTTAAACTAAATAAAAATTAGAAGTAAGTGAACCTAACCCATTGACTGATTAATATATAAGTTATTCTGATATTGAAAATAGTCTGAATTCTAGATGGAATCATTTTCCTTTTATCTTTAAAACCATAATTCGATTATGATGTACCAAACATTCTTACTTGTAATGTACAAGACATTTTATCTTGGTCATTCTACCAGTGGAAAATAGATTGGAATTGAGATATCAAAAAAGATAAGAAAAGGTAAATGGAAAACAAAGGAACTGTTTATTTTTCATTATATCTAATATAGTATCCCTTTTTTTGAATAAAGGGAAAGGAGCGGATAGAGTTCTTTGCTCTAGCTCGTAGAGCAACAAAAATCTTTCTTGTTGTTCCTATTTATTCATAGAACGTAGAAATCATGTAGTAGTAAAAAACATAGAGATACATAAAGTATTTCTCAAAATTACTATGAGTAAGATTTAAGACGTAATAATATTCAATAGAATTGATATTCTTAATAGTCTCGAAGAGCAGAGAGGAATAAAAGCTAACTTGCTTTTCTGGCATTCTGTTTTTATATATTATATAAATAATATAATTTATAGGATAAGAAAAAAAGGGAATAGAAACAACTTCGGGTTATCATGCATTTACTTATATTGATATTATTTCGGTTTAACCGGATAAAATCCGTGCCAATAAGGCATCTTCGAAACCCGATTTATTGAAAGGGATGATGGATAAAAAATTGTCCATAAATATTTGAAATATAAAACAATGTATACCCTTTCTATCAAATAGGGTGCTCGGAAAAGGTTGGAATAGTTAAATAGGAGGATTACTATGACTATAGCCCTTGGAAAGTCTTCCAAAGAGGAACAAACTTTATTTGATATTATGGATGACTGGCTCCGCAGAGACCGTTTTGTTTTTGTGGGTTGGTCCGGTTTATTGCTTTTTCCTTGTGCTTATTTTGCGCTAGGCGGATGGTTCACGGGCACAACTTTTGTGACTTCGTGGTATACTCATGGATTGGCCAGTTCCTATTTGGAAGGTTGTAATTTTTTAACTGCTGCAGTTTCTACGCCTGCTAATAGTTTGGCACATTCTTTGCTGCTATTATGGGGTCCTGAAGCACAAGGAGATTTTACTCGTTGGTGTCAATTAGGTGGTCTATGGACTTTCGTTGCTCTTCATGGTGCTTTTGGTCTAATAGGTTTCATGTTACGCCAATTTGAACTTGCTCGATCTGTGCAATTACGACCTTATAATGCAATTGCGTTCTCTGCTCCGATTGCTGTTTTTGTTTCCGTATTCTTGATCTATCCATTAGGTCAGTCTGGTTGGTTTTTTGCACCTAGTTTTGGCGTAGCAGCTATTTTCCGATTTATCCTCTTTTTTCAAGGTTTTCATAATTGGACCTTGAATCCATTTCATATGATGGGAGTTGCCGGAGTATTGGGTGCTGCTCTTCTATGTGCTATTCACGGTGCTACCGTAGAAAATACTTTATTTGAAGACGGTGATGGTGCAAATACATTCCGTGCTTTTAACCCAACTCAAGCCGAAGAGACTTATTCTATGGTCACTGCAAACCGTTTCTGGTCCCAAATTTTTGGGGTTGCTTTTTCCAATAAACGTTGGTTACATTTCTTCATGTTATTTGTGCCGGTGACCGGTTTATGGATGAGTGCCATTGGAGTAGTTGGCCTAGCTCTAAACTTACGTGCTTATGATTTTGTTTCCCAGGAGATTCGTGCAGCAGAAGATCCTGAATTTGAGACTTTTTATACAAAAAATATTCTTTTGAACGAAGGTATTCGTGCTTGGATGGCGGCTCAGGATCAGCCTCATGAAAACCTTATATTCCCTGAGGAGGTTCTACCCCGTGGAAACGCTCTTTAATGGAACTTTAACTTTAGCTGGTCGTGACCAAGAAACCACTGGTTTCGCTTGGTGGGCTGGTAATGCTCGACTTATTAATTTGTCAGGCAAATTACTTGGGGCTCATGTGGCTCATGCCGGATTAATTGTATTCTGGGCTGGAGCAATGAATCTATTTGAAGTGGCTCATTTTGTACCGGAAAAACCTATGTATGAACAAGGATTGATTTTACTTCCCCATCTAGCTACTCTAGGATGGGGAGTCGGTCCTGGTGGGGAAATTGTGGACACTTTTCCCTATTTTGTATCCGGGGTACTTCACTTAATTTCTTCTGCAGTTTTAGGCTTCGGTGGTATTTATCACGCACTAATTGGACCCGAAACTTTAGAAGAATCTTTTCCATTTTTTGGTTATGTATGGAAAGATAGGAACAAAATGACCACAATTTTAGGTATTCACCTAATCTTGCTAGGTGTTGGTGCTTTTCTTCTAGTGTTTAAGGCTTTGTATTTTGGTGGCATATATGATACCTGGGCTCCCGGCGGTGGCGATATAAGAAAAATTACGAACCTTACGCTTAACCCAAGTACTATATTTGGTTATTTACTCAAATCCCCTTTTGGAGGGGAGGGATGGATTGTTAGTGTGGACAATCTAGAAGATCTAATTGGAGGACATGTGTGGTTAGGTTCCATTTGTATCTTCGGTGGTATCTGGCACATCTTAACAAAACCTTTTGCGTGGGCTCGCCGTGCGTTTGTATGGTCCGGAGAAGCTTACTTATCTTATAGTTTAGCAGCTCTCTCTGTCTTTGGTTTCATTGCTTGTTGTTTTGTTTGGTTTAACAATACAGCTTATCCCAGTGAATTCTATGGACCTACCGGCCCAGAAGCCTCTCAAGCACAAGCATTTACTTTTCTAGTTAGAGACCAGCGTCTTGGAGCTAGTGTAGGGTCTGCCCAAGGGCCCACTGGTTTAGGTAAATATCTTATGCGTTCTCCTACTGGAGAAATTATTTTTGGAGGGGAAACGATGCGTTTTTGGGATCTTCGTGCTCCCTGGTTGGAACCTCTAAGAGGTCCTAATGGTTTGGACCTGAGTAAGTTGAAAAAAGACATACAACCTTGGCAAGAACGACGTTCAGCAGAATATATGACTCATGCTCCTTTAGGTTCTTTAAATTCTGTGGGTGGTGTAGCTACCGAGATTAATGCGGTCAATTATGTCTCACCTCGAAGTTGGTTAGCCACTTCTCATTTCGTTCTAGGATTTTTCTTTTTCGTAGGTCATTTGTGGCATGCAGGAAGAGCTCGTGCAGCTGCAGCAGGATTTGAGAAAGGAATTGATCGTGATTTTGAACCTGTTCTTTCCATGACCCCTCTTAATTAAACCAGAGATAAAACTAGATAAATATCTAATTTCTTTTTATAAATTAAAAGGATATAACTATCCTTTGCCATTATTCTTCCAACTGAATCCTTGTTGCTCGGCTATAGCATAGCCGAGCATTTTTTTGGTACTGAACTAAGTTCTATCTAGGATTTTTGTTTTTCGTAAGTTAGGTTGAGTTGTTCGATGAACAAAAGGAGAGAGAGGGATTCGAACCCTCGATAGTTTTTAACTATACCGGTTTTCAAGACCAGAGCCATCAACCACTCGGCCATCTCTCCCGAATTAGCATAACTCATTTTATCCCGATAGATAATATCTGTCTATAGGGAATATTATATAACTATATAACTATATATGATATTTATATATAGTGATGATAAAAAGAAAATTTGCTGACTCGAAATTTGAGAATTTCGATTCATTTATGATCAAATCAAAATCCGTAGTGCATTCCAAAATCAAAAATTGACCGGATAGGGATCGAATGGTATAGCCTTTTGAATCTGTTGGAAGCTTTTAAGATAACAACCATGACTATTGCATTCCAATCGTCTGTGTTTGCATTAATCGCAATTTCAATTCTACTAGTGATTGGTGTACCTGTCGCGCTTGCCTCTCCTAATGGTTGGTCAAGTCAAAAAAATGTACTATTTTCAGGCGTATCATTATGGATTGGATCAGTCTTTTTAGTAGGTATTCTAAATTCTTTCATATCTTAAGATATATTGATCTTCTGGGTTTAAAATCTCCCCCCCCGGGGGGCCATTAGAAATAAATTCAATTATTCACAAAGGAATTTACGATAAATAAAAAAAAACCAGGTAATGAAGGTGCTGGGTTTTTATTAATATAATTGATAATCGATCAATCAGTCTATTGGATGAAATAGAATAATTTACCTCCATAGAATGGTAATATATGGGTATATATTATACCCATATAACGAGTCAAATGCGGGTATGGTTGAATGGTATAATTTCTCCTTGCCAAGGAGAAGATGCGGGTTCGATTCCCGCTACCCGCCCATCTGTAGAATATAATTCTGGACTAGTTATCGTATTGGTTTAGTCGTATTTGTATCGTATTTAGATTTCTTGTGTCTTTGCGGAGACGGGATTTGAACCCGTGACTTCAAGGTTATGAGCCTTGCGAGCTACCAAACTGCTCTACTCCGCGTTATCCCTTCATATTAACCTTATTTATAATACCCCAAAATGGGTACATCGAGCAATCCCTTAGGTATACTATTCTCCCTCCCTATATAGGGAGGGATTTTTCTATCATAACAATAACTTGAAAGAATCCTTTTTTTTTACCCTACCAACTCGATTTTGTTACCCCAGCCAACAAACATGCGTGAGCCATTTCACGGATTATATATCCGGATAATTCAAAGTCTCTATAATTGGCTCTGGGTCTTCCAGTCTTCAAACAACGTCGACGAAGACGTGTAGGTGCACTATTACGCGGTAGAGATTGTAATTTTCTATAAATTTCCAATTTTTCATCCAGTGATGAGACTTCGCTCATCTCTTTTTTCAAAGATTGGCGAAGCAAATTATATTTCCTTTCCAATCTTTGTTTCTTTTTCTCTCTTTGAATGAGACTTTTTCTTGCCATAATGATTCAGCTACTTTATATAAATAATATAGATCAAATTTGAGATGGAGAAGTATTACGTGGATTACTCCTTCTTTTTATGCATAGAGATTAGATTGAAAATCTAAAAAATGAAAAAGAATTAACCGAATTTACCTGATGTAGAGGCGATTAAGAAAGCTGCATACGTGAATATATAGCCTACAGAAAAGTGAGCTAATCCAACTAATCGTGCTTGAACAATGGAAAGAGCTACCGGCTTATCCCTCCATCGAACTAAATTAGCCAGAGGTGTGCGTTCATGAGCCCATGCAAGAGTTTCAATCAGTTCTTGCCAATATCCACGCCAAGAAATAAGAAACATAAATCCAGTAGCCCAAACAAGATGTCCAAATAAGAACATCCATGCCCAGACAGATAAACTGTTCATACCAAAAGGATTGTATCCATTAATTAGTTGTGAAGAATTTAACCAAAGATAATCTCTTAACCATCCCATTAAATAAGTGGAAGACTCATTAAATTGAGCTACATTTCCTTGCCATAAGGTGATATGCTTCCAATGCCAATAGAAAGTAACCCATCCAATGGTATTCAACATCCAGAAAACTGCTAAATAAAAAGCGTCCCAGGCCGAAATATCGCAAGTACCGCCCCGTCCCGGACCATCGCAAGGAAAACTATAACCAAAATCTTTCTTATCAGGCATTAGCTTAGAACCACGCGCATCTAAAGCACCTTTTACTAAAATCAATGTAGTCGTATGCAAACCTAGAGCAATAGCATGATGAACCAAAAAGTCTCCGGGACCAATTGTTAAGAAGAGTGAATTTTTATTATCGTTAATAGCATTCAACCAACCGGGTAACCATAAGCTTTTGCCCGCATTGAATGCTGGATCATTTGCTGAAGATAAGAGCACATCAAAGCCATATAAGGTCTTACCATGAGCAGATTGTATCCATTGAGCAAATATAGGCTCAATCAAGATTTGCTTTTCTGGAGTACCAAAAGCGAGCATAACATCGTTATGAACATAAAGTCCCAAGGTATGAAAACCTAGGAATAAACTAACCCAACTTAAATGAGATATTATGGCTTCCTTATGCTCCAACATTCTCGCCAATACATTATCCTTATTCTGTTCTGGATTATAATCTCTAATGAGAAATATAGCTCCATGGGCAAATGCCCCTGTCATAATGAATCCGGCAATGTATTGATGATGAGTATACAAAGCAGCTTGAGTAGTAAAATCTTGTGCTATGAATGCATAGGCAGGCAAAGAATACATGTGTTGAGCTACCAAAGAAGTAACAACTCCCAAAGAAGCTAGAGCAAGACCTAATTGAAAGTGAAGAGAGTTATTGATTGTGTTGTAAAGACCCTTATGCCCGCGTCCTAATAAGCCTCCCGGAGGGACATGTGCTTCTAAAATATCTTTTATACTGTGTCCAATCCCAAAGTTGGTTCTATACATATGACCAGCAATGAAAAACACAAATGCAATAGCTAAATGATGATGTGCGATATCAGTTAGCCACAAACTTTGAGTTTGTGGATGGAATCCCCCGAGAAGAGTTAGAATAGCAGTTCCCGCTCCTTTAGTGGTACCAAATAAATGACTGCTGGAATCAGGATTTTGAGCATAAAGATTCCACTGACCTGTAAAAAGTGGTTCCAACCCTTGGGGATGTGGTACTACATCTAAAAAATTATCCCACCTTATGTGCTCTCCTCTTGATTCAGGAATAGCGACATGAACTAAATGCCCCGTCCAAGCCAAAGAACTGACTCCGAAGAGCCCTGATAAATGATGATTGAGACGAGATTCGGCATTTTTAAACCATGAAACACTTGGTTTCCATTGAGGTTGTAGATGCAACCAACCCGCTGTTAAAAAGAGAGCAGAAAGAAATAGCAAGAAAAGAGCTCCAGTATAAAGATCTTCATTAGTGCGTAAACCAATTGTATACCACCACTGATAAACACCGGAATAAGCAATATTGACCGGACCGGGAGCACCTCCTCGGGTAAAGGCTTCTACGGCCGGTTGACCAAAATGAGGATCCCAAATTGCATGAGCAATAGGTCTTACATGTAAGGGGTCGTGTACCCATGCTTCGAAATTGCCTTGCCAAGCTACGTGAAACAAATTACCAGAGGTCCACAGAAAGATTATAGCTAACTGACCAAAGTGAGAAGCAAAAATCTTTTGATAAAGGCGCTCTTCGGTAATATCATCATGACTCTCAAAGTCATGTGCAGTAGCAATACCAAACCAAATACGACGAGTAGTTGGGTCCTGGGCCAAGCCTTGGCTGAACTTTGGAAATCTTGATGCCATAATGCTTTATCCTCCTAGCCATTATCCTACTGCAATAATTCTTGCTAGGAAGAACGCCCATGTCGTGGCGATTCCACCCAGAAGGTAATGAGCTACTCCTACAGCACGTCCTTGAACAATACTCAAGGCTCTTGGCTGGATAGCAGGAGCAACTTTTAATTTATTATGGGCCCAAACAATAGATTCAATAAGTTCTTGCCAATATCCACGGCCACTAAATAGGAACATTAAACTAAAGGCCCAAACGAAATGAGCACCTAAGAATAAAAGACCATATGCAGATAATGAAGAACCGTAAGATTGGATTACTTGAGAAGCTTGTGCCCATAGAAAGTCACGGAGCCACCCGTTAATTGTAACGGAACTCTGCGCAAAGTTTCCTCCTGTAATATGAGTTACCACTCCCTGATCACTTATACTACCCCAAACATCGGACTGCATTTTCCAGCTAAAATGAAATATTACTACCGAAATTGCATTGTACATCCAGAATAACCCTAAGAAGACATGATCCCAGGCAGATACTTGACATGTTCCTCCTCTACCAGGCCCATCGCAAGGAAAACGAAAACCAAGATTCGCTTTATCGGGTATTAAACGAGAACTGCGAGCAAATAAAACACCTTTAAGTAATATTAATACAGTCACATGGATAGTAAATGCATGAATATGGTGCACTAAAAAATCCGCAGTTCCTAATGGAATAGGTAACAAAGCCACTTTGGCACCTACTGCTATCAAATCACCACCTCCCCAGGTTAAGCTGGTGCTTGCTGTTGCATCAGGAGCTGTCAAACTGGGTGCTAAAGCATGAGTGTTTTGTATCCATTGAGCAAAGATAGGTTGTAATTGGATAGCAGTATCTGAAAACATATCTTTAGGGCGTCCTAAAGCACTCATAGTATCATTATGAATATATAGACCAAAACTATGGAAACCTAAGAAAATACATACCCAGTTGAGATGTGATACAATTGCATCACGATGTCTCAGAACACGGTCTAAAAGATTGTTGTATTGAGTAGTCGGATCATAGTCTCTTACCATAAAAATAGCTGCATGTGCAGCAGCGCCAACTATGAGAAATCCACCAATCCACATATGGTGCGTGAACAGAGATAGTTGGGTACCATAGTCAGTAGCTAGATATGGATAGGGAGGCATAGAATACATATGATGAGCTACGACAATAGTTAAAGATCCTAACATAGCTAGGTTAAGAGCTAATTGAGCATGCCATGAAGTAGTTAAGATCTCGTAAAGACCTCTATGTCCTTCCCCTGTAAATGGACCTTTATGAGCTTCCAAAATATCCTTGAGGTTATGACCAATAACCCAATTGGTTTTATACATATGACCAGCGATTAGAAAAAGAACTGCAATAGCTAAATGGTGGTGTGCAGTATCGGTCAGCCACAGACCCCCCGTTACTGGGTTCAGTCCTCCACGAAAAGTCAAAAATTCTGAATATTTCGACCAATTCAGAGTGAAAAATGGGGTTGGGGTCAATCCCTCAGCGAAACTGGGATAAAGTTGAGCTAAAAGCTCACGATTTAAAATAAATTCATGAGGAAGTGGTATCTCTTTAGGGTCCACTCCAGCATCTAAGAGTTGATTAATAGGTAAAGAAACGTGTATTTGGTGTCCTGCCCAAGATAGAGATCCAAGTCCTAGTAACCCTGCTAAATGGTGGTTCAACATGGATTCTACATCTTGGAACCAAGCCAATTTTGGAGCAGCTTTGTGATAATGGAACCAACCAGCAAAAAGCATTAACGCTGCAAAGATTAATGCACCAATTGCGGTGCAGTAAAGTTGCAATTCACTAGTTATTCCGGATGCTCGCCAAAGCTGGAAGAGACCAGAGGTGATTTGTATTCCTCGAAAACCTCCACCCACATCTCCATTCAAAATTTCTTGGCCTACTATTGGCCAAACTACCTGAGCACTGGGTTTAATGTGAGTAGGATCGCCTAGCCATGCTTCATAATTGGAGAAACGAGCGCCGTGAAAGTACATCCCACTTAGCCAAATAAATATGATGGCTAATTGACCAAAATGAGCACTAAATACTTTGCGAGAGATCTCTTCCAAATCATTAGTATGGCTATCAAAATCGTGAGCATCAGCATGTAGGTTCCAGATCCAGGTGGTAGTATTGGGTCCCTTAGCTAGTGTCTTTGAGAAATGACCGGGTTTAGCCCATTTTTCAAAAGAGGTTTTAACAGGATCCCTCTCCACTACGATCTTTACTTCTTCCGGTGAACGAATGGTCATTGAGTTCTCCTCTTTCCAGACGAGACATGAGAAAAAACCCGCCGAATTTTTGAAAAAAAAAAAAAAAAAAAATATATATATATATTCTATATATTCTAAACTCGTCCCTCTCTTTATTTGCCAGTTTAGAACTGGAGCGACTATGATACGGAAGTCGCTTTGAGGCAGGTGTTCAAATTTATTATGACATATCTGATAGGTGCTTAATGGACCGTTACGAGATATAAAACTTTTCCGCCCAGTGGTAAAAAAGATATATCAATATGATACAATCCTTATCTTCATATCCAGATTTATTTATCCATATCTCTGGACCCATATGTTACAGATCACTTTTATGATTCAAAAGAACTTTGAATTGATGAATATTAATGAATCTTTCATAAATTCTATTTCTGGACGGGATTTACTCATAAAAAGATTTTTTGAACAATCTATAGAAAGTATTCTTTTTTATATTTTCTATTTTTTGATAATGACAATGCAATAAGAGAAGCTAATTCGCTCGAATAGTATGATAAATTTCAGAATCTTGACAATTTCGCAGTATAGTAGTGGGGAGATTTTCATTCTCCAAAACGTCCTGTAATCTTTAACCGATTTTGTGCTTCGATATAATTGCTTGGAGCAAGCGCTATAGCTTGTTTCCAATATTCAGCAGCTTGATCAAACCAAGCTTCCGCAATTTCAGGATCTCCCTGTTGAATGGCCTGTTCTCCTCGGTCGGGATAGATCAACTTCTCAAAGTTTTCTTCCCTTAGAACCGTACTTGAGAGTTTCCTACCTCATACGGCTCAATTAACTATTCTTTAGTCCTTTACCCAAACTTTCAAAATAGGATAAATACGTTCAGCTTAACCGAAAGAACAGAATGGGTCAATGACATGAGTTTCAAACTTCACTTTCGATAAATGATCAGGTTTTATCTTTTCTCCCACCCTAAAAAGATGAAGTATTAGAAATAAAGAGATCTACTTCAGATTATCCAGATAAAAATCTTTTTAAGAGGTAACTATCTATGTTCTGTATAGAAATTTTGAATAATACTTTCCTACCAGGAAAGTACTTCACGTCTTTAGGATCTGATGCTACACCGCTGCTCAATAACCTAGTAAATCAACTCTATTACATTACATAAATAAATTCCTTATTTTTGCCCATGAGCAGATTTGATCGTATCAGCCCGAACTTTCAATAATTGATCTTTATGGTGCTTTCTTCCATCAATTGAATTGATTTTTTTATCCATAGACTATCCAGGCTATATTTACCCATTCATATTTGGGCTCCTATGAGGGATATTCTTTTGACTACAGCTGATAAAAAACCGTTGTTTTGGACGGTGCATATGTAGAAAGCCTCTTTTTTTTTTTCGTACTAGACGAATTCATTCTATAGTACAGATAGCCGCACGTAATGACAGATCAAGGCCGTATTATTAAGAGCTTGTGGTAAAGACGGGTTTCGTTCTAATGCTTGGAAATAATATTCTAAAGCCTTAGTATGTTCCCCATTACTTGTGTGGATAAGACCTATATTATATAATATATAACTTCGGTCATAGGGGTCAATTTCCGGTCGCATGGCTTCATAATAATTTTGTAAAGCTTCCGCATATTCCCCTTCGGATTGAGCTGACATTCGTTACGGTCGTTCATTCAATTGAAATGATCTCCGCTTCAAAACCGTACATGAGAATTTCACCTCATACGGCTCCTCCTAAGTAATCAATTCAATTGACAAGAAAAAAGATTTTCCTTATGATTATGAATTAACAGGAACTAGTGTATTTCCAATGAATCTCTAGCTATCCTTCTTGCAAAGATTTTTTTTTCTAAATAACCAAGTATTTTAGTTTAGCACTAAAAACATAACCTCTAACAATTTCTTTGTCCTTAACGCACTGTCTTTTACGGGAATTATTCACTTCAACAGTCTCCGATGGTTCTAGCGGTATCCGAAGTACAAACGAGATGGATGTTTGTTGCCTCAACCATTCTAACTAGCCCTTCATAAAAAGGTCATATTATAACGAAGCATTTGTGTTGTCGATTTTAACGCGTAGTGCTTTTTCCCCTATGCACACCTATCATATAGATTTGATCATTAACATCTATGTAATAGATAAACCTTTCGCTCAATACTAGAATCTCAGAAGATCAAAGCATCTAAGGCTGCATAAATCGGGGATACACGACAGAAAGAATTGTTCTATTTCTAAAACTCACCTTCACTAAGCGTAAGTTTTAACTTAATAAATATCCCGCCATTCTACGAAACGAGAAAAAGTAGAAAGAACAAAAAATCAAATCACACCATCTCTGTAATAGGTAAATGCCTTTTTCTCCCCTGAAGCCATTGGGATTATCTGCAATAATATATCCGCTACAATTGTGAAAGTCTTGTCGATAAAATTGTCATTTCTCTGAGATCTAGGCATAGTTAATTAATAAATTTGATAATTTCTTTCATTCCCCATACGGAAATGATTCCATGAACAAAATTATTTTCCAATGCACAATAGCATAATAAATCAATTTCCTTATGATCGCAAATATGTAAACTGAATAAAGAAAAATTGGGAATATTTGAAAGAGTTCATTAAATTGATTGATGAACAATCAAAAAAAAATTTGAGAAAATGTTTATATCTATATAATGCGAATCTAAGAAGTTTCGCGCTCGTTTGCTCATGACCCCAACGATAAAACGAGTAAGTAAACGGCAAATTGGTGAACATAAAATGAGAAAATGATGGTTGTGTTTGTGCATACTTATTTTATTCTAAAACATAGAATTTATTGAGAGTATATAAGAATATAGTCATTATGATAGAATTTGTATCATTATGGTACAATTTGTACCATTAATTCTTACCGACCGAAGAATTTATTCTTAATATATAGGATCATTATGGATCAATAGATCTGGCTTAATTTCACAATTGGATCGGCAATAAAAAAAAACCCGAATAATCTAACAATAATAGGATTAGATCGATGAAAAATGAAAATATCTTGAAATAAGAAGAAAATAAGGTTTGGTAAAATACTCTTTTGTCTTATCATAATTACTTGACTTATGCAAAAGTCAAGTATCACTTTAAATAATTAGAAAAGACTTGTTGTTTCATTTTGTTGACAAATAAAGGATCGTGTAGGAAAGATGGCTGAGCGGTTCAAGGCGTAGCATTGGAACTGCTTATGTAGACTTCTGTTTACCGAGGGTTCGAATCCCTCTCTTTCCGTATATTCGTATTCTTTTTTGCATCGTTTTCTCATGAATCTAAACCCAATAGCATGGTTCATTTTCCACAATCTCCTTCCATTTCGGAATAGAGAAAATCAAAAATATTTGATAATATTGACAATGACATTGTCATGTAACATACAGAGGGACAGATGTGCAGAAATCCTTTCTTTTCATTCCCTTTCAATTGGGAATAATTTAAACTCGACGGGAAATAGTATTCTACGACCAATAATTCATTAATCTTCAAACCGATACGCTTATTATCTATTATTTTTTTGACTAATCCACTATATTGTGACTTTTGTTTAATCCGATTTAAATGGGGTGGCACCCTCATTTTATCCTTCTGAAAAAATAATCTATATTTTTATTAATTATATTTCTCAATCCCTGTTTTTCTTTTATAGAGATTAAATCTTGGGTTTGCAACGATAACTTGGTATATCTACTATACGACCATTGACCAGGATATGCCTATGGTTGACTAATTGTCTGGCTTCAGGAATAGTAAAGCGCCATACCCAATCGAAAAAGGATATTATCCAAGCGCGATTTCAAGTAATTGTAATAGAACCTGACCTGTTGATCCCTTGCTCTTCTAGCAATACGAACATATTGAAGTAATTGGCGCTCTGGAAGTCCGTAATGAAAACGTAATCTTTGTTTTTCTTTTAGACGTACAGGATATTTAGAAGGTTTAAGAGGTTTAGATGTTTTTTTTTAATAGGCTTTTGAATTCTGTTGGGTGTTTTCTTACTTAGTCCTGGTAAAGTTTGAGACGCTTTATTTTTTTAAACGAGGTCGCGGATAACGGGACATAAAAAACTCCCTTATTTCAAGAATGAACAAATAATGTTGGAAAGAGGAATAATTATAAACAGCACGAATATTGGAATGAGTTATAGAGAAACAAATTATCTTACAATTTTGAAAATATTGTAGAGAGAAAAAAAGATATGTTTCAATCATTGATTTCGTTTCTAGTTGAAACGAATCATGCTACGACAGACCCGGCGGACCGACGATCCGAAAAGGAAGAGTCTTTTCCTTATTTCATAGATTTTAACAATCTATGGTTGATAATGGTAAGAAATGAAAAGAATAAAAACCGTAGCCAGCTATCGGGATCGAACCGATGACCATCGCATTACAAGTGCGACGCTCTCACCTCTGAGCTAAGCAGGCTCATATGCATGCAGTATGCAGTCACATACTTATTGGCTGAAATTAAAAGATCTCTTCGAAATCGCTCGAATTATAGCGAATCGAATTATAATAATGCAATTCAGATTAAAATGAAACATTGCGTCAATTTATATGAATTGATTATTATAAAACAATAATGGGGCGTGGCCAAGCGGTAAGGCAGCAGGTTTTGGTCCTGTTATTTCGAAGGTTCGAATCCTTCCGTCCCAGGTGGAACAGTATTATTGGAAATAAAAAAAAAAAAGACTCTATTTATAGAACGGAAATATGATTTCAATAAGATCTAAATAAAGAAAGGGATATTTGCGGTATAGGATGGGAATACAGATAACAACATTACATCTAAAATGCAGAAAGAATATAATGCTCATGCAAATGCAATAATTGATGGGATATTATGATTTCGTTCTACAATAAGGGGATATGGCGGAATCGGTAGACGCTACGGACTTAAATTTTTTGAGCCTTGGTATGGAAACTTACAAGTGATAGCATCCAAATCCAGGGAAACCCTGGGATATTTTGAATGGGCAATCCTGAGCCAAATCCGATTTCTAGAGACAATAGTTTCCTTTCCGAGAAAGGGATAGGTGCAGAGACTCAACGGAAGCTATTCTAACCGAATCAACATAATTTGGATTGGATACAATCCATTATTTACATAATGTCTTTTGTATTTTATTGAACGCTTGAAAAGCGTTATATATCACCAATAAACAAAAATAACGATTAGAGTTCTAGGTTTGTTTTGAAAGAATATGCCTAGCTTCAAATTGATTGAAATTGAAGGATTTTTCATTCCATTTTTGTTAATTGGACGAGGATAAAGATAGAGTCCAATTCTACATGTCAATGTCAACAACAATGAAAATTGGAGTAGGAGGAAAATCCGTTGGTTTTATAGATCGTGAGGGTTCGAGTCCCTCTATCCCCAGGTTATCTGTTTTATTTATCGATTTGTTAGATAGGTTCTTAAGAACATAAGAAGTTATCATTATATGATAAATTTGTGTCTGCTTCTCTTATATATACATCTGTGTATATAACTGTATATAACATATAATAATACTATATAATATATATATATATATATATATATCTTATTATGTTTTTATTTGTATCGGTTGTTTTTACTCATTCAAATGCTGTCTTTTACCTTTTTTGTTTTAGTTGACAGGAGTTTGGTTACTGTGCTAGTATGATGCACAGGGGAACAGCGGGATAGCTCAGTTGGTAGAGCAGAGACTGAAAAATCCTTGTGTCACCAGTTCAAATCTGGTTCCTGGCATATATATTAATATACTTAATATACTTTTATAAGTATGAAAAAGGATTAGTAGACCTTAATAATATAATGATTAGAAAATAACTAATAATAATATTGATGATTTACGAATAAATAATCATCAGTGATTCTATGTTATTGAATCCATAGGGAGTTGGTCCAAGTTATTTCAAAGGGGATAAAAAAACGACTTGAAATAACTCGAACTAGAGAGCAATTTTCTCTATTTCATTCGTATTAATATCTTCTCGTAAAAAATAAAAGAACTAGGCCTATTCGATAGTTTCCAATTCCTTTGGAAGATTCAAAAAAATGATTACGATTAATAGAAAGATTGAGAAAAAATAGCTTCTACCTTAGCATTATATAAAAATAGAACTAGATCGGGGTAAAGACCAATACCTGATGATTGGTAGAAAGAGACAGATCAAAATAAAAAGTTTCGCGTGGGTCCCGATCTTTAAAATAAGGATTCGGGACATTCAAAACCTTATATCCATAGAACATTCGACGTAACATAGATAACAAAATAAATGGGAGTTAATATCATTCCACTTGCCGCTATTGCAGTAATAATGATCCGAAAGGTCGAAGAATAATTATGATTAGTAATTATACCCAAAAATATCATAAATTTCTGCTACAAAACCACTCATTCCTGGCAATGCAAGAGAAGCCATTGAAAAGCTACTGAACATAGTAAAGATTTTAGGAATTGGTATAGCGATTCCTCCCATTTCATCAAGAAAAAGAGTACGTATCCTATCATAACTGGTTCCTACCAAGTAAAAAAGTGCAGCACAATTAATCCATGAGAAATCATTTGCAATATTGGCTCCATTGAGACCTGTATATGTCATGGAACCAATTCCTATAATTACAAAACCCATATGAGATATTGATGAATAGGCTATCCTTCTTTTCAATTGCGTTGACCCATAGAAGTTAGAGCTGCATAGATAATTTGCACTGCTCCTATTATAATCAACCACGGCGAAAACAAAGAATGAGCATGAGGTAGCAATTCCATATTGATCCGAATCAACCCGTATCCCCCCATTTTCAATAGAACTCCGGCCAAAAGCATACATGTACTCATAATGTGCTTCCCCATGAGTATCCGGTAACCAGGTATGGAAAGGGAAGATTGGCAATTTTATTGCATAAGCGATCAAAAACCCTAAATATAAGAGTATTTCAAGTGGCGATGGGATAATCTTTTTTAGCTAATAATTCGAAATCGAATGCTGTCCATGAGATCCATAGAGACCCATACTTAAAGCTCCCATTAAGATAAAAATGGAACCACCCGCAGTATACAAAAGAAAATTTTGTGGCTGAATAGAGACGTCTTTTTCCCCCCCCACATGGATAAAGTAAGTACACAGGAATTAGTTCCAACTCCCACATGAGAAAGAAAAGTAGAATATCTCGAGAAGGCAAATAATCCCAATTGGCCACTGTACATTGCCAACATCAAGAAATACAATAATCGCGGATTTCGAGTAACTGGCCAAGCAGCTAAAGTAGCTAAAGTAGTTACAAATCCCGTTAATAAAATAAGTCCAATGGAAAATCCATCAATTCCCAGTTTCCAATGAAAATGAATAAGGTTTATCCAGTTATAATCCTCTTCCAATTGGATTAATGAATTATCAAAATGATAATGATAACGGAATATATAGGTCATTAAAAGAAGATCTAATAAGCAAATACCCTAGAGTATACCATCGAATCATTTTATTTCCTTTATAGGGAAATAAAGGGATTAATAACCCCGCAGATATGGGCAAAATAACAATTATTGTTAACCAAGGTAAATTACTCATAATGAAGAGAAAAGAGACTTTCGATATCAAAACCCATGCTTTCATTTTTGGGTCGAGTATGGGTTTTGATCAGTGAAAGAGGAAAAGGAGAATGAAAAATATATATGGGATGAATCTAACTATTTTTCTTTTTTGATGGATCAGTAAGCTAGACCCATACTGCGCGTTGTTTCATGCCATAAATAAACACGTACACTTAAGAAATCCGTTGGACAAGCCGATTCACACCTCTTACAACCTACGCAGTCCTTCTGTTCTTGGAGCAGAAGCAATTTGCTTAGCTTTACATCCTTCCCAAGGTATCATTTCTAATACATCTGTGGGACACGCTCGTACACACTGGGTACAACCAATACATGTATCATAATTTTTGACTGAATGTGCCATTGAATCTAAGAACTCTATAAAAACTGTTTCATTGAATAAGATTTTTTAATATATGGCCAATGACGATATATTATGATATCAAGCAAATCAATATTGTATTATCGGTGATATAATGAATAGATTCGGATTCTATCTGTTTGATTTATAAAACAGACAGATTTGACCGAATCTGGTCTAATCGTGTTAAACAGATCATTTGAATAATGAGTTAAATATGAATTATGCTCTTGATTGATCGTAATACTTATTTGAAATCTCTAGAAAATAAAAGATCTAGATCTATTTTTAGAGAGACAAGCCTAGTATCCATTTGAATAGTAATAGGTATACAAATTTCTCGATCTCTATTACCATTTTTGACAAATTAAATTGATCGATACGAGTTGATTTTCTGTTACGATAATATTGCCAAAACAATAGCTAATCCAATAGCTGCTTCAGCAGCAGCAATAGCTATAACAAAGATCGAAAAGATATCCCCTTTACTTGTCTACTATCAAAAAAATCTGAGAATGTTACTAGGTTTAAATTAACCGCATTGAGTATTAGCTCAAGACACATAAGTGCTTTAACCATGTTTCGACTTCCTTACTAGTCCATAAATACCGATAGAGAATAAATAAGCACCTAAAATAAGCGCATGTTCGAGCATAATAGAGGAACTCCTCATACCTTGATCTCTTCAGATACAAACAAAAGTGATAGTTTCTAATTTACCATTATCGAAAGAAAAAAATGATACGATGTCGCACGAGAGCTTTCATTTTTCAAACTGTTTCTTCTCGACGAGCTATAGTAATGGCTCTATAAGAGCAACTAGAAGAATTAGAGAAATAAGTTTCGAATGGAAGGAAAAAATCAGTGGATAAATGAGCCCCAATACGTTGAATATTGCTTGTTAAATCTCGTTCTAACATTTGATCTGATTTTTGAGTCAGAGATATTCCGAACCATGATATGTTCAAGATAATAGTAATTAACGAACAAAAAAGACTTGTACAAACTATTGAAGTAATGCTATCTCCGACAGTCCAGGGAGGGGCATAATTGGGATATTTTGGATTATTCATCAACATCCGCAAATAGAATCAAAATATTAACAGCTCCTATGTAGATCAGGATTTGTGCAACAGCTACGGAAATCCGCATTCAGTATAATATAGAAAAAAGAGATACAAATTAGAACTAACCCCAATGAAAGAGCGGAATAAATTATATTAGTAATTAATACTACTCCTATACCTCCTAATATAAGACTTAGCGTTAGAGGAGCCAACAAAAGAATATCATATATCGATTCAGATCGATTCATTATGTGTACAATAAGTTTGAATATTATTTCCTCCCATTCACTAAATAAAAGTTACCCTATTTACCTATATGCTATACTGGATTTGTAATTTCATTTGATATGGGCACTGATTAATTAATCTATAGATCAATAATAGATTCCGATCAATCACACATGTGACATTATTAATGAATGTCAATAGAATTATTCATTAATTACTGATTTGTCAAAAAAAAAGATTTTGTTTATTAGATACTCTTTGATCGCAGCGCAATCTGAATAATCGTAGAAATTATTGAATCATAAAATTTGTCCGTAGTTTCTTTCAGACATACTAAGTTAATATGTTATGTTGAGCTCGGAATTGTTTGAATTGTTAAATCTTCAACAACGGATATTGGTAAACGTCCTAAAGCAATATGATCATAATTTAATTCATGACGATCATAGGTCGAAAGTTCATATTTCTTTCAGTCATCGCTAGACAATTTGTGGGGCAATATTCGACACCAATTTCCACAAAAGATACAAATTCCAAAATCAATACTATAATTTTCCAATCGTTTTTTCCCCATATCTATTCCGACTTTCCAATCCACAACAGGTAGATTGATCGGGCATACACGGGACGCATACTTCACAAGCAATACATTTATCAAATTCAAAGTGGATCCTCCCGCGAAATCGTTCTGATGGGATCCATTTTTCATAGGGCTATTGAATAGTAATAGGTAAACGATTCATGTGATATAAGGTAACAAAAAAACCTTGCCCAATGTATCTCGCAGCCTGTATTGCTTGTTCACTATATTCATAAACCCAGTTACCATGGAGAAACATGTGTAAAATCTCCTTGAATAATCATTTCATAGAAATTTCTTTCTCTTCATAGATTTGATCTATCAAATTTGGATATATTGCAAAATTGATAAAAACCTCTTCACGAAGAAGAAAAGAGAGTTAGTTACAATAAAATAAGTTGGAAAGAGGCTGTTAGTAACAGATTACCCAAAGCAATACGGTAAAAGAAATTTCCACCCAAGAATCAATAATTGGTCCATTCTTATCCTAGCAAGGTCCATCTTGCGTGATAGAAATAAATAAGAACAGATAGGCTTTAGCTAATATAATTAGGATCCCGATTGTTATATTAACGACCCCGCTAATTCCAGAAATAGAATCCCATTCAAAATGTTCCAGAATGGGTATGAATTGGAATTGATAAGTTCCATCCGCCCAAGTAAAGAACTGTCACAAAGAATGAGAAGCTAATAGATTTAGGTAAGAAGCAACGTAAAATAAACCAAATTTGATACCCGAATATTCAGTTTTGATAACCCGCTACCAATTCTTCCTTCCGCTTCGGGTAAATCAAAGGGCAATCTTTCACATTCTGCCAGAGATGAGATGAAAAAGCTAAAAACCCTATAGGTTGACGCACAAATTCCATCCTAAAAAACCATATCTGCACTGTGCTTCAACTATATCAATTGTACTTGAACTATTGGATAATTATAGTCGACAGAAACATCACATGTTTTCATCTCTATTCCAAAACCGTACGTGAAACTTTCACTTCATACGGCTTCTCAATGGTCATTAAGAAATAAAGAAAAAAAAGCACCAGATCATAAATTGAACCAATGAGATTCCGTCTGCTACAAATAATAGGAGCTTTTGAACCTATCTTAACCTTCAGTATTTTTTTGCAGAGAAAGAAAACTGTGTAAAGGATTACTTCGTTCTGGATAGCCATTTTTGATTTAAGTAGATAGAAACATATTGTAGATCGGGGTTTGGGGAAGTACCACTTGATCATCCCTACCAATGTCAAGTCCTTATTGTTATCCATTTCTATGGAAATATCTTTGGTCTAGATATCAGTTTCTTTTTTTCACTAATCTTTTTATATCTTGGTGTTTCTCACCATCTACCTTTGCTTGATTTTTAGTATATATGACAGTAACTTCATACTTTTCTTTTGTCCTTTGCCTCCCCGCTATTGGGCCCCGATGACTAATATATGAGCTGGGGTACACAGTTTTCACTGATTGTGCATGCTCTCACTCTTGTACATGGGGGATGGGACTTAATCATCTTACTGCAAGATTTGTAACTGTGTGATCTCACCCATATGACTATCTAGTTTTTTGATCGGAATATTCATCCCATTCACTTCTGTTTTTCCCTTTTTTAGTTATTAATAAAAAGAGGGAAAATTGAATCTCATATTCCAACGAATCACACGTAGAGATATAGATAACACACATAAAGCTAAAGGAATTTACATAACTAATAGCTTGAGCAGCAGCTCGGAGACCACCTAAAAAAGAATATTTATTATTGGATCCATATCTGCTATAAGCAGTCCAAGGGGAAGCAATACTTGAAATTGCAATCCAAAAGAAAACGCCTATACTAAGATTCAATTAAAACAATGTGGCGACCAAAGGGAATTACTAAATAGCCTAAAAAAATAGGTATCACTACTACTGCTGGACCAATACTAAATAACCAAATATCCCCCTAGATGGGATAATATCCTCTTTTAGCAGTAGTTTTATTCCATCCGTCAAAGCTTGAATAATTCCCAAAGGACCGGCGTATTCAGGTCCAATGCGTCTGTTGTATTCCCGCAGATATTTTTCTTTCGAGCATACAATAACTAATACTCCTATCGTAATTCCCAATAGAAGGATAATTATGTCAATTAGAATCCATATAAAACTATATATTTCTTTTGAAAATCCCAATCGAGAAAATAAATTGATAGCTTGTTCTTCGAGATCTGCTATATTAATCACCATTTTAACGATCAACCTCTCCCATAATGATATCTATACTACCCAAAATCGTCATGATATCGGCTAATTTCATCCTTTTAACCAGTTGAGGAGGAATCTGCAAATTAATAAAACCAGGTGGTCGGATTTTCCATCTCCAGGGAAAAATGTTATCATCTCCTATAAAAAAATTCCTAATTCCCCCTTGGGAGCTTCTACTCTCACGTAATGTCTTGTTTTGATAACTCAAAAGTAGGGGAAGGTTTTTTGACTAATAAATCGAGATTCAAATTGTTCCATTGCGAATCTTTTCCCTTATTTAAACGTCGAACCTCTAAATTCTCATAGGGACCTACCCGGAATTATTTCTAGGGCCTGTCTAATTATTTTTATAGATTCTTTCATTTCTCCGATTCGAAGCAAATAACGAGCTAACGAATCTCCTTCTTTTTGCCATTGGATTTCCCAATCCAATTCATCATAATAACATTCATAATGATCCACTTTACGAAGATCCCATTGGATTCCGGAAGCTCGTAGCATGGGTCCTGATATACTCCAATCTATTGCTTCTTCTCTACTAATAATGCCTACTCCCTCAACTCGTTTTAAAAGATAGGATTGCATGTAATAAGTCTTTCATATTCTGTCACTTTTGGAAAGAAATAATAGCAAAAATCGAAGCATTTATCTACCCAACCGTAGGGTAAATCTACAGCTACTCCTCCAATACGGAAATAATTATGCATCATTCGCATGCCCGTGGCAGCTTCAAAATAAATCATATATCATTTCCCTCTCTCTTAAAATATAAAAGAAAGGAGTCTGCGCACCAATATCAGCCATGAAAGGTCCAAGCCATAACAAATGAGAAGCTATACGACTTAACTCTAGCATAATCATTCTAATATAGCTGGCCCTTTTAGGTATTTGAATATTTTCCAATTTTTCTGGTGCATTAACCGTTATTGCCTCTGTGAACATAGTAGCTTAAATAATCCCATCGTGTTACATAGGGGAGATATTGAACAATTGTTCGGTTCTCAGCAATTTTCTCCATACCTCTATGTAAATAACCTAATATAGGTTCACAGTCAATAACATCTTCACCATCTAGAGTAACAATAAGTCGAAGAACACCATGCATTGATGGATGATGAGGACCCATACTTACCATCATGAGGTCTTTCTCCTAGCAACCATAATCATAACTCTTCCCCGGTTAAAAAAATCAATGAGAACAAAAGAAAGAATGACTCATTAGGATCCGGAATTTAATAAAACATAATTTCTCAAATTTCGTTCAAAATTAACGCAGGTCCACGAATATCTAATTGATCGATTAAACGTTTGTAACGAAGTCTATCTTTCTTGAACAGATAAATCAGAAGTCGTTTACGTTTACCCACAATTTCCACAAACCTCTTTGGGACGAGTAGTCTCTTCGTGCAGGTCCAAATGTTCAGTAAGTTTTTGAATTCGACTGGTTAAATAACATACTTGAGATTCAACAGATCCTCTTTGTTCTCTAGGAATCAAAGAGGGACGAACAGACATTTTTTGATCATAAAAAAATATTTCCAAGTTCAATATTATTGATTTAATTTAGAGTAAGAAAAAAGAATGAGATCCATTTCTTTTTGTTCATGGTCTATATATTCCTACGTTTCGATCGAATTAGATAAAGCTACCATATCAGCAAGATTGAATGTCGGAGTTTATCCGGTATTATTCAAAGAATGATACACTCTCCTTTTCCATTGAGAAAGAAAAAAAGGATGACGGAATGATTAATAAATTCCCGATCTTTAAGATCAAAAAAGAAGGGCTGTAGTGGATTATAGAACCGTGTTCCCTTGATCTTTCCAAGTACCCTCCAAGAGACCCTAGAGATTCCCATTGCTCCTCTCTAGGGGTCTTGGAGGGTGTACTATAGTTACACCACTTCCTCTAATTTATTCATTATTTTGGGGATCTTCTTCATCCGTTCCTTTGCTAAGGTAGGAAGAAAAACCCTTGGGTTTTTTTCCCATTAGTAGGTCTCTCGGGAGGTTCAGTAGGTCTCTCGGTATGTTCGGGCTTGGTCCTATTATTTTCACCTCATCCTTCTCACCGAAAAAAAAACTCTCTTAAAGAAGAATAACTCGTAACATAAGAAAGAGCTTTTCTTGCGTCCGAATTTGCTTTTTTCCTCCAAACCTTGTTACGATGCTGTTTTTTGGATTTAGAGGTGCGTTTTTTTGGTACAGCCATAATATTTTTATAGTTCAATTTTATTTAGAAAAAATATCAAATTTTTGAATATTGTAAACTTCTTATATTATATATCTTTAAATTCAATTCATTTTTATAGTTTAGTTCCATTTTATTTAGAAAAAAATGATAGAATATTCTATCGTTTTTTTCTTGCATTTTGCAACCTTATTAGAGAATATTTACTAGTAATAGAAGATCCACGATACAAATTGATAACAATTATCAATTCTTACATACGTATATCGAATTTTGAGTAAATGAAAACTATGTCATTTTAACAGATTCAATTATTTCTCATCTTAAGAATTCCAATTGGTTTAATTTTCTATTCAATTCTATTCTTAATACTACTATTGATCTACAATAGAAAATTTCATAAAATAAGAATGTGTGTGTACATGACTAATAGCTCAGTACCTAGACTGAAAAAGAGTTCCTTCTTGCTCATCTTACAAATATTTGATTAGTATCAGTATTGACCGGTGCAAATCTTTTGCAGAAAAAAGATGAAAAAAGGTCACAATAAATATGAAATCGATAGGATTGCATCCCATATTCTATCGTTCTTGTTTATTTATGATCTATCGTTTTTATTTTATTCTCTTCAGGGTCTAGTGGATTGGAAACCAAGAATGTGGAATATCAAAATATTGAGAATAATGATTTAATCTTCCTATGGAATTTATATACAAATATGCTCGGGTCGTACCTTTCCTTCCGCTTTCAGCTTCTGTACCAATCGGATTAGGATCCTTTTTTTTTCCAGGAGCAACTAAGAGTGTTCGCCGTACATGGGCTCTTATTAGCATTTTTCTGTTAAGCGTAGCTATGTTTCTTTCTTTCAATTTGTTCTTGCAACAGATTACCGGCGGTCCCATCTATCGGTATTTCTGGTCCTGGGTTATCAATAATAAGTTTTCATTAGAATTAGGCTATTTGATTGATCCACTTACTTCCATTATGTTAGTTTTAGTTACAACAGTTGGAACCATGGTTATGATCTACAGCGATAATTATATGTCGCATGATAAAACATATGTGAGGTTTTTCGCTTACCTTAATTTTTTCAATGCTTCTATGCTGGGGTTAGTTATTAGCCCTAATTTATTACAAATATATTTTTTTTGGGAATTAGTAGGAATGTGCTCCTATTTATTGATAGGTTTCTGGTTTACGCGACCCAGCGCGGCTAATGCTTGTCAAAAAGCATTTATAACTAATCGTGCAGGGGATTTTGGACTCTTATTAGGAATCCTAGGTTTTTATTGGGTAACAGGTAGTTTTGAATTTCAATATTTGTTTGAAAAATTCAACGAATTGACTGCCGTTGATGGGGTTGGTTCGCTCTTTTTTACTTCGTGTGCTTTTCTCTTATTTTTAGGTCCAGTAGCCAAATCTGCACAATTTCCACTTCATGTATGGTTACCTGATGCTATGGAAGGGCCTACTCCTATTTCAGCTCTTATACATGCCGCTACTATGGTAGCAGCAGGAATTTTTCTTGTAGCTCGGTTGTTTCCTCTTTTTAAAGCTCTACCTTTAATAATGTATCTTATCTCTTGGATAGGTGGAATAACAGCTCTATTGGGAGCTACTATGGCTCTCGCTCAAAAAGATCTTAAAAAAGGCTTGGCTTATTCTACTATGTCTCAATTAGGTTACATGATGTTAGCTCTAGGGATAGATTCTTATCGAATCGCTCTGTTCCATTTGATTACACATGCTTATTCCAAGGCATTATTGTTCCTAGGATCCGGATCAGTCATCCATTCCATGGAACCCATTGTTGGATATTGCCCCAGTAAAAGTCAGAATATGGCTCTTATGGGTGGTTTGAGGAAATATATGCCAATTACGGGAATCACTTTTCTTTTAGGGACACTTTCTCTTTCTGGTATTCCACCTTTTGCTTGTTTTTGGTCTAAAGACCAAATTCTTAGTGATAGTAAGTTATATTCTCCCATTTTGGGGGGAATAACTTGGTTCACAGCAGGATTAACTGCCTTTTACATGTTTCGTATGTATTTACTTACTTTTGAAGGGGACTTCCGCGTCAATTTAGTGAATTCATATAACAACCATATTACATTATATTCGACTTCTATGTGGGGAGAGGAGGAATCCGGGATATCAAATAGAACGAGAGCGGATTCTATGTCGAATCAAATTATAGGAAGCAATAATTCCTTTTCCAAAGAAGCATTTCAAATTTCCGAAGGATTGTACAAAAAGAACAGAGGTTTGGTTGTCACTTATCCTTTCTTCCATAAGGGATCTTTTGCATATCCGAAAGAATCGGGCAAGACAATGCTATTTCCTTTAGTTGTATTGGGAATATTTACTCTGTTTGTTGGATTGATAGGAGTTCCTTTTTTTCGAAGCGGAATGAGTTATGACATATTATCTCAATGGTTTACTTCAGCGATGACTCCTTTTGATAAGAAACATCCGGAGAATTGGTCCGAATTTTTCATAGACGCAATCCCCTCAGTTGGTATAGCATTTCTCGGTATATTTATTGCCTGTATTCTACATAGACCTATTTACTTCTTATCAAAGGATGTATATCCTAAAACAAATCCTAATATGAAGATTTTTATGGACCAATCGATTAATATTATATATAATTGGTCTTTTTATCGGGCTTATATAGACATATATTATGACATAATCTTGATTAAAGGTATACGAGGATTAGCTGAAACAAGTCATTCATTTGATCAATGGGCAATTGATGGAATCCCAAATGGAGTAGGT
>BSBK01007644.1:0-82500 GCA_027943335.1 Chamaecyparis obtusa | reverse complement strand
CGAGATATCAATAAAAAATGAGCATGTTAATAATAAAAATGGATAAAAAAAAAAGATTATCACTCTCATTCTTTTTAATAGAGAAAGAAGAATGAACCCCGAAGGATTCGGATAGTTTTTTTTTCTATTTATATTTTATATATTATATATAATATATATATATATAAATACTCGAAAAACAAAAATGTCCTCAAAAGAATTGAACGAGAAGCCGTATGAGGTGAAATTCTCATGTACGGTTTTGTATAGTGGCAGTAGAGGTAACTTTTCTGTCAACTTTTCCACTATCACCCCTAAAAAACCAAACTCTGCCTTACGCAAAGTCGCTAGAGTACGATTAACTTCTAAATATGAAATCACTGCTTATATACCTGGCATTGACCATAATTTACAAGAACATTCTGTAGTATTAGTAAGAGGTGGAAGAGTTAAGGATTTGCCCGGTGTTAAATATCACATAATTCGAGGAATCTTAGATGCTGTCTCAGTCAAAAATCGGAAACAAGGGCGTTCTAGTGCGTTGTATATTCTTATCTAAGATTTGTATCATTTTATGATGATGCCATGTCAATTGCTAAAAACATGTAAAGTATATGGCTAACCCAATAACGAACGTTTTATAAGGGGACTAGAGCAGGCTAAAACAATAAGGATAATATATGTCTAAGGTTTAATATTGAATTCATTTGATAAGTTTTCCCTTACTTAGTGTGTGTTAATATAAAATTGGAAATGTCTTGACTTTTTTGGAGCAGATTCAATTCAAATAGCATTGATTTAAAACACCCTTTCCTTTTTTTATACTCTTTTTAAAACCTAAGGACCTAATCGTATAGATATAGAAAATACAAGATTTCTAATCATAGCAAAAGAAAGGAAACGGATACTCAATTGAGAATGAGTAAACATAATTCTATGCATAAGAATATATATTATATCATATATATAATATGCAGATAGAATCATGTGGAAAGCCGTATTCGACGAAAGTCGTATGTACGGTTTGGAGGGAGATCTTTGCCGCCTTTAGAGATCCACCCTACAATATGGAGTTAAAAAGCCGAAATAAGTAATGATTAGTCTTTATGAAATAAATTTATGAACCTTTTTCACACTCATGTCACGTCAAAGTACTGTAGAAAAGAAAATTGATAAATTTGATCCGATTTATCATAATCGATTAGTTAACATGGTCGTTAACCGTATTCTTAAACACGGAAAAAAATCATTAGCTTATCGAATTTTTTATCAATCTCTAGAAAAGATTCACGAAAAAACAGAGAAAAATCCACTAATTGTTCTACGTCAAGCAATAGACAAATTAACTCCCAAATTGATAGTAAAATCAAAACGTGTAAGTGGATCCACTTATCAAGTTCCGATTGAAATAAAAGAGAAAGAAGGAAAAATACTTGCTATTCGTTGGTTATTAGAGTCATCCCGAAAACGTTCTGGTCCAAATATGCAATTCAAATTGAGTTACGAAATAATGGATGCTGCCAGAGAGAAAGGCAATGCTATACGCAAGAAGGAAGAGATTCATAAAATGGCAGAATCCAATAAAGCTTTTGCACATTACCGTTAATCCATTAACTATATAAAATAGATCTACAGATCTATTCCATTCTGATCAATAAAAGAAAACTTACTTTATCAAAATTTTATTGGAACGAAAACGAAAGGAAAAGAAGAATGAAAAAGAAATCATAGATAAATGATAATAAGGAGATTCTAAAGAAAATGTTGCTTAAATATTAATTGAAGTTACTAACTAATGATCCGGACAAAATGAAAAATGCATTTTCAATTAATACCTTTAAATCATTTTTATGAAAGAATTTCATTTGCTTCTCTTCTATGGAAGTTCCATTTTTCCAGAATGCATCCTTATTTTTGGCCTATTTCTTCTTCTAGTAATCGATTTCATTTCTGATCAGAAAAAGACAACTTGGTTCTATTTCATCTCTTTAACAAGTTTAGTGCTAAGCATAGCTTTTTTGTTATTTCAATGGAGAGAAGAACCTACGATCAGTTTTTTTGGTAATTTCCAAACAAACAATTTTAATAAAATATTTCGGTTTCTCATTTTATTATGTTCCACTTTATGTATTCCTCTATCCGTGGAATACATTCAATGTACAGAAATGGCTGTAACAGAGTTTTTGTTATTCATATTAACAGCTACTTTAGGAGGAATGTTTTTATGTGGTGCTAATGATTTAACAACTATCTTCGTATCTTTAGAATGTTTAAGTCTATGTTCTTATCTATTATCTGGATATACCAAAAGAGATGTACGGTCTAATGAGGCTATTATGAAATATTTACTTATGGGTGGAACAAGTTCTTCCATTCTTGCTTATGGTCTTTCTTGGCTATATGGTCTATCTGGAGGTGAGATTGAAATTCAAGAAATAGCCAATGGTCTTATAAATACACAAATGTATAACTCTCCAGGAATTTGGATTGCACTTTTCTCTATAACGGTAGGAATTGCATTCAAGCTTTCTTTAGTTCCTTTTCATCAATGGACCCCCGATGTATATGAAGGAGTGCGATTCGTTTTACAAATAGAAACTCTATAGACATGTGGAAAAAAGATTGTTATTCCCACTTGGACTAAGACATAACTTTTACCAAAAATTTGAATTGAATTAAGGTAAAGCAAAGTAAGAAACAAACGAATTTTTTTTTGATTTGAATAAATAACTTTTACAAATTAATTATTACGGGTAGTTTTTACAAAGGATCAGATTAATGACGTGTATAATATTTTTATTCTTAACGTAGATGCTATATAGTAAGTTTTCATTCTTCAGAAACTACGAGTGTAAAAAAGAAGGCATCCGTCGACAAAAAGATTACCCTAAGATGAGCATCTCATGACTATTCAGAACGATTTAAATCAGATGGTTTTATTTTTTCTTTTTAACTCTTTCATAACTGAACTTAAAAAATAAGAAAAAAAAAAAAAAGATTGACCATACCATAATAACCACTGAGTATGGATTCCTCGGAAAGTTAAGGATTAGTTATTCTTTATATCAATTGAATAGATTCAATCTTATACATACACGAGGAAGGTAATAAAAAAAAAAAAGAGAATCAAACGATTATGCTCATTTTTTTATCACTTAGGAGCCGTGCGAGAAGAAAGTCTCATGCACGGTTCTGAATGAGAGAAAGGAGGGAAAATTCCTCTTTTCGACTCTAACTCCCCCACTCCAGTCGTTGCTTTTATTTCTGTTATTTCAAAAGTAGCTGCTTCAGCTTTAGCCACTAGAATTTTTGACATTATTTTTTATTTTTCATTGAACGAATGGCATCTTCTTTTGGAAATATCAGCTATTCTTAGCATGATATTAGGAAATTTAATTGCTATTACTCAAACAAGTATAAAACGTATGCTTGCATATTCATCGATAGGTCAAATTGGATATATGCTTATTGGAATAATTGATAAAGACTCAAACAATGGATATGCAAGTATGATAACTTATATGCTGCTCTATATTTTTATGAATTTAGGAACTTTTGCTTGTATTGTATTATTCAGTCTACGTACAGGAACAGATAACATTCGGGATTATGCAGGATTATATATGAAAGACCCTTTTTCAGCTTTGTCTTTATCTTTATGTCTGCTATCTCTAGGGGGGATTCCTCCATTAGCAGGTTTTTTTGGAAAACTTTATCTATTCTGGTGTGGATGGCAAGCAGGCTCCTATTTATTAGTTTCGATAGGACTCTTTATGAGTGTTGTTTCCATATATTATTATCTGAAAATAATTAAGTTATTAATGACTGAAAGAAACAAAGAAATAACTCCCTACGTGCAAAATTATAGATTATCTTCTTCAATCTCAAAAAATTATATCGAATTTAGTATGATTATATGTGTAATAGCATCTACTTTACTGGGAATAATAATGAATCCAATTATTGCAATTGCCCAGGATACATTATTTTAGAGATTGAGATTTTTTCTATAGAATTTTTCTTACTTACTAACTCAAAAAAGTCAGAATTGCCCTAATATTCATATTCTTAAAATCGCAGGGAATAGGCTGAAATTATAAGATGAACTTCTAATTACAAAATCAACTTGATCGTTAAATTAGAAGTTCATTTTGTACCAAAATATAGATTTTCTATCTGATAAAAAGTCGTTCAAACGTGCGTAAATGAATTACAAATATTTGAAAATATTTTGTAATTCTTAACTTCTATTTAAGATTAAAAGAGATAGTTAAGAATTACAAAACAGGGATGGAGATAATCTAATCTCGATACTGAATTGAATCGAGATAACCTTGCTGCGATTCTTTCATCTCAAAAATATTGTGAGCAGAGTGTAATAACTGCTTATTGTGCATCCAGCAGGAATTGAACCCGCGACTTCCCAATTATGAGTTGGGTGCTTTTACCATTCAGCCATGGATGCTATGGTAAAGTGATTTTATTAGAATCAATATGGTAACCAATTGAATTCTCATTTTCAACAAAAAATAGATTTGGGATTGTTAGCAATTTCTGTAGGACAAAATGCTAATTAATGAATAATACAGATAGATAAGATCGTATAAATAGAGATTCTTTAATTAATTACGTTCTTTTCTATATATCTATTGTTCTAAATAGGGCATAAAAATCCTATTTTTGGTATATTTGGCTTCGTATTCGTATAATATATTTGTTATAATATTAATGTTGAAATATTGTATTATTTACTAATTCAATTCTATCTCAATAACAATCAACTTTTTTTTGACGAATTATTCAATAGTTAGTTGAATAAGTTGTATTAACTACCTCTTACTTATTATAATTATTTTTAATAAGTAATAATTTAAATTTTTTTATAGAACAAAACAACATAATGAACAGAAAAAAACCGTGGTCTACGGATCCTATTGGAAAGACCCAAGAAATAGCTTGGTTCTTTAGCGTTCAGTCGAAATTTCAAGATTACATGATGGAAATATTCGTTCCATGGAACGAATCCAATTTGGTGAGATTGCTAAGTCAAATATTTTCTGGTCGAGAAAGTGTTGTTAAGCTTTTTGATTTTCGGATTCTTAGTACATTACTTATACGGGATATACGTATATTTATTTTAAAAGGTCAAGCAATAAAAGCTGTAATGATAATAGCATTACCATTACTTTTCTCTTTTTTAAATACTCGAGCCTTAATTGAAAGAAATAAATCATCATATAATTTGATGAAGATATTTCCAGCTGTACAACATCTTGGAGCTAGAGCTAGAAAGGAAAATTTGTTGCTCGTTCCGCATCTTTTTATGTTTTCGCCAAAAGCCAAAAGGAGATATCAACGTTGCTTGCTCAATCCAAAAGAACATGTTTGGATTTTATCCAGTTCTAACACAAATCTGAATCAGAAAAATAGAATATCAGAGAAGCAAGAAACAATAAATTGGGAAAGCCCTTTGGAAAAAGAATCTAATGGTATCGAATGGGAGATTGATTCATCTTTTAATTCAATTCCAAACGAATATTGGGAACCTGAAACAGAACCTGAAAACCTTTATGAATGGAAAGAATCAATACTTTATCGTCATCGAAGCAAAGTTATTGAGGAACTAGAAAACAAAATCGAACAATTAGAAGAAAAACTAGTTCAAGTAGAAGAAGAATTCGCTCTCTCTTCAGAACCAGAACAATTCAAAAGTTTAGAAAGGGAAAGGAAACAAAGAGTTCGAGAAATCGAAAGATACAAAGAAGGGCTACGAAGAATAAAGAAACTATGTGAGAAAAGATCGCAAGAAATGGAACAAGAAAAAATGTTCCAAGAAGAATCAGATCAAGCAAGAGAATCTTTTTCCTTTTCAGAGTCGGAAGTTTTTGAAAGGTTGTTTGAGCATTTGTCAATAGATGAATCATGTATAAGTATTAATTATACTAATAAACCGAGTGAAAAATTTAAATTGTTGAAAGAGCGACAAGACGCTTTTCAATATTTCAGGGGATTAGAAAAGAATAGAATCGTTGATCTATGGAAGGTTAAAACATTTCTTAAAAATCCTCCTGTAAATTATGATATTTTACCAGATCCCGAATGGAACATCAGCAAAGATATAAACCAATTCAATTGTATTCGATTTATGAATAAGAATTCATCTTCAAGATCTCCCTCATCCTGTGATCAAAATAAAGAACAATTAGCATTAAACGATGATTTTCAATTGAAACAATTTGTTCTTAAAATAACGGATCAATTTACTCTATCAATAACTAGGCCTAATCATATTTCTTACCCTAATGATGCAATTGACGTGGATATCGATCATCGTGTGAATGAATTACATTTATTCAACCAGACTTTATTGAAGTGCTTTAATTACTTCTTCAATTACAGAGATGAATTAACGCATGATTCTTTCCTTAGAGTACTCAATATTTTTGAAAAAAAGAAAACATCAGAAGATGATAACACTGAACAACTAATATTGAATAAAATAGTGAATAAAATTCAAATAGTGAATAAAGACAAGATTCAAGCTGACGAGCATGTGAAAATTGATAAATTCGATTTTTTGAAGAACGTTGAAGATTTTGTATTGAACGATTTAAAATCCGAAACTGTATTAGACGATTTAGAATCGTTCCAGAAGTATTATTTGGAATATCATAAATACTATATGGAATTAAAAAGATACTCTTTGGAATTACAGAAAGTATTGAATAAGAATAAATACTATTTGGAATTACAGAAAGTATTGAATAAATACTATTTGAAATTACAAAGATACTCTTTGGAATTACAGAAAGTATTGAATAAGAATAAATACTATTTGGAATTACAGAAAGTATTGAATAAATACTATTTGAAATTACAAAAGGCATTCCATAAATACTCTTTGGCATTCCATGAATACTCTTTTGAATTACAGAAAGTCTTAAATAAGAATAAATTGGAATCACAAAAAGTATTAGATAAATACTATTTGGAATTACATAACTATTTGGGATATTTCTATGTGGAATTACAAAAATATTCTTTGGAATTACAGAAAGTATTGAATAAGAATAAATACTATATGGAATTACAAAAATATTCTTTGGAATTACAGAAAGTATTGAATAAGAATAAATATTATTTGGAATTCATCTATTTTATCAAAACATTAAGTCGCAATTTGAATAATGTGACGCAAGATGCAATTAACCAGTATTCATCAAGTTGGATACTATGTCAGAAAGAATATTTGGAGCGCCCTTTTTTTCGACCTGTTGAGTTGAGAAATCCAAATTTTTTAAACGCTTTTGTATTATCCATTCAGATCGAATACTTTCAAAAAAGATTAGAATATCTCTTGTCCATTTCCAAACAAAACAATTTCAAAAAGAGAGTGTTAGATCCAATTGAATTATCGATTACTCAACATTGGAGTTGGTTTGGACCAATTTTGGATAGTAAAATTAATAAAATTCTCTGGGACAATCTTAATAGTTCTCAAATTCTCTGGGACAAGCTTAATGGAAATGTCTGGGACAAGCTTAATGAAAATGAAATAAAATCTAAATCAATTCCTAATCTTGAATTCTCGATCAATAAACCAACATTAGATTTGAATGAGAAAAAACCAATAATTGAATTTATTATTGACTTCTTCGATAATGGAAAAAATTACATGGAATTATTGGAATTATTGAATAACGCGGGTCTTTCGGAAATATTCGATAATCAAGACAATTGGTTGAATCCTTTAAAACTATCTAATAAAAATTCATTGAGAGCTTCTTTTTACAAAGCAAATACCTTTGAATTTTTAGATTATTTACACCGTCCTCGTCTTTTTTACCTCGTCCTTTTTTATAAAAAAAGATTGGCTTCTTACATGGGAAAGATTAATATCAAAAATAAGAATGTAACCTATGGACAATTATTAAATTTAGTTCCCATTCATAACAATCTGTTTTCTTCCTCTATTAGTGAAATGAGAGCTGTGTATTCAGAGAAAGAAACTATCTCACTCATAAAGTCACAAGTCAATATATTATTGGATAAATATTTACGTGACAAAGTGCTAATTCATGATTTGCATAAATCGTCTAATTTACTGGATAAATTGAATTCTATTCTTCGTAGAAATATCAATTTATCGATTGAAGATATTTCTAAACCTCCTTTAATAAGCCTACAATATTGTCAATTTTGACAAAAACTCTTGCTATCCTTTTTTAAATAGTTCAGATTTAGAAGAAAAGGACCTCTAGTCAAGTATTCTAAAAACAGTTTTAGTTCCAACATAGATCTTATTCAAACTCAATCTTATCAAGATGATGTATTGTCCGAAATATTTTTTGCGAATAAAGAAAATTGTAGAAAAAGAAGAAAAATATAGTTCAACAGAAAGTTTAGAACACATAATAGAAGACAAAGCCATAGGTGACTTTATGGAAGACAAAGCCATAGGTGACTTTATTGAAGTCAAAGACATAGGTGACTTTTTTAATAAAGAAAAACTAAAGTTTTTCTTTTCAAAACTAAAGTTTCTCATTTCTTTTAATGAAATAAATTTTAATTTTGAGAAATGGGTTTGTTTCAAACATATAGGTCATGGTTTGTGGCTTTTGACTTCCACAGGGTGGAAATATACTAAAAATCTATTTTTAGCTACTTTTCCGGAAATAACTATAAATAGTATTGATCAGTTAGTATCAATGCCGGACAATATTAGGCCAAAATTGGAATCACAATTTAATATTTTGTGGGCACTTTATCATCAATTTTGGACACTTCTAAAGTGGGAATTTAGAAATAAAATTGATCAAATTCTCACAATATTGAAGAATCAAATTCTCACAATATTGAATGATCAAATTCTCCCGATATTGAATGATCAAATTCCTCCCGATATTGAATGATCAAATTCTCCCGATGTTGAATCTTATGTTATCCCGCTGGAATATTGACAAATATTGGCAGTAGCAAATGAAAAAGTACTTAAAGCAGCACTTGAGGGAAAGGATCTATCAATATCATTTGATACATGGAAATATATACAAAATGTTCGGGAATATGATATTTTTCTTTGTATCTTCGTTGGATTTTTCTTTTATATTTCCTCCATAATTCCCTTATTCTTGATTCAGTTCTATAGGAACTTCTATCTGATCAGATTTTTGCAGTATTCCCATTGCTCCGAGAGAGTAGGAGAAATGATTAGATCTTATAAAAGACTTAGAAATTTTTCTAATTTAAATTGTATGGGTTCTTGGCTTACATTTGTGGACTTATCGAGATGGAGTCGGATCCTGATGATATAGGATTATTTCTACTATTGAAAATTTGGTATGTAAAAAATATTCAATTTTCATATCGTTCTTGGTTCTCGTTGCCTTGGTTCCAGCGGGATTCTGGAGACTGTGGGAAATATAAATCACTTGTAAAAAAAATTTTGTACGAATTTGAAGTAGATGACTTCCTTTTGAGAGAAAATCGATTGTTTTTACTACAAGAACAAATCTCCCTCAATTTGAATCGAAGTTAACCCCCCCTATTGGTTTGTTTCATGAATTGGAAACAAGAAAACAGCCAAGGACTTCTTTACTTTCGATATTTAGCTGAATTTATTCAGCGAGGCCTTAGAATAGGCTTAATGAATTCCGAATTAAAATTCATTGTTTTTAGCAGAAATGCCGATCTTCGCTGCTTTTTATCAGAAGATGACTTCCGTACCAATTCGTCCCATCTTTATATGACCACGTGAGATTCTACCCACTCTACCCAGTACCGTCCTTTTCGAATCGAATTTTATTGATAGGGCCTAAGGAACTGGACGATCGTACTTGGCTAAAAGTTTAGCAGCAGATTCTTATTTACCTTTAATAAGAATATCTCCTAAAGTTTTTTGAGGCAGCAGAAACTTCTGTCTCGCTATGAACCCGAGTATACATCTTCGGGCTAAACAATCATACCTTGAGCATGAAAATATCCTCAGGTCTCTCGGCTGGTCAGGCAGGCCAAAAGACATACATGAGAATGAGCATTATGAAAAAAAAACCTCATAACTTTTTGTATGACCGAAGCCGAAGGGAGAATCCTAACCCTCCAGAGTATTTTGCGAGAAGAGTAATCCAATTCCAATTTGCACTCAAATTGGCAAAATTGATGTCTCCTTGCGTCCATATGGGATTCCAAGCATTCATGACTGAATGATTACTATACCTTCTTGCATTATTGGTAGAAACTCCTTGGGGATCCATATAATCCGAGTGATGGTGAAAAAAGAAACCACCATAAAACAAATATTGTTGTTATTGCTTCAACTGATATTCCAAAAAAAATTGATCCAGTTCTATTAAGTCCTCCTCGTAGTAAACGAAGATTCGATACATTTATTAATACTAAAAAGTTGCCTGCTCCATATCGAGAAAAAGAATTTCCTTTGCTTTTACGTAACAAAGGGCTCTACTTGAAAAAAGAATGGAACTGCTATGATGAATTTGGATTAACTACCAAAGGCGTTACTGCGCAAGATCTAGCAAAAACTTCTGATGAAATATTTCTAATTAGCATGAGCCAAAATACTTCAGCTATAGACAATGATATAATTGGAGTAGCTTTGTATAGATCAAATTGGGGTCCTTGCAATATAATCTGAAATTCAGTGAATTTTTTCAAGGACTTCCCTATAAGATAGGAAAAGCCATTATACAAAATAAACTAACGTATTTAAAAAATTCCCTAAGGCTTAATCTAGATTTCCAGGTCGAAGGGCAAATTATTTGCATCAATGGTATTTAGAACCTTCAATTGCCGGAACAGCCTGCGAAAGAGTTCACCGTATTCTATCATATTTTGGGTTGCTTGGCCGGATCAGTAGCGCAAGATTGTTGGTTTTTATCGGAATCAAACAGAGAGAATTGGAGTCCTTTTGATCCTTTTATTGAAAAATGATTTCATTCTAGCTTCGAATCTTTTACAGGGTCTTCTGGAAGAGTTTCCATCGTTGGCAATATATCGGGGTAATTCTGATTCCATCACAATTGCTCCTCAGTTCAAAAAAAGATACGATGCAAAAAGGATTATCTTCTTTACTAGATAAAATCGTTTTATCTAAAGAATTAAGAAATTCCTACGGAACAGAGGATGAAACTCCTATAGTTGTGATTCTAGGACCTGGCGTTTTAGTTTTATTCGCAGCAATCGATTTGAGCATATCAAAGATATAACAATAGAAAATCCATTATTGGATTATCTTCATCTGTTTGGAAGCTTTCAAGAAGACCGACCCGTCTTTCTAGCTTGTATTGGAAGAAATTTCTGATGTCTGGCCCCGACTTACGGCCTGTTTATGGTGGGAAGGACGATATTGTAGAAAGACAGACAGCTGCTTACTGGGAAGCAAAATTATTATACAAAAAGTTTCAAAGGCTGGGAATATATCAATTTGACACAGAAGAGTATGCACTGAATATCAACCTTTAAATACACCAGTAATCTGTCCTGGCTCGTCGATTTCTTTGGGATCCCGTGAGTATTCCGCTTTCTAAATAAGCACCCTGCTTTTGAACGAAGAGAACTTTTGGTTTCTAAGAAATCGTGAAGAGTATTATCTTACTTATTCTAAAACAAGAGAGCTAAATGTCAGTATTAAAAAATCGTTAAAAGCTATTCGAAAGCGTAAAAGGGTGAGAAAAAATAGCCCTAGAAATGAAAATTCAGACTAATGATGACGATTTACCTCTTAGCATTAAAATGGATAGAAAGAGAACATTTTGAAACTTTCAAACGCTTTCAAGAAATTGGTATCCGATTGAGACGTGTATTACCCTATCCCCAATCGGTGGTAAGTGAACGTTGGTTCCGTGAAAAAACACGGGATGATAAATTTAAACAACGTTTGCTCAAGGGAGAAAGGGAAAATAGAGATTTATTATCTAATGAATCTCTTATTTAATAAGACTCTATCCGAAAGTCATGAATATTTATCAAATTTATTCTTCTCTAATAGAATGTTATTTAAACAAATGATCGATACATTTGGTAAAAACAAAATGGCTTTCTACAAATGACATTGATTGCTTATTAGCGGAAGGATTGAATAAGAAAAAAAAAGCCTAGATCTTTAATTAATTTCAATATAAATTGATATTTTATGTAAGAGTAAGCATAGGTAATAAATATGAGCCAAGTCAGTTCTCTTGAACTTGATGAGATATTCTCTACTATGTTTACTCTTTATTTATTTTACTTATTTATTTAGGTTATACCTAGTATACTTTCCGAAGAAAAAATATTTCATTTGCTTCTTTCTATATATATTTGTTCAAATTCGATTGGTCCGGATTTTGCAAAACCTTCAAAACAACAATTGTTCATTCAATAGGCATTACAATATGTGTGCCTTGAAGAGGACTCGAACCTCCACGCTATTTAGCACGACATTTTGAGTGTCGCGTGTCTACCATTTCACCATCAAGGCATCCAAGAAGCTAATTTTATTCATGGAATATTTCACAATACAATATTATTCATCATATATAGAGTTCAATAGTAGAAGAGAAAGTGGATCGGCATATTCATATCGATCTATGCCGCCTTATAGATATCATTATATCAATATATTTTTATTATTAGATAATTTACATTAATCGATCTAATAGACGTAACATTTTTTTCTTTTTCAATTCCAATAGAAACTCGGTTACCCAAATCAGAATATCTTCAAAACAGAATTTTTCTATGTAGTCTGTATCATATACAACTATAGTTTAATTCTATTTATTGAACTATTAATAAAGGTGGATGTAGGCCATTTGTAGTTTATTTGTAAATGATAGTAAAGGAGAAATATTTATGTATGAAGTTCAATGTCTAGATTTAGTACTTACACAGAAAAGTGTTAGTCTTTTTGAAAAAAATCAATATATTTTAAATGTCGATTCGGGATCGAATAAAACAAAGATCAAAAATTGGATTGAACTTTTCTTCAAATGTGAAAGTAATAGGAATCAATAGTTATCGACCCCCGCAAAAGAAAGAAAAAAGAGGAAATAGAAAACAAATAATGAAACATAGAATGCATTATAAACGTATGATTATTACACTAAAACCAGGTGATTCTATTCCACTTTTTCCTTCAAAATGAAACTTATTTAATTGCCAAACATGAACACCCGTTCGTACAGGACTTTTATTCCGGGCACACGTGATAAATCTCTATCAAGTTTTGATGAAAAAGTCCAATCTCATCCACAAAAGAAATTGACTTCCGGTCGGCATCGTTGTGGGAAAGGTCGTAATAACAGTGGAATTATTACCATACGTCATAGAGGAGGAGGTCACAAGCGTCTGTATCGTCAAATTGATTTTCGACGGAGTGAAAAAAACATACTAGGAAAAATTGTAACCATAGAGAGTGACCCTAATAGAAGTGCATATATCTGTCTTGTGCACTATAGAAATGGTAAAAAGACATATATTTTGCATCCGAGAGGGGTTATGATTGGAGATACTATTCTTTCCGGTCCAAGAGCTCCCATATCAATGGGAAATGCCCTACCTTTGAGTGCGGTTTGAATTATTAATTTACGTAATTGGAAATAACCAATTGGGTTTACAGCAAAACCTTAAAATCTATCACTGATCCGACTAGAATAGTTTGATGGGATCAATCCCAAAGGGAAACTGAGGATAAAGAGCAGCGGGTGATTGAGTTCAAATAGTTTCTGGAATTAATTATTGACTCCAGAGATATGATAAGTATGGAGAAGACTTAATTGTCCTGAAGCAGAAACAACTAAGGTAAAGGAAACCCTTGTTATGAAGAGAAAAACAAGTAACCTCACATTTGATTTGATGGTCAAAGGCAGATTCGAAGCTGAACAGTGAAAATATTTTTTTTTTTTCTAAAAAAAAGAAAATCTCTATTTCAAATGCCTCCTACGTTATCCGGAAGATGCGAAAGCATTAACGTAATTTGATAAAGTCATTCATTCTGAATGCTACATGAAAAAAGAACATAAGCCAGATGATGGAATAAAAAAACCTAGGATGTACAGAATAAGGACATAAGGAATTTCAAGTATGCCCTTCATCTTTAATCTCTCTATAAAATAGATTAAGAATAACATTTATTCACATCCAGAAAGCTGTATGCCCTGAGAGAGGCTTGTACAGTTTGGGAAGGGATTTTTACAAATTAAAGGTCTACTTCAACCAATATACCTTTAGGCACGACTATACATAATGTCGAAGTACAAGTCGGAAAATGGCGGACAATTAGCTAGAGCAGCGGGTGCTGTGGACAGAATTGATCGCAAAAGAAGGCCGATTGACCACATTAAGATTACCATCTGGGGAGGTTCGTTTAATATCTGAGAACTGCTCAGCAACAATTGGACAAGTAGGCAACGTTAAATGGAAAAATAGAACTTTAAGTAAAGCTGGTCAAAACGTTGGCTGGGTAAACGTCCTGAAGTAAGAGGAATAGTTATGAATGCTGTGGATCATCCTCATGGGGGGTGGTGAAGGAAGAGCTCCAATTGGCAGAAAAAAAACCCCTGACCCCTTGGGGCTATAGCGCACTTGGAAGAAAGAGTCGGAAGAGAAATAAATATAGCGATGTTTCAATCCTTCGTCGACGTAAGTAGGAATAGTTGTAAATCCATTTTTTATTTTCTATCAATAAAAAGAAAGGTAATTAACCATGGCACGTTCACTAAGAAAAAATACTTTTGTATCTAATGATTTGTTAAGTAAAATAGATAATCTAAACATGAATAAAGAGAAGAAGATAATTGTAACCTGGTCTCGGAGATCTGCCATTGTACCCCGCAATGATTGGTCATACCATTGCTGTTCATAATGGAAAGTTACATTTACCCATTTTTATAACAAATGGTATGATAAACCACAAATTAGGAGAATTTGCACCTACTTCCATTTTCCAGGGACATGCAAAAAAGGATAAAAAATCGAAAAACGATAAAAAAAAAAAATAAGATAAAAGGAACAAAATAAAAAAAAAGAGAGAGAGAGAAACGATAAAAAAGTCTCGTTGTAAATAGTATACATTAATTCATTATGGAGGAATGAAGATGAAATTTATATTTAAAAATAGGAATTTAGATTTAAATTCAACTATAAGAATACGAGCTGTAGCTAAACATGTACGTATGTCTTCTAATAAGCGCGTAGAGTAGCCCATCTACTTCGTAATTCTACCTATATACAGGCACTTGCGATATTGACTTTCATGGATTATAGAGCATGTGAGCCCATAAACAAAGTACTTGTTTCTGCAGCCGAAAATGCATATTCATTTATGGGTATACATAAGTGCTATTTAGCTGTCCTTGCGGCTGAAGTGAATGAAGGTCCTATTTTGAAAAGATTTCGACCTAGAGCTCGGGGTCGTGGTTATCCAATACAGAAATCCACTTGTCATATAAGTATTACATTATTTTACGATACATCATCGGATTTCTCTAATTCAACTCCCGATTACATTACAGTACGATGAAACCATTGGATTACGATTAAAAGATTACATTACGGATTTATAATGGTCAAAAAATAGAAACAAAAATTATCCAAATAGAGGCAAGCATAATCCATTTATGCCGCAAATATACTACTACTTGCAAAAAAGTATTCAAAAAAATATGTATGGGAAACAAAATAAATCCACTTGGTTTTAGACTTGGTTTTACTCAAAACCATTGTTCCCTTTGGTTTGAAGAAAGGGATTATTCCGAAGAATCTACGAGAAGATGAGAGAATATATAATTGCATCGAAAATTATGTACAACATATCAAAAGTTCTAGCAATTCTAGTTATGGAGGAATTACACGTATAGAGATTCTGAAACAGGCCGAATTGATTTCGGTAAATATATATATTGCATTTGTCGATTTGTTTATCGAAAAAAAAGGGCCAAGAAATAAAGAAAAAAAAGATGAAGAAAAAGAAGAAATTAAGGGAATTAAGAAGAAGAAGTACAAAGTATGCTTGTACAAAGTATGCTTAATTCTGTAAACAGAAAACTTGTTATTTCTATAGAAAAAAGTGGGATAAACCTTACAGAGAACCCAAAATTCTTGCGGAATATATTGCTCTACAACTAAAGGAGAGAGTTGAAATAAGAAAAATAATGAAAAAAGCTATTTCAACTGGCTGAAAAGGCAAATGTAGAAGGTGTTAAAATAAAAATTAAAGGGCGTCTTAACGGAATTGAGAGAGCCCGGAAAGAATCGGCTATGAAAGGTAGAGTGCCCCTACAGACCCTTCGAGCTAAAATTGATTATTGTTATTATGCGGTTCAAACGTCTATGGAGTATTGGGGATCAAAATTTGGATCTTTGTTTAAGATGAGCAATATCTTTCTCTAATCTAACCAATCATAAATCTTAAATTCTAGAAGATCAAATAAAAATAATGAAACATCTTGGAGCAGTGCTATGCTTAGTGTGCGACTCGTTGAGATCAAGCTTTTGCTTCTTTTCTAAAATGATAGAAAACTCCAAATAAAACAAATTGGTCTCTAGTATATTTGTTTTATCTTAATTACTAAGATCCAATAAGCTAGTTATTTAACTATAGATAGTTCTATCAAATGAACGAAAGACTTTTTTCCACGAAGAGACAAAACCTATATCTCTCGTAAAGGGAAAAAGGGAAGGAGAAAAAGAGAAAATGAAATCTTCTTCCTTACAGTATTGTATGGTTCATAAATCACCCCCAAAGAGCAGTGTGATAAAGCATAAGAATTATCCTGATTATTTCTATTCAGTTTATAAAAAGAGCTTTGGATCAATGGAAACTAAGAAAATTGATTCTTGTAAAATAAGAGCTCCATTGCAGAGGGTATACCTAAGCAGCCATTTGAAAGCTATGGGAACGATGGAACCTGTGACTGCATAAGATCATATAGAAATCTTAATCATTCATTGGATAGGATGGCGAAATAAACCAATAAAGAATAAATTGAATTGGAGTCCCCCAAATAACTTAGAGTTAATATTCGCCTGTAAGATACTTATTGGGCATATAGAGGTATTTGTATCCTTATATTATATGAATAATATATGTGTAATGAGTAAATACAGATTTATTTCTAGTACCTAACTATTTAAATGATCCAAATTTGCCATAGATTCTTCACAAGGAGCCGGATGAGAAGAAATTTTCATATCCGGTTCTGAAATAGAGATGGAATTCAAATAGTATTATATTATACAACCATCGACTAGAACCCAAAAAGAACGAAATTTCGTCACCAACATAGGGGAAGAATCAAGGGAATATCTTCTCGGGGTAATCGCATTTGTTTTGGTAGATTTGCTCTTCAGGCATTGGAACCTGTTTGGATAACATCTGGGCAGATAGAAGCAGGACGACGAGCAATTACTCGTTATGCCCGTCGCGGCGTAAAAATATGGATACGTATATTTCCCGACAAACCTATTAGAACGAGACCTGCAGAAATACGTATGGGTTCGGGGAAAGCCAAGGGATCTCCGGAATATTGGGTATCCGTCGTCAAACCAGGTCGAATACTTTATGAAATAAGTGGAGTATCAGAGACTATAGCTAGAGCAGCTTTTCAAATCGTTGCATATAAAATGCCTATACATACTAAATTTATTACTAGTTCGCGTAAATAATGCCGAACCAAAGAGATATTTCTGGTAGAAAAAGATCATTGAATTGCTAAGAAATACTTTTTTTCTGCCGAGGTAACAATTCTTTTGGAGGAAAAATGATTCAGTCCCAAACTTACTTGAATGTAGCAGACAACAGTGGAGCCCGAAAATTAATGTGTATTCGAGTGCTAGGAGCAGGTAATCGTAACACCGCTAATATCGGCGATATTATCATCGCTATAATTAAAGAAGCAGCACCTAATATGCCTCTGCAAGAATCAGAAATAGTTAGAGCCGTAGTTATACGTACGTGTAAAGAACTTAAACGTAGCGATGGAATGATAATACGATCTGATGACAATGCAGCAGTTGTCATTGATCAGAAAGGAAATCCAAGAGGAACTCGAGTTTTTGGTTCAGTTACTGAGGAATTGAGAGAATTGAATTTCACCAAAATAATCTCATTGGCTCCTGAAGTACTATAAATACTTATAAATTATGTAGAAGTAATGTCAGGCATATTCCTAAAAAAGATAAACATGCCTTTATATTGAGCTTGTAAATTCTTAAGAATTAGTTCGTCATGGGTAATGATACTATTGCTAATTTAATGACTTATATAAGAAATGCTGACATGGTCAAAAAAAAAACAGTTCGAGTAGCAGCTACTATTATTACCGAGAACATAACAAGGATTCTTCTACGGGAAGGTTTTATAGAGGATGTTAGGAAACATAGAGAAGGTCAAAAATATTTTTTTGTTTTAACTTCAAAATCTAGGGGAAGGACGCAAAAGAGATATATAACCGCTTCAAAGCGTATTAGCAAACCTGGTCTGAGAATCTATTCTAATTCTCGAGAAATCCCTAAAGTTTTAGGTGGAATGGGGATTGCAATCCTTTCTACTTCGCAAGGAATAATGACTGATCGAGAAGCTCGACAAAAAAAAATAGGAGGGGAATTATTATGTATTTTTTGGTAATTCCAAAACAAAAAGTAAATGCCTAAATTACATTTTTGCCTCCAATATTGCAATGCTGTAAAAAAAAAAAAAAAGAATATTAAACAAAATAGATTATTGATAAGAATTTAATTGAGTGTTGAGTGTTCAGTGTCAGAAATTTGGCTGACAAAAAAAGAATTCAACTATATTCAATGAATATTATTGAGTAGTAATAGCTGATAAAAAAAAAAGATATTCATAAAAAAAAATTGATCAAACGTCTTTAATTTAATGAAATGATTCTTCTCTTTTAGAAATCTATCTAATGTCATAGTTAATAACAAAGTTAATATGTTATAGTTAAAAACTAGGAAAAATGAGTACCAAAAAGAATTTTGTCACTATTGATGGCGTAGTTACCATAGCATATCCTAATGCTATGTTCTTAGTCCATCTAGATAACAATATAGATGTTTTAACGGTTATATCGGGTAAAATGAGATGTCGATCAATACGAGTAGTACCAGGAGATAGAGTGAAAGTTGAATTACCTGTTTATGATTTAAGCAAAGGACGTATAATATATAGACATCCCGTCAAACGAAAGAATGATGCTACCGATGAGGCCCATTAACAAAAGATTTTAGCATTAAAAAAAGGACCACAAATATGAAAATCCGTGCTTCTGTTCGCAAACTTTGCGAAAAGTGCCGCCTAATTCGTAGACGGAAACGCCTTGTTGTAATTTGTTACAATCCGAGGCATAAACAAAAACAGGGATAATTCCCATTATAAGGGAATTATAAAAGAAATAAAGAAATTTCGGCATCATATATATAATAATAGATTATAATTATATATAATTATTATTATATATATATTTTTTTTTTTACTTCAAAATATAATATCAAAATTGATCAAAAATGATAAGAAGAGAAGATTTGTGTTGTGTCAAAAAATACCCAAAAATTTGTATCAAAAAATACAAAAAAATTTGTATCAAAAAATACAAGAAAATATGTGCCACGTAGAGCTACAAGAAGATTTTTGCCACGTAAAACTAAACATCGAATACTGAAAGGAATTATTTGCGTTCGAACAAGTTTTCGCAATACCATTGTTACTGTTACAGATACACAAGGGCAAGCGGTTTCTTGGTCTTCTGCCGGTGCTTGCGGATTCAAAGGTACAAAAAGACGTTCACCATTTGCTGCTCAGATTGCAACAGAAAATGTTGTTCATACTTTAGTAAATCAAGGTCTTCTGAAAGAAGCAGAAGTTCTAGTAAGTGGCACTGGTCCGGGGAGAGAAACAGCAGTGCGAGCCATTTATAAAAGTGGTATAAAAATAAATAATATACATGATGTAACTTCTATGCCACATAATGGATGTAGACCTCCCAAAAGGAGACGTGTGTAAGAATTGAATAAATTGAAAGAGAAAGAAATGATTAAATCATTAAAATAATATTATGAATCAGAATGAAATATCAGTCTCAATAAAGATACCAGAATTGAAGTGCGTCGAATCCAGAACAGAGAGTAAGCGTTTTCATTATGGTCGTTTCACTCTATCTCCGCTTCGCAAAGGTCAAGCTAATACAATAGGTAGTGCAATAAGAAGAGTTTTACTCGGAGAAGTAGAAGGAACATGTATCACACGTGCTAAATTTCACAATATATCAAACGAATATTCCATGATAATAGGTATTGAAGAATCAATACATGAAATTTTGATGAATCTAAAAGAAATTGTACTTCGAAGTGATGCGTACGGAATTCGAGAAGGATCTATCCATGTTGTCGGACCAAAAAAAGTAACCGCTGAAGATATCATACTATCACCTTCTGTGAGAATAATTGATACTACACAACATATAGCTAACATAAATAAATCAATTACCTTAGATATATCATTACAAATTGAAAAAGGCCACGGATATATTATTCAAAATCCAAATAATTCCAATTATAAGGATGAAATTTTTCCTATAGATGCTGCCTTTATCTTTCCTATAGATGCTGTCTTTGTCCCTGTTCAAAATGTCAATTACAGTATTCACTCCTATTGGAGCGGAAATGAGATACAAGAAATTCTATTTCTTGAAATATGGACGAATGGAGGATTAACTCCTAAAGAAGCACTTTATGAAGCTTCTCGTAATTTAATTGACTTTTTCCTTCCCTTTCTAAATGCAAAGGAAGAGAACAGCGATGGAACAAACAGTCTAAGCGACAATATTATTCCTTCCTTAGCTATTTCGCATACATCGACTGATACGAAGAGAATAGTTTTCAATCAAATGTATATTGACCAATTAAACTTCTCTACTAGGATATATAATTGTCTCAAAAAGGCAAATATAAATACAGTATCAGACCTTTTGAATTACAGTGGAGAAGATTTAATGAAAATAAAACATCTTGGGGAACAATCTGTCAAAGAAATATTGGAATTGATGCGAAATATTGGAATTGATTCGGAATCCGGTTTAGATTTATAATAGTTCTATTTTGTCTCCCCCATTCATATATCTAGGGAGAGACCATTTATCTTAAGTACTCCCTAGATATATAAACAAAAGATTTCCCTCCTCTCCTATATTAAGATATTCTAATTTATATCAAATTGGAAAAGACCTAAAGTTAAAGATTCATCGATAGGTAACGTTGCTCCAATACCTAACCAAAGAGCTACTGCGGTACCGATTAAGAATACTGTTGTAGCTACTGGACGACGAAATGGATTTTGAAATTGATTCACATTCTCCAAGAAAGGGATTGTCAATAGTCCTGCAGGTACTGAAGCCATTAAAAGGACACCTAATAATTTATTAGGTACTGTACGAAGTATTTGAAATACGGGGAAAAAATACCATTCAGGTAATATTTCCAAAGGAGTTGCAAATGGATTTGCCGGTTCACCAATCATTGATGGTTCTAGAACTGCTAAACCTACGGTACATGCAATAGTACCAAAAATAACTACTGGAAAAATATATAAGAGATCATTGGGCCAAGCGGGCTCGCCATAATAATTATGTCCCATGCCTTTAGCTAATTTAGCCCTTAATACAGGATCATTCAAGTCAGGTTTCTTTGTTATTGGGATAAGTAGATTTTGATGAATCTATCCCCCGAAAGAACCGGACATGTCAATTTTGATCATCCGGCTCGAGCAATAGTTGAAATAAAAATGATGAACGACGTATTGTTAGAATCAGTATAACTAAGAAGATCTATAGAAAATTCATAATTTTCTTTTTTCGTATGCTCAGTACCCAAGTAAGCTCACAAATTTGATCATGATCAATATGCCTTTTGGATCATCTTATTCCTTGTAATCTGTGTTTATCTAGATCCTCACAATGTATTTTGCATACAAGGTATTGACTTGTTACTGATCTGGCCTTTTTCCTTCTTTAGACCCCTTCCTTTACTCCGATAATTTATCGTATTGAAACGCAAGGGAAATGCATGCATTTTCATACTATGAAAAGGAAAGGATAAATTGAAGTAATAAATTTGACTTATTAAATGTTATTACTATTACCTGGATTTCACGGAGCCTAATTCGGATTCGATCATAGAAATAACTCTCTTATAACACAACAAAGTGTTCGCCTTTTACCCAGGTTCTAAACCTCTTATTTTTGGAAAGAAAATTGGGACAGAGACATATTTCGATCTGAATCTTTATATGGCAGATCCTAAAATTGATCTGCACGGCCTAACTAATAGTTCAAGTCACACACTCCCATAATCCATTTTCTCCATTTGAGATGAGTATCTACCTCAATTTTTTGTATTAAATATACTTAATAATTGAAAGGAGAAATCCGAGAAACATGTTTTTCGCGGCAATGATATATCGAAAAATAATAGGTTTTGAATACTGATTCAAAATGTATATTTTTTATAAAGGACCTGAAATACCTTGTTTGCGGATCATTAGAAAATGCATTAACATAAATACAGCAGTAAGAAGGGGTAATATGAAAGTGTGTAAACTATAAAAACGGGTTAAAGTAGATTGACCCACACTAGCACTTCCGCGTAATAACTCTACCAAAGGAGTTCCTATTAACGGAATGGCCTCAGGCACACCGGTCACAATTTTGACTGCCCAATAACCAATTTGATCCCAGGGCAAAGAATAACCGGTTACACCGAAAGATACGGTTAATACGGCTAGAATTACACCCGTAACCCAAGTTAATTCGCGAGGTTTTTTGAATCCACCTGTTAAATAAACGCGAAATACATGTAAAATCATCATTAAAACCATCATACTTGCCGACCATCGATGGACCGATCGGATTAGCCAGCCGAAGTTCACTTCAGTCATTATGTATTGAATAGAGGCAAAAGCTTCTAGAACGGTGGGACGATAGTAAAAAGTCATAGCAAAACCGGTAGCTACTTGTACCAAAAAAGAAGTCAGTGTGATTCCCCCCAGGCAATAAAATATATTCACATGAGGAGGAACATATTTACTAGTGATATCATCCGCAATCGCCTGAATCTCGAGACGCTCTTCGAACCAATCGTATACTTTATTGAGATAGGTAAACTCAAAACCCCCTCTGAAAACCGTATATGAAAATTTATTTTCATACGGCTTAAACAAGAACACTCAAATACTTTTTTGAACAAAGTAGATGGTTTGTCAAAAAAAAATATTTGATAGATATTTCATTTCTTTGTATGAAGGAAGAGGATTCAGAATAATCCATGATTTCCTACAATAAGAAGGAAAAAAATTTCATAGTGATAATGCTCAAATTTCAAGTTGGCTCATTCTTATGCAAAAAAATTGCTATAGGCCTTTTGAACGATCTTTTATCCTATTCGTGATATAAATCACTTAGAGAACAACTAGTATGGACGATCCATAGGAATTATCTTGTCGAGATCTCAACTCAATAGATGAATAAATCTAAACCCCAGATTTTCATTTCACCCCGATGATTTTTTTTTGAATACTCGAAAGGTTTTATGGGTTAGAACCTTTCCATTTCATTGTTACTCACTATACTAACTAATAAAAATGGAATACTATCTCATTCTTTGGTCAGCATCAGTATAAAGAGGAAGACAGATCTCTCAATTGATTATCATAGTTTTTTCAAATTATTGAGAAGCTTGGTCACGAGGTCTTAAAAACAGGCATAAACCATAGTTCAGATTTGATTGAATTAGATACCTCGTGCTCCGGATATTTACTATTAGAGCAATATCTAACGAGGTAGGAGAACCGTCTTTATTTTCTAAAGACAACAGACCCGTTTTCTGTACTAGAATAGAGATCAATTTTAACAAGTCGCACACCCATAATTCCAAAAATCCTTAAATTCCAAGAAATTACACGATCAAACTACCAGAACGTCATAACCTAAAAATGAAAGCGATTCAAAAGAAAATTCTTAGTTTTTTTTTTTTGGGGGGGGAGGGTGAACTCGGGATCCGGGTAGTTTTTCTAGACCCAACTAACTGGAATTCCGTCTAATAAAATGGAAGAATTATAAATCTCCAAAATAATAGATAAGAATACTGCAAATAGAGCCATTGCAATGCCCATAAAAGGAGTAGTTCCCCATCCGGGAGCAACTTTACCAGATTCTGTATTAAGTGGTTTTAAATAATTTCCTACAGTAGTTTGTAATGGTCCGGTTCTGGAAGTATCATCAATGGTCTGTGTAGCCATAAAAAAATAGTATTGGTTGAGATATAATTAACTTTGTATACTATTATGTATATATACATACATAGGATTACCTACCAATGGAAACTGCAACCTTAGTCGCTATCTCCATATCTTGTTTACTTGTTAGCTTTACCGGTTATGCCCTATACACCGCCTTTGGGCAACCTTCTGAACAACTTCGAGATCCTTTTGAAGAGCACGAGGACTAGTTGAAAAAAAGACCTTCCCGATCGGGAAGATCTTTTTTATTATAGAAAGAGGATTACAAAAATAGAAAATTATTTTCCCCCTTTATTGGGAACTTTGGGGGGTTCTCGGAAGAAAATAGCGAAAAAAAATGATCCCTAAGGTCGATACCAAAAGGAATGTATAAACCAATGCTTCCATAGATTCGATCGTAGTTTATAATTAATAGAGATAGCTTTCGTACTAATTACAACATTTTTTATAAAAAATGTGGAATCAAAAGCAAAAGATTTGAATTCTTGAGATGCAAATTCTCAATATTGCATTAACAAGCGGAGCAATATTATATTATACCACTTGTCTTTTAGTAGTTGGATCTCCCAGTTTTTGGAATGCCCCAAATTCTACTTGAGCATCCAAATCCGGATCAATACCGGCAAAAACATCTCTGAATAGAGTTCTAGCACCATGCCAAATATGCCCAAAAAAGAAAAGAAGGGCAAATGTAGCATGCCCAAAAGTAAACCAACCCCTTGGGCTACTCCGAAAAACACCATCCGATTTCAAAGTAGCACGATCTAATTCAAAAATTTCACCTAATTGTGCACGTCTAGCATATTTTTTGACTATAGCAGGATCACCAAAACTAACTCCATCAAGTTCACCACCATAGAACTCAACAGTTACACCTACTTGTTCAACACTATATTTTGATTCTGCTCTCCTAAAAGGGACATCGGCTTTCACAATTCCTTCTTCATCTACTAGAACGACTGGAAATGTTTCGAAAAAGGTAGGCATACGACGTACAAAAAGTTCATGTCCCTTTTTATCTTTGAAAATTGGGTGTCCTAACCAACCAACAGCAATTCCATCTCCATTGTCCATTGCACCCGCCCTGAATAACCCCCCTTTAGCTGGATTATTCCCAATGTAATCATAAAAAGCAAGTTTTTCAGGAATTTTTGACCAAGCTTCTGATAGACTTAGATTTTCAGCCAGACCGGCACGAACCCGTCGATCTATTTCTTGTTGGAAGTATCCCTGATCCCACTGGTAACGAGTAGGACCAAATAATTCGATCGGAGTGGTTGCGGAACCATACCACATTGTTCCGGCTACAATGAAAGCTGCAAAAAACACAGCAGCAATACTACTGGAGAGGACAGTTTCAATATTCCCCATACGTAATCCTTTGTATAAACGTTGGGGAGGACGAACACTGAGATGGAATAGACCTGCTAATATACCCAATATACCTGCTGCAATATGATGAGAAGCTATTCCTCCCGGAACAAAAGGATCAAAACCTTCAGCTCCCCATGCCGGATTTACGGGTTGTATTTTCCCAGTTAGTCCATAAGGATCAGACACCCATATTCCAGGGCCATATAAACCCGTTACATGAAATGCTCCGAATCCGAAACAAGCTGCTCCTGAGAGGAATAAATGAATTCCAAAAATCTTAGGCAAATCTAAAGAAGGTTTTCCCGTACGGGAATCACAAAATACGTCTAGATCCCAATATACCCAATGCCAGATAGCTGCTAAAAAGCACAAGCCAGAAAACACAATATGTGCCCCGGCCACACCTTCATAACTCCAAATACCTGGATTAGATATAGTTTCTCCAGTTATACTCCATCCACCCCATGAATCCTTTATTCCTAAACGAGTCATAAAAGGTATAACGAACATACCTTGTCTCCACATTGGATCAAGAATAGGATCGGATGGATCGAAAACTGCTAATTCGTAAAGAGCCATCGAACCGGCCCATCCAGAAACTAAAGCTGTATGCATTATATGCACAGCGATTAATCGGCCAGGATCATTCAACACGACGGTATGAACACGATACCAAGGCAAACCCATGAAAATACCCTTTATCAGAAAAAGTAGATACTATGTAACTTTCTCGCATTAGAGACAGATTATGCTATGGAATTAAACCTTTGTCTCAAAGGTGAACATCTATCTATTAATAGAACAGTTTCAAAAGATAGAATTGAGAAGCGGATCTATTTTATCATTTATATCTACCAATATACAATGTGGTAATTGGTCCCATTTGTTTTGTATCAAACAAAGTAAAGTAATTTATTACGTAGGTATTTTACGAAGAAAGGCACGTCCGCTTATTTGGTCCTATCACTCATTTGATCTTATAATCTATTTTTGTAATAGAAAAAAAATACTTAATATACTTTTGATATGATAATCAACAACTTCCCCTCTCTCTTAGTGCCTTTGGTGGGCTTGTTTTTTCCAGCAGTTACAATGCTTTTTCTTTATTTTTATATTCAAAATGACGAAATTTTATGAATCTGATGAATATATCATATTCATATATATATATTTTTCTAATATAATATAAAACCTTCTTTCAATAGATCTAAATAGATATTTATCTTTATTTAGATCTATTTATAATATGATAAATAACAAAAATAGAAATGTATATGGTATCATATGTATGAGACATATTAGACCCGTGTGTGAATTTCTTACTTCTACTTCAAAATATGCTTATATATATATATATATACATTTGAATGGAGAGATTAATAATTTTGATTTGACTGATACAATCAAGTATTATTTTGATAGTCAATAAGTTAAGGGCAAAAAAATTTCCATGCTAAAAAAAGAACAGACAAAAAAATAGCACGGAAAAAAACAGACAAAAAAAATAGCACGGAAAAAGAAGAATCATAAAATCGTTTTGTTAAATGCTTATATGTATATGGCTAGTTTACTAATACAGTCAATTTATGAGAATGACTTCTGGGTGGGAGTCAAAATTAGTTAAATCCTCTCAAATTAAATAGGACGTAATTTGTTATGAATCGTCGATCCAAATGGCTCTGGATAGAACCCATAAAAGGGTCTCGAAAAATAAGCAATTTTTTTTTTGCTTGTCTCCTCTTTTTGGGTTCACTAGGATTTTTTGTGGTCGGAATTTCCAGTTACCTTGGTAGGAACCTGATACCCTTATTGTCATCTCAGCAAATACTTTTTGTATCCACAAGGAATTGTGGATGTGTTTTTATGGGATTGCAGGTCTGTTCATTAGCTCTTATTTGTGGTGCACTATTTTGTGCAATGTGGGTAGTGGTTATAATAAGTTTGATGAAAAAGAAGGAGTTGTATGCCTTTTTCGCTGGGGATTTCCCGGAAGAAATCGTCCGTATTTTCCTCCAATTTTCTTATGAAGGATATTCAGGCGATCAAAATGGAAGTTCAAGAAGGTATATTTCCTCGTCGTGTTATTTTATATGGAAATAAAGGGCCAACAAGACATCCCCTTAACTCGTACTGAAGAAAATTTGACCCTGCGTGAAATGGAACAAAAAGCTGCTGAATTAGCCCGTTTTTTGCGCGTATCCATTGAAGGATTTAGAATAAATAAATTCATAGATCTCGTATCAGTAGATACCAGAAAAAGTTTTGACATAACATTTGTCTGGGGGAGGGGGGGAAGACCATATAGTCACTTTTATTATTCTTTATCTATTAGAAAGGGGGCAAAAGGTTCTAATAAACACGGATATAATATATAAAAAAGAATACAATGAAGTAAATGGACTATAGTTTTTTGACACTTTTTTGACATATTCGAAAAAATCATTTCTATACAAAGAAAAACAAAATTGGTATTATTAGACTGAAATTTTCATTTATTTTATTTGTCAATTGAAGCGATTCTTCGGATCAAGAGTTCAAAATTAGTCCGATCTAAGCGATTTTCAAGGATTGATCCTTTCTTTTTTACTCTACTTCTCACTCAGAACATAACTATTCCTCATCCGAAAGATATTTTCTCTCGAGGTCGAAGAATTACGCAAAAGATCATTCTATGGATCTCATACCTCGTTCTATAATTCGCACTTTATTCAGATTTTGGGCAGAGCTGACGGGCCAATCGAGCTCGTTAACGATTCACGAATTGGAAGTTGCCAAATATAAAGCATTAGCTTCTCTACAATATCTTACATGTTTTAATAGTATTGCCTTGGGGAATTTCAATTTCATTACAGAACGGTTTAGAATCTTGGGTTACAATTGGTGGAATAATGGTCAATCGAACAAAATTTTTGATTATTTACAACAAGAAGACACTATAAGAAAAATTTGAAAAAATAGAGGAACTATTCCTGTTAGAAATAATGATGGAAGATTCTTCCGGAAACGCATTCGCAAGATATTCGTGTAGAGATGCAGAAAAAAATGATCCAATTAGTCTTGATATATAATCAAGATTGTATCCAAATCATTTCACATTTTATTAGCAAATCTAATAGGTTTGGTTTTCTAAGTGTTTGTCTCATTCTAGGTAAGAAGAAACTTGGCATTCTCAATTCTTGGATCCAAGAAGTCTTCTACAGCCTAAGCGATACAATGAAAGCTTTTACTATTCTTTTAGTAACCGATCTATGTGTTGGGTTTCATTCGCCCCATGGTTGGGAACTGATAATCCATTGGATCTTTGAAAATTATGGATTTGCCCCATAACGAACGAATAATATCTGGTCTTGTTTCAACTTTTCCAGTCATCTTAGACACAATTTTAAAATATTGGGTTTTCCGTCGTTTGAATCGTACATCTCCTTCACTTGTAGTAGTTTATCACTCGATCAGTGAATAACAAATGGTTTTTCCCCCGGGCAATACTTCTTATTTTTTAGCTTTAGGTTTAATATAGTAGCAGAATTGCAAGCAGGTAACTATCATAGTTACCTACTACCCTTTATTTGAAATAAAAGAATTGTAACAAAAAATTGAACCATGCAAAATAGAAAAACTTATGATGACTGGATGAAAAAGTTGATAGCTCAATCAATTTCCGCCTTAATATTGATAGATATAATGACTCGCACATCTATTGCAAATGCATATCCCATTTTTGCACAGCAAGTTATGAAAATCCTCGAGAAGCAACTGGGCGTAATGGTATGTGCCAATTGTCATTTGGCTAAAAAACCTGTGGAGATTGAAGTTCCACAGTCCGTGCTTCCTGATACCGTTTTTGAAGCAGTTGTTAAAATACCCTATGATAAGCAATAAAACAAGTTCTTGCTAATGGTAAGAAAGGAACTTTAAATGTAGGAGCTGTTCTTATTTTACCCGAAGGTTTCGAATTAGCTCCTCCGGATCGTATTTATCCTGAGATTAAGGAGAAAATAGGTGGATCTTTATTTTCAGAACTATCGTCCCAATCAAAAAAATATTCTAATAAATAGGTCCTGTTCCTGGTCAAAAAATATGGTGAAAATTGTGTTTCCCATCCTTTCACCAAATCCCGCTACTAATAAAGCAGCTCACTTCCTGAAATATCCCATATATGTAGGTGGTAATAGAGGGAAGAGGACAAATTTATCCCGATGGGGAGCAAAAGCAACAATACAGTGTACAACGCTTCAGCAACGGGCAAAATAAGTAAAATTGTACGTAAAGAAAAGGGTGGATATCAAATAACTATTGATAATTCATCAGACGGTCGACAAGTGGTAGACTTTGTGCCCCCGGGACCGGAACTTCTTGTGTCAGAAGGCGAATTCATCAAGGCGGATCCAGTCGTTAACGAATAACCCTAATGTAGGTGGATTTGGTCAGGAAAATGCAAGAAATAGTACTTCAAGATCCTTTACGTGTTCAAGGTCTTTTATTATTCTTAGCATCTGTCGTTTTAGCACAGATATTTCTGGTTCTTAAAAAGAACAATTTGAGAAAGTTCAATTGGTCGAAATGAATTTTTAGGCGCATAAAAGATTTGAATCTCCATCTTATGTTAATGCAATTATGTATAATAAATAAAAATTGCAACAATAAAGTCATACTTTTTCGGAATCCTTCATTTGCCCCTTCCCTCTGTTCGAATATATTGATTGTGAAGGATCAGGAGATATAAATAATTATTGCATATTGAATAATGAGTGATTCTGGAACAAAATTGTTAAACAGTGAGTTCCCTAGTTATGCGCGATATTCAATATTATATACATGTTATCTTTTATCACCTTCATTTATCACAAATAAACAAAATAGAAGGAAGGAGAGAATTCAGTAATCTTGGCTTACTATTTTATTTTCGCTTATTTTATAACTTATCTTACTCCTTGAAAAAGTAAATATATATATATATATATATATATATATATATATATATATATTTTTTTACTTTTTATCATTATCTCGCCACAGGCGTTCATTCGTTTTCTAATTCCATTTCTCCTTTTTGGACTGAAATGATAAATGGAGCAGCAAAGGTATGCCCATCGAGCAACAGGGTCTGTATCACAAAACAAACGTTTGAATCAAACGGCTCGTTCTTTTTATAGTTCAAAACTTTAAGAATATTATTCTATTTATAATAACTATTATTTGGGATTTAATCCTATTAAATATATATATATATATATATATATGAACAAAGATTGCAGAAATGCAGATGCGTAAAAAAACCATTAATTGATTTTTTTTTTTGTAATAAAAAAGCACATTCTAATTGGATCCAATCTCTCATTCAAATTTTTGAAAAAAAAAAAAAGAATAATCCTATTATTAATCTACAATTTACAAAAAATAACAAGTAAAGATAAAATCTTACCCTTCTTTGTGTTCAAAGAAGGGTAAGATCTTATCTTTATTTTTAGTTTTCACTTGTCTATCTCTTATTGTAGAAGACATTTTTTTTGCTATAAGGAAGATCCTAATCCGGAATAAGAACCGTAAAAAAAAAATACCTATTAAACCAATAACGAGAATACCAGTTAAAGTACCTATCAACCAAAAGAGGGATCCTTCCGGTGGTATCGGCCATTTCTATTACTTCCTTTCACATTTTCTTAAGTAGTCCATGAGACATAAATAATAAGTACATAGAAAATATTAGATCTCACCAAATTCAATTGGGTAAGAAAAAATATTCTTACTGTTCCTAATTGAAAAAGTAATTAGAGAATAGAACAGCAAGTACAAAAATAAGTAACAACCCCCAATAGAGGCTAGTACGATTCAATTCAACATTTTGTTCATTTGGGTTGATTGTGTCATAAATAGCTCCGTGGTTTAGTTTATAATAAAGTTTATCGCTGTATGAACTGCATTGCTGATATTGATCCCAAGAAAAAAACCGTAGGTACAGCTAGCCCGTGAACGGCCAACCATCTAACTGTAAAAATTGGATAGGTTCTATCTATAGTCATTAATACCTCCTAAAAAGATCTAGATCTAGTAAATTCATCGAGTTGCTCTAATGAATCGAAACGACCAGTTACTAATGGAACCTCTTGTCGGCTTTCTGTGAAATACTCATTTGGCCGAGGGCTCCCGAATACATCATAAGCTAAACCCGTACTGACAAATAACCAACCTGCAATGAATAGAGAAGGTATAGTAATGCTATGGATAACCCAGTATCGAATACTAGTAATAATGTCAGCAAAAGCGCGTTCTCCCGTATTCCCAGACATGCTAAGCTCCTATATTATTCTAAAATCAAGGGTAAATTGATCCCATGAAAGAAAGAGATCAGGAAATGGAAAACTACTGATATCTTCTACAATCCTTGCTTGATTGTCAATATGATACCAAGGGTATATTTGAAGTATACTAAGTATAGCTAGCCTGCTTCTAACATAGCAATATAATTTTGCTTAATATAGAAAGGGAGTAGATCATTAGTGAAATTACTACACAATTGGTATTTATTTTATTTATAGGTGGGGTAATTTCATTTTTACTTTTTGATAACAGAATATCTTTTTATTGTATAGTCCCTCTATGTTTGAGGATAACATTATAATCAGATATTCAATGCTAACTTTGTATCTATTTATTTCAACTCTTTTTTTTTCATAAATTGAGGTAATTGCCTGACAAAAATACGTATCAATCATTGTTTTTTTCATTGATTTCTTCCATGCTTACTATAATTAGTTATTTTTGGTTTTTTATTAATTTTGCTTATTTTCACCTCAGTCTTATTCATCGGGTTAAGCAGTATACAACTTATTTGAAATAAAAAAAACCTCAATAGGAATTGAGATTCCGAGTCAATTTGAGGTACTATGTAAGTTAGCTATTAATCCTTACCCATTCTTTTTGAATTAAAAAAAATATGATTGAAGTTTTGTTAGCCGGAATTGTGTTAGGTCTAATTCCTATAACTTTGGCTGATTATTTGTAACTGCATATTTACGAGACCGACGCGGCGATAAATTGGATATTGATTTAGAACCATATTCTAAACGGGCCTCCTACTGATTCTGAGGGATCAGATCTTATTAGCTTTTTCAGTCTAAGTGAAAAGAAGATCGATCAGAAAAATAAAAAAAAAAGCAGGATCACGCTCTGTAGGATTTGAACCTACGACATCAGGTTTGGAGACCTGCGTTCTACCAAACTGAACTAAGAGCGCTTTTTCTTTTTTTTTGAAAGAAAAAGAAGGGTCTGCATGTGTATACCCCAATCACTTATTTGATTAGGGATGTTTCATCGAATAACTATCACTCGACTTTTTATCTATTTCTTTTCTTTTATAGGAGAAAAAGGTAGGGATGACAGGATTTGAACCTGCGACATTTTGTACCCAAAACAAAACGCGCTACCAAGCTGCGCTACATCCCTTTTAATCTAATCGTGAGTATTTTTATTCAATATTTTATATTAAATAAAATTTCTTTTGTTTTCCACATTTATCTGCCTTGGTTCCCACGTGAATAGACTGTATACACGGAAAGATATCATCTATAAGATGTCTATTTATTGACAGTACTTGATTACTATCACATGTTCTGTTCAAAAAAAAATCTGTGCAAATATTTGCAGTTACTCGTAAACTACGGGTGTAGTTTGACCAGATGATATATCTATCATCTTGAGAAGGAGAACTTACGAACAATGCAAGATATAAAAACATATCTTTCCACAGCGCCTGTGTTAGCTACTTTATGTTTGGGATTTTTAGCCGGTTTATTAATTGAGATAATCGTTTTTTCCCAGATGCCCTGACTTTTCCCTTTTTTTGACTTTCATTTTCCTCTCCTGCGAACCCGAAAGAAAAAAATGATGTTAGATTCATTTCCTTTTCTTCTTGGATAAAGAAAATAAATTAGATTCAATCTCTTTAGATTTCAAGGGGGAGGGTGAAGTTAGGATAACCTAAAAGTAAAAATCTAGATCCAAAAGTTCTTCATAAACTACTTTAAAATCTTAATTAAAGATTTTATTACTTAATTAATTCTCGTAATAAAATCTTTTAATTATTTTTAGACAACTTCTATCCCTTTCTCTTTCTCTCTTTTTTTTTTTTCAAAATTAAAAAGAAAAGAAGTAGATACAATACCCAAAGTAAGTTATATGGCTAGAGTGGAAATGTAAGAGTAACAATTACTTTAGAATGTACTAGTTGTACCCAAGATTAGTGTTGAAAAAAAATCAACGGGGTATTTCAAGATATACGACTCGAAAAAATCGCCGCAATACTCCTCATCGATTGGAATTAAAGAAATTTTGTCCTTATTGTTACAAGCATACCATTCATGGAGAAATCAAAAAATAGATTGAATTTCACATTTGTACCCGGAAATCAAAATATATCAAAGATATTTATTTCTTTATCTTTGTATATTAACAAAATATGTCACTGTCAATATTTCTTTTCGAAATATTTTGAAATAAAATAAATAGTATTTGAAAGGTTCATAAAACAAACTATGAATAAAATGAAGCCATCTTTCGGAATACATATAAGCCATATTTTAAAAATAGATCTAAGTTTAGAAATAGATCTAAGTTTTAGAAATAGATCTAAGTTTAGAAATAGATCTAAAATCATCTTTTCGGAATGCATCTAAACGATTTTCTGCAAATCAGCAGTCTTTTCGAAAACGTTTATCGCCAATTCAGCCTGGAGAGCAAATGGATTATTAAAAATATTAGCTTAATTAGTCGATTTATTAGCGAGCAGGGAAAAATACTATCTCGTCGAAGGAATCGATTAACATTGAAAAAACAATGCTTAATAGCTAGGGCTATTAAACAAGCTCGTATTCTATCTTTGATACCCTTTCTTTCTTTAAATTCAAAAGTAATTAGAGCCTAAGACTCCTCCATTTAATGGGAGCTGGGATATCTAACAAAGATAGCGCAGATTTTGTTCTATTTCTATCAAAAAAATGGATAATTTCATTATCCCTAATTTTCGTATTGTCTTTAGTTCCCCGGAGAATTTCCCCGGGAGATTCGGTTTTACTATTTCATAACACAAGAATATTTTTGAACATCATAGAGAAGCAATTATTATTAATACAGCTATTTGTGCAAGTGTTCTACGATTTGTAAGCAACTGCTTTTTGTATAAAAATTGTATGATTTTATTATAGGAGAATCCATTAGCACGGGATGCTGCATTAATCCGAGTAATCCACAAACGACGAAAATCTCTTTTCCGCTTAATTCTATCTCGGTGAGCGGAAACTAAAGCTCTCATTTTCTGTTGGTTAGCAGCCCTAAAAAGTTTTGAATGGGCTCCCCGAGAGCCTGATACAAATGCAAGAATCTTTTTTCGACGTTTTTTTGCGATATGCCCACGTTTAACTCTGGTCATTGAAGTTGATTCTTCATAAATGACTAATCTATTTTAGATCAATCACTTTTTTTTAGATTAGAATAAAACTGATTTTTCTAATGTATAAAATATAGATTCCAATGGCTTTTGCTACTCTAACCTTCCCAACCATAATTCTTTCAGTTAGGCACCTTCCAAGTAGGCAGGGGATTGGACCTTGCATTTAAGTAATGCAAAAAAAATATGCATATATAATATCTTTTTTTCTTTTTCTTTTAATATGGATTTCTTCGTTTCTATGGTTATTTCTCTAACGGTAAGGTCCTCTCCTATACGCCGGAGCCCTAAGATATCAGATGAGTATTTGGTAACTTGTATAATTTACCATCTCTAGCTCTACTCTTCCCCCCGAATATAAAAACTCTCAAGATTTATAGATACAGTAACGACATGTATTTTGTAAGAGTTCGCAAGGTAGCTGACCTTTTGTCCGTTCTCGCAGCAATATAAAAACATAATCTTTATGTTTTTTCAATTTGCATTTTTTCCTCGCTCAATGATTGATGACCATTCGCTACCAATGAGGGAAGTGCTTTTCATCCCACTTTAGGTGATTGGATTTGCATCAATTTAAACCATAAAATTGTCATTTTCCCGGTACAAGGGAACTGATAGATCTGTACTTTTTACAGAAGAAAACTTTTGTTAGAGCAATTTCCTGGTCCGTTTCAGCTTCTGATCCAAACGAGTCGCACATACACCTCGCACATACTCCTTTACGCTGAGGGCATCCTCGAAGAGCAGGAGATTTTGTTCTATTTGCTATTGGCTGTCTCGCGGTTCTAATAAGTTGTTGAATAGTCGGCACTTTGAATTCTATTTTCAATTAAGTGATTGGTTTAGGTGATTCTTAACCATAAGAGGATCTATAGATCTAACGTACTTTTATACGTACCTATAATAGTAGTAGGACTAGCCATTATTTCTTTTATTATAATGTCTATTTATAAAATTGAGGAAATCATATAGTCTACACGTTACGATTATTAATATAATATGTGGACTATCTTTCAAATTCAAAAATATTCTTTTGTTACAATCAATATTCTAGCATTTTTTTCTCTTTCTTTAAACGACAAGAGTCTTTAAGATTCATTCTTCTTTAAAAATGAGGAATTTAACAAATGAAATCAAAGAATAATTGAACAAATATGAAGTTATGGTAAGTGGCACTCGTCTGGGAAGCGAAATAGCAGTGCGAGCCATTTATCAAAGTGGTATAAAAAAATGATATATTATATATATAAGATATATCATTTAATGAAAAAAAAGATAAAACTATATAAGCAAAAAGATGATCTATATAGGAAGGATAAGATACCTGATCTATAGTATCAAATTTAACAACTAAAATGGTAGAAAGAATATGATTCTATATATATAGAAGGGATAATATTCTTACCTATAGTATCAAATTTAACAAATAAAATACTAGAAAGAATATGATTCTATATATAGGAGGGGAAGATGATTATATATAGGAAGGAAAAAATTATGTCATATGTAATGAGCTTGAATTTAACAAGCATCCCTAAAGTTCCATATCTCGCGGATAATCTAGCGGATAAGAAAAAACAAAAACAAAAAGAGAACAACAACAAGAACAAGAAGAAGAACAAGAACAAGAAGAAGAACAAGAACAAGAAGAAGAACAAGAACAAGAAGAAGAACAAGAACAAGAAGAAGAACAAGAAGAAGAACAAGAACAAGAACAAGAAGAATACCCGAACCCAGAAGAAGAAAACCCGAACCCAGAAGAGAAAAAAAAAAAAAAAAAAAAAAAGGAAAAACCAGAAGAAGATGAAATTTGGGTGGAATTATATTACAGACTCTTTTTTGGAAGATATCTTTTTTTAGGTAGAGCGCTAGAAAAACAACCTGCTGACCAAATAATGAAAAGCATGATTTATTTAAATCAAGAAGATCAAACAAAAAGATTTCATGTTTTTTTTTTCTGTCGAGGTGGAGGAATGCTACAGGGAGTAGCTGTTTATGATGTTATGCAATTCGTAACAGGGGATGTATTTACATCAGGGCTACGGGTTAAATGCTTCAATGGGAGCTTTCCTTCTACACGGGGGGGAGCTTGGTAAACGGGTATTAAGCATAAACGGTCGCATGATGATTCATCAACCTCATATGTTCCTTATGATCGTCGTCGCCACGTTGAATCCGGCTCCGATGCAGAGTTTATTAGCCGATTGCGGACGTATATTTGAATACTTATATAGAAAGGACAAGGCAAGATCCCGAACTAATTGAAAGTCTCTTAGAAAGAGATATTTTTCTGAATTCAGAGGAATCAAAAGCAGTTTATCTTATCGACGAAATAGGCGTAGAAGGAATGGGACTGGATTTAAAAAATCTATCGCTTTTTTATGCCAATCATGATAACCATTTGATGGGTTATAGCAATCATGAAAATGGGTTATGACAATTATGAAAATTTTCATCATGGTCGTGTTTTATGGCCTCGGGGGTACAGCAGGCAATAGCTTTTGCGAAGGGAAAAAAAGCAGGAGACAATAGCTTCTGGGGAGGGAATAGCTTACGCAATTAATGCAAGTTCAAGGTTTTCATCTTCTCAGGAGGAAGTTTTATCTCCTAAATAGTTACTTTTATCTAAGTAGGAGATTTATTCCATGATCTACACAATCGTCTACACGATCTTGTACGTACACAGCTATGGCTGGTTGCTTTAGTAAGTTACTAAAGCAACCAGCCATAGCTGTGTAAGCCTATTCCTAAAAATCAACACCTAAATAACATGTCCAAACTAGAATAAATCCTAGAGAAGCAACAATTGCCGATTTTTCTTCTTTCCAACCCCTGTTTATTCTAGTATGTAAATAAATTGCAAATAGAATCCAAGTTATGAATGACCAAGTCTCTTTTGGATCCCAGCTCCAATAAGATCCCCATGCTTCGTTGGCCCATACTGCCCCGGAAAGTATACCTATAGTTAAAAGAGAAAATCCTAGGACCAATGGAACGATAACTTAATTGGTCTAATTGGTTAATAAAGACCCATTTACGATAATTTCTAAATGAAAGGTAAAAAGTATGTTTCAATTCCTTTTTTTCTTGATCGTGTGAATACCAATTTTTATTGAAGAAAAAAGAATTATTCACATTAAGAAAAATCTTTTGATTTATTTGGGACGCAATGACCAACAAAGCTATGGATGATAGGGATCCACATAAAAGAGTTGCATAACTGAGTAATATCATACTTACATGCATCATTAACCAATGAGATTGTAAAGCGGTACTAACATTGCAGATTGCTGCATTTTATCCGGAAGACCTAAAGTAGCAAAACCATGAGTTAACATAGCACTTGGCGCGGTGATTGCACCTAACCACCAAGCATCCTGGCCCCGTAGTTCTATAACTATATGAATCATGGAGGAAGTCCATGAAAGGAACATGAATGACTCATACAAAATTACTTAACGGTAAATGTCCCGAATAGAAATACTCCCGTTATACAAATACACGTCACTATCATGCCCTTTCCTCCTGAATTACTTAGTTCTTCACTTTTATAAACTAAGGTTCCCCAATAAATAAGAGTGATCACAAAAGTAAGAGAAAAAGAGACATGAGCTGATATATGTTCTAGAGTTATAAATATCATAATAAACCCATTTATTCTTTAATATAGGATTCGTTTCGTAAGAGAAGGATCAAATCTATTGATATGTAATCAATCATATTGACATAGATCGAACAATGATAGTAATTTACTATATATAGGTACTCCATAAGTAATAGATATATATCTCATTTTTTTTTTTTTGATTAGATAGACTTAGACAAATGTAGTGTAGAGGTACAAGCACGAGATTAGAAAAATTGATATCAAAGCTATATTTTTCCATCTATATTAATAAATGGAATTAAAATGAATGAATTTTCTTTTTTTTTGTATATACGTTCTCTGTTATAAACGCATCTTGATACTTTGTATCATATCTCAAACTCAAATCGAAAAAGATTTGATGGTTAAACTAATAGAATCAAAAAGGAGCTTTCCTTTTTGTACATGAGATGTTCGTGTTCATCCTATATTCTTAAATAAATATAGGAGAATGCAAATCCTGCGGCCAGAATCTTATTTTCTTCTAAATATCTTATTCTAGAATGTATTTTTTTTTCTTTTTTTGCACTCAATGAGAATCTTGTATTTCATAAAAATTAGGTGCAATATAGTCTTTGCGCAAAGGCCACCCAATCCAACTTTCTGGCATCAATATACGTTTTAGACATGGATGACTTTCATAAAATATTCCCAACATATCATAAGATTCCCGTTCCTGGAAATTAGCACCTTTCCAAATACATAGAACAGACGGGATTCTCGGATCTTCCCTTGGGACAAGTACTTTTATACACACCTCTTCGGGTTCATCTGCATTATCCTTTATTATCGTAAGATGATATACACTAGCTAAGGAACCCCCTGGTGCTACATCATAAGCACACTGAGAACGGAGATAATTAAAACCATAAACGTATAAAGCAACGGCTATAGAGACCCAATCTTCAGATTTGATTTGTAATGTTTCTGTGCCTTGGTAATCAAAACCCAAAGGTCTATGAGCTAACTTATGCTTGGCTAGCCAAGCAGATAATCGACCTTGCATTTGATTACTATTTATTGTCAAAGTATCTGTATAAAGATTTGACATTTCTCATGGAATTTTCAAACAAAATTGATTTCCTGCTCGTTACTTTTTACTAACGATTATTCATTCGCCAGCAAACTCTCGTATTTTCAAATGTTTCAAAGGGTATGATATCTCTGAAATCGATTCAGATGTTTTGGGAGTTATCTCTAAAGTCGATTCACGAGATTCATAAGATTTATGAAAAAACTTATCCTCCTTAGTTTCAATACGAATACTGGACCCAATATTAAACTTATGCTTTCTAGTGAAATACCTCTTTCCTTGTTGAAACTCGTTTCTATCTTCAGATATTTCTTGAGCTATTTTTTCACGAAGTTTTATTATAGCATCTATAATAGCTTCTGGTTTAGGAGGACAACCTGGCAAATAGATATCCACAGGAATTAACTTATCTACTCCGCGAACGGTACTATAAGAATCTGTACTAAACATTCCTCCTGTAATAGTACAGGCTCCCATAGCAATTACATATTTTGGTTCCGGCATTTGTTCATATAATCTCACTAAAGAAGGAGCCATTTTCATGGTCACAGTTCCGGCTGTTATAAGTAGGTCGGCTTGCCTAGGACTGGATCTTGGCACCAAACCGTAACGGTCAAAATCGAATCGCGAACCTATTAATGAAGCAAATTCGATAAAACAACAACTAGTACCATAAAGGAGCGGCCATAGACTAGAAAGTCTCGCCCAATTGGACAGATCGTTTAGAGTAGTGGAAATCACTGAATTTGGAGTTGCTTGATCAAGTAAAGATGATTCTATAGGATTTATCACCGGCTTTAGATTTAGAGAATTTTCTACTCGCCTTTTATCATTCCAAAATTTGGGGGTTAAGACCATTCCAATGCTCCTTTTCTCCATGCATAAACTAAACCAACAATTAAGATAATCACGAAAATAAAAGCTTCTATAAATGTAAATAGACCTAAAATATCAAAACTCATAGCCCACGGATAGAGAAAGACTGTTTCCACATCAAAAACAACGAAAACTAAAGCAAACATATAATAGCGAATTCTAAATTGGATCCAGGTATCTCCCATTGGTTCTATACCTGATTCATAACTAGTGGCTTTCTCCGGCCCTTTACTTATTGGAGCCAAACTTTTTGAAATTGAGAATGCCAGAATCGGAATAAGACTGGATATGGATAAATATATCCAAAAAGTATCATATTCAGAAAATAGAAACATAAATAGATGATTCCTGTTTATAATAAATCAAATTCTTCTATTTGCTGTATTGTCAATTTATTAATCGCTTCTCTCCCCTCCCAAATGATTCATTATCATTTTTGATATTATCAATGTTTCGTCTGTGACTTAACACGGAAATTAATAAAAGAATATTCTGTATTTAATAATCCTAATACAGGAAATGGTTCGAACCCGTGCAGTTTGGCAGACTTCACGTTAATTCGTGTTGTAACGTGTGAATATGGGTTGATGTAAGGGAATTTTCTCTATTGAAATAAGGGAGCTTTCAGGGTCGTTTTTTCTAACGATGTAATGTGTGCTAGCAAATTAAAAAGACAACCGAGTTCGATTATAATCGATAGGTACCGATCCACCCGTGGAACATATGGAATCTTTCATAAACAAAATAATTATGTATGTGCCCACATTCCGACACGATGTCCGATCTGTTGTTCTCTATAACAGAGATATTGGGGAATAAGAGTCTGCTCTGGGTCGCAGTCGAAAGACTATTTATTCTAATTTGATTTAGAAAGAATCCCAAATTCTTTTTTCTTTTCGTATTTCCTCTTTACTTTTTCTTTAATGATTTTCTATGTAAGTCGTCGGTTCCACATTGAACCATAAAAAATTGGATGCGAGAAAGCACATAAGAGTTTTCTAATTGTATAGGGCTATACGGGCTCGAACCGTAGACCTTCTCGGTAGAACAGATCAAATTTCTTATTACCAAAATGATTTGAATTGTTCCAAGAACCCAACATGCATTTTTATTGCATTGGGCTCTTTCATTAACTGGTGGAAAAATCAGTTAGTCTGCCATTCTTTTCCGGAACAGATAATAAGATGGCTCCGTTTGCTTCAAACGAGAATTTTTCGGAAGCAATCCCAAAGTGCTTCAAAAGGTTCCCTTGACGTAGGTCTGTCATGCTTAGACATAGATTCTCCAAATGGAGTCTCTCTCACCCAAAAAGAATAATATGAGACTTCATACACCTCAAAGTTCATAGAGCGAAAAGAATTCTTTTTTGAGATCCTCGTATTGTACTCATTATGTCTGACATTGAATGTCCCCGAGATTGACCATATCAACTAGATCTATAGTTCGAATCAGAACGAACTTCATCTTTGTCATGCTATTGTTCTCCTAATTCATAGAGTAAGACTCAAATCTATTTTATGAACCGAATGAACCAAAAAACTCTTCTGAAAACCATTGGCGCACGTGTAAACGAGGTGCTCTACCTAGCTGAGCTATAGCCCTTCACAGTTTAGTCTTGAAGATATACTAATAAAATAGATCACTTTCTGTCAAGACGGATGATATTTGATTTAATCATTCGAATCCTAGTTAAGGGCATATTGTTTATATGTCTAATTATGCCTAAAATCTAGGTACGACTCTATCTAGGATAATAAATAACCTACTTAACTCAGTGGTTAGAGTATCGCTTTCATACGGCGAGAGTCATTGGTTCAAATCCAATAGTAGGTAAAACTTATTTGCTGCGATTGAGTAATAAATCGCAGCAAATAAGTTTTACTCCATTTTGAAAAAAAAAAAAAGAAATAAATTCTTTCCATTTAAATAATGATAATGAATCCATTTTTAGATCATTATCGAAGTTGAACTTTACAAAGAAAGAGATTACTAAGTAAATTGAAGTTATAACTCTAAATTATTATTGACTGATCAACTCATTACAGAGCAGTTGTGCTTTTTTAGGTTTTTTGCTAGTATTAGCAATTGGAATCAATATCCTATTTATTTTTATGAGAACCAATCCTTTTATTTTTGGGGTTTCCGCACTTGTAGAAAAGAAGGCAGGACGTATTGCTCAGATCATTGGCCCAGTACTAGATGTATCTTTCCCTCCAGGTAATATGCCTAGAATTTACAATTCCTTGATAGTTAAGGATAACGATACAACTGGTCAACCAATAAGTGTGACTTGTGAGGTACAACAATTATTAGGAAATAATAAAGTTAGAGCTGTCGCTATGAGTGCTACAGACGGTTTGATGAGAGGAATGAAAGTAATTGATACAGGAGGGCCACTTAGTGTTCCAGTTGGTGAAACTACTCTCGGGAGAATTTTTAATGTTCTTGGGGAACCCGTTGATAACTTAGGTCCTGTAGATGCTCTCACAAGATCTCCTATTCATAGATCTGCTCCCGCCTTTACACAGTTGGATACCAAATTTTCAATCTTTGAAACAGGCATTAAAGTAGTGGATCTTTTAGCTCCTTATCGCCGTGGGGGGAAAATTGGATTATTCGGGGGAGCTGGAGTGGGTAAAACAGTGTTGATTATGGAATTAATCAACAACATTGCTAAGGCTCATGGAGGGGTTTCTGTGTTTGGTGGAGTAGGAGAACGTACCCGTGAAGGAAATGATCTTTACAAGGAAATGAAAGAATCGGGAGTCATTAATGAACAAAATATATCCGAATCCAAAGTAGCTCTGGTCTATGGTCAGATGAATGAACCACCAGGAGCTCGTATGAGAGTAGGTTTAACTGCTTTAACTATGGCTGAATATTTCCGAGATGTCAATAAACAAGATGTACTTCTATTTATTGACAATATCTTCCGCTTTGTCCAAGCAGGATCAGAGGTATCCGCATTATTAGGCAGAATGCCTTCCGCAGTGGGTTATCAGCCCACTCTTAGCACGGAAATGGGTTCTTTACAAGAGAGAATAACTTCTACGAAAGAAGGATCTATAACCTCCATTCAAGCAGTTTATGTACCTGCAGATGACTTGACTGATCCCGCTCCTGCTACAACATTTGCACATTTAGATGCTACTACTGTACTATCGAGAGGATTAGCTGCCAAAGGCATCTATCCAGCGGTAGATCCGCTGGATTCCACGTCAACTATGCTCCAACCTTCGATCGTAGGCGAACAACATTATGAAACTGCGCAAGGAGTTAAACAAACTTTGCAACGTTATAAGGAACTTCAAGATATTATAGCTATTCTTGGATTAGATGAATTATCAGAAGATGATCGTTTACTTGTAGCAAGAGCAAGAAAAATTGAACGGTTTTTGTCACAACCCTTTTTTGTAGCAGAGGTATTCACCGGTTCCCCCGGTAAATATGTTAGTCTAATAGAGACAATTAGAGGTTTTCAAATGATCCTTTCCGGAGAATTAGATGGTCTACCCGAACAGTCTTTTTATTTGGTGGGTAACATTGATGAAGCTACCGCAAAGGCTATGAACTTAAAATAAAAAAAAAAAAAAAATGAACCTAAATCTTCGTGTACTCACTCCCAATCGAGTTGTTTGGGATTCAGAAGTTCAAGAAATAATACTCGCTACCAATAGTGGTCAAATGGGTGTATTACCCAACCATATTGCAATGATAACAGCTTTGGATATAGGAGTCATGAAAATACGACTCAATGCCCAGTGGTCCACTATGGCTTTGATGGGTGGTTTTGCCAAGATAGACAATAATGAAATCACATTATTGGTAAATAATGCAGAAAGAGGTATTGATATTGATCTTCAAGAGGCTCAGGAAAATTTTAGATTAGCGAAAGCCGATCGTGCGCGAGCTGAAGGCAAGAGACAAGCAATCGAGGCTGATGTGGATCTCAAAAGAGCTAGAACACGACTAGAGGCTGCTGATGCAATTTTGTTGAGATAAAGAAAGATTTTGTTCTATTTGCTATTGGCTATCTCGCGTTTAGAATGTTGAATAGTCGGCACTTTGAATTAGATTTGAAATTGAATGAATTCAATATAATATTCTTATGTTAAAAAGTCTTTAACTGTCTGAGCCAATAACTAGGCACATTTCCACCTATGCCCATGCCGCCTGCTATTGCAATTTTTGATTTTTCATTTTCTTCTTCGCCTAAATAAATCTATGTTATATTTCACTATTAAATATAAAAGAAATTGGAATTGCGGAAGGTCAATCGACCTATGAAATTGAGTTGCATCATACATACATAACATGATACAATATCACTTGAAAGAAAAGACTTTTTGACAATAGAGGCTACAAAATGAGTATTTTGTACTTTCTTTTGAATACAAAAGTGATTCTTTACGTTCGACACCCAGGTCGAGTAGACCTCGTTCTTGTAAGAGCTATTAACCAATAAATCATAGGGAGGGACTTATTTATGTCACCAAAAACAGAGACTAAAGCAAGTGTCGGATTCAAAGCGGGTGTTAAAGATTACAGATTAACTTATTATACTCCGGAATATCAGACGAAAGATACTGATATCTTGGCAGCATTCCGAGTCACTCCTCAACCTGGAGTGCCCCCCGAAGAAGCGGGGGCAGCAGTAGCTGCTGAATCTTCCACTGGTACGTGGACCACTGTTTGGACCGATGGACTTACCAGTCTTGATCGCTACAAGGGGCGATGCTATGATATTGAACCCGTTCCTGGAGAGGAAACTCAATTTATTGCCTATGTAGCTTACCCTTTAGATCTTTTTGAAGAAGGCTCTGTGACTAACCTGTTTACTTCTATTGTAGGTAATGTATTTGGATTCAAAGCTTTACGGGCTCTACGTCTGGAAGATTTACGAATTCCTCCTGCTTATTCAAAAACTTTTCAAGGCCCACCACATGGTATTCAAGTAGAAAGAGATAAATTAAACAAATATGGTCGTCCTTTGTTGGGATGTACTATCAAACCAAAATTGGGTCTATCTGCCAAGAATTATGGTAGAGCGGTTTATGAATGTCTCCGTGGTGGACTTGATTTTACCAAGGATGATGAAAACGTGAATTCCCAACCATTTATGCGCTGGAGAGATCGTTTCTGCTTTTGTGCAGAAGCACTTTATAAAGCTCAGGCTGAGACGGGTGAGATTAAGGGACATTACCTGAATGCGACTGCAGGGACATGTGAAGAAATGATGAAAAGAGCAGTATTCGCCAGAGAATTGGGAGTTCCTATAGTCATGCATGACTATCTGACTGGAGGTTTTACGGCAAATACTTCGTTGGCTCATTATTGCCGAGATAACGGCCTACTTCTTCACATTCACCGCGCAATGCACGCAGTTATTGACAGACAAAGAAATCATGGTATGCACTTCCGTGTACTGGCTAAAGCACTACGTATGTCTGGTGGAGATCATATTCATGCTGGTACTGTAGTAGGTAAACTTGAAGGAGAACGAGAAGTAACTTTGGGTTTTGTTGATCTATTGCGTGATGATTTTATTGAAAAAGACCGAAGTCGCGGTATTTATTTCACTCAGGATTGGGTCTCTATGCCGGGTGTTCTGCCTGTAGCTTCAGGAGGTATTCACGTTTGGCATATGCCTGCTCTGACCGAGATCTTTGGAGATGATTCCGTATTACAGTTTGGTGGAGGGACTTTGGGGCACCCTTGGGGAAATGCACCTGGTGCGGTGGCTAATCGGGTCGCTTTAGAAGCTTGTGTACAAGCTCGTAATGAAGGACGTGATCTTGCGCGTGAAGGTAATCAAGTGATCCGCGAAGCTACTAAATGGAGTCCTGAACTAGCTGCCGCTTGTGAAATATGGAAGGAAATCAAATTTGAATTTGATACGATTGATCGCTTGTAATCGAGTGACTTTCGTCTGTTTGGTCCCTTAATCGAAGCGAACTCGGCCCAATCTTTTCTTTTAAGATTGAGCCGAATACCGAATGGATGGGAATAGATAATTCGGCTAGAGGTAAGGTATTGACCTATTTTCTAATAGAGAAATCTATTTTCTGGATTACTCGATGGGGTCGGTGGATCGGTAGATCCAGGCCCGGGGGGCAAGGGCTATTCTAGCTCGCACCCAAAGTGCGCTAAAGTATGATGGTTTGTATTTGTGTCTGTTAAAAGTTGTACATTAATAATATATAGAAAAAATATAGGAAAATGTGTGAAGAAGACAAAGATTCTGAGAAAATGTGTGAAGAAGACAAAGATTCTGAGAAAATGTGTGAAGAAGACAAAGATTCTGAACATATCAACGAAACAAAACCCGTAGAACACAGATTGAAAACGGAACGTTTTAAACATTTGTGGTTTATGTGCGAGAATTGTGAGACCTTTATATATAAGAAACTTTTTTTAGAACAAAAGGGTGTTTGTGAGGAATGCGGGGCAACGCTACAGATGACTAGTTCAGAACGAATTGAATTATTAATTGATAATGGCACTTGGTGGCCTATGGACATGAATTTTTCTAGTATAGATGTTTTAGAGAAACAGCATACGACGTTTGACATTAAAATGGTTCAAAGGGTCTCAACTTTATTGTACAAAGTAATTTATGACAAATATTTTGACTTTGAGTTTTTTCACGAAAAAAATGGATTGAAAACATTAGTAAGATACAATATTACTCTTGTTAATATCGTTAAGGTTGTATTAGGAAAGAAATTCATAAAATATTTGAATTTGAATTCAAAGGAAACTATTAAGATACTACAAAATATTCTTGATACAGGTTTGAAAACAGTTCAATTTGTACTTTTTGAAATACATAAAAAAATAACAGATGAATTGCAGCGGTTTGCGCTTTTAGATACAGATACAGAAACAGCATTGAAAGATGAACAACAACTTATACGGTTTATGCATATTTTAAATAGAGATACATCATTTGAAAATGATGAACTTATATCTCTTTTGTCAATAGATGTTGTGAAAGAATTTATAGATGCAGCATTTGATGAAAATGATCAACCTATAAATTCTTTTTTTGCTATAACAAAAAATTATATTCAACCTATACAAACTGTAATTGATTTGCTTCAACTTCAAAATTGCCTAAATTTGAGCTTACTAATTAAATTAAATAAACAATTATCCAACTTAAAAGAACAATTACTATCACAAGATAAGTTCTTGAAAGTAGCGGCGGTAAACTTAGTGAAAATGGAACTTTCTTTTCCGGAAGAGAAAAGAAAAGCAAGGAAAAGAAAAAAACGATTTCCTTTTTATCCAGGAAATGATCCAGAGACAAATTACTTTTTATGGCTGCGAAAACATATTGCAATCTGCTTGATGGAAAAATATTTGGTATTGACAAAATTCAAAGATTGGTTTAAAATGAATTGTTGTGGTTTACTCAAAGGAGAAGAATTCTATCGATTCGGTTCCAATATTCTAGTAGAATACGTGAAAAAACAAGATCGCTATGAGTGTTATAATATTATTGATCATATCATGCATGATGATTTTTTATATAGTGAAACACGTGTTGAATTATTTAGACAAATAGAAAATATATATAATAACGAAAAAAATTGTGACAATAATTTATTCTTGTGTACTGAAGATACTGAGTTAATTTATCTCTATTTACTAGAGATAATGAAAAACTTTGCTACATTAGCACTAGATAGCAAAGAAAAATTTTGTAAGAAAAAGAAAGAAGAAGAAGAAAGTGATATAGAAGATACTGAAGATACTGAGGATATTGAAGAAGAATATCCTTTAACTTATGATTCTTTAACTAAAGAGGAAAAAGAATATGTTGACGCTGGCGTAAACCTAGTTAAAAAAACACTTCTTAAGCTAAGAAACGAGGAATTTCTAGACACAGAAACCGAAGAACAGTGTTATGATGATTATAATACTTCCTATCAAAAAGAAACAGGTTTACCCGACGCTATTCAAACAGGCATAGGTAAAATAAATGGTCTTCCTGTCGCACTCGGGGTTATGGATTTTCAGTTCATGGGAGGCAGTATGGGATCGGTAGTGGGCGAAAAAATAACTCGTTTAATACAGTATGCTACTGAGCATCTTCTTCCAGTAATTCTCGTATGTGCTTCTGGCGGAGCGCGTATGCAAGAAGGAAGTTTTAGTTTAATGCAAATGAATAAGATAGCTGCTGTGTTGCATACACATCAAAAGGAGAAAAATTTGCTATATATTTCAGTTCTTACATCTCCTACGACTGGTGGAGTCACTGCTAGCTTTGGTATGTTGGCTAATGTCACGATTGTCGAGCCAAATGCATACATTGCATTTGCGGGTAAAAGAGTTATTGAACAGACATTAAACCAGATAGTAGATGACGAAGATCAAATATCTGATTCTTTATTTGATTTTGGAATGTTTGATAGCATGGTTCCACGAGCTCTTTTAAAAAATGTTGTCAGCGAAATAATTGAATTATACATGCCGACTGGGTTATAAATAATAAGAAGGTGACATGTAGGATAAAATGAATATGTAATGGTTGAATGATAAATATGTCAAAGGGTCTAAAAATAAACTTATATAAGCTAAGAATCTAAATAAACTTATATACAATATAAGAATCTAAATAAACTTATATTACAATAGTAACAGAGCTGAAAAGTTAGGAAATTAAGGTAAAAAGAGAAAAACAGAAAGAAATTTTCATTGTTTTATATTATTTGAAATATTTCTCTTGTTCCATATTATTCTCAAAACAATGACACTTTTTCTTTTTTTGTTAGATGTTCGATTTGTATCTAACAAATATGGTTATGAATCACCAAAACCAGTCATGCCAATATTCAGTAACATATAAACAATGAAAAAAGTAAATATGTTGAAAATCTTCATCCTTAATATAGCCTTCCATTCTATAATTAGATGGCTATCGGGCCCATAAAAAAGGCCCTCCATTAGTTAGTCATGAGTCCTTTTCTGGTCCTCTAACCTCGTCGGATTGAAACTTTCTGTTATATGCCATTACATAATGCTATGTAATGGCGTATAACAGAAAAATTATTGTTATTAGACGGTTCAAACCGTCTATGGAGTATTGGGGTCTATGATTACATGATTACAAATATGAATTGAACATAATTCAATTCATTCAATAGTTTGAATATGAATCTAACGGACTATGTGGATATTCGCATTGAATATAATTCATTCAAGAGTTTGAATATGAATCTAACATTTTTATATTATTATTGAATATGGTAGAAAGAGATTCTCTCTCTATTCTATACTATATTATAGAGAGAAGTGATAATATTTGGATCTATAGTATCAAATTTCAAAAATAAAATGGTCGAAATGGTAGAAAGAATATAATTCTATATATTAATAAGGGATGGATACAATCTTTTTGTATAGTATCAAATTGAACAAATAATACTCAATTTCAAAAATAAAATGGTATAAATAATATACGTATAAATGATATGATTATGTATAAATCAAAATAATATACGTATAAATGATATGATCATGTATAAATGATATGATTCTGTATAAATGATATGATTATGTATAAATCAAAATAATATACGTATAAATGATATGATCATGTATAAATGATATGATTATGTATAAATAGAAATAATATACGTATAAATGATATGATCATGTATAAATGATATGATTCTGTATAAATGATATGATTATGTATAAATAGAAATAATATACGTATAAATGATATGATCATGTATAAATGATATGATTCTGTATAAATGATATGATTATGTATAAATCAAAATAATATACGTATAAATGATATGATCATGTATAAATGATATGATTATGTATAAATAGAAATAATATACGTATAAATGATATGATCATGTATAAATGATATGATTCTGTATAAATGATATGATTATGTATAAATCAAAATAATATACGTATAAATGATATGATCATGTATAAATGATATGATCATGTATAAATAGAAATAATATATGTATAAATGATATGATTATGTATAAATAGAAATAATATGATTCTATATATATAGATATATAATATTCTGATCTATAGTCTCAAATTGAACAATATATAAATAGTAGAAAGAATATGATTCTTATAAATATAAATAGGAGGGGGAAGATGATTATATATACTAGGAAGGAAAAAATTATGTCATATGTCATGAGCTTGAACTTAACAAGCATCCTTAAAGTTCCATATCTCGGGGATGATCTAGCGGATGAGAAAAAACAAGAAGAAGAAGAACAAAAAGAACAACAACAAGAACAACAACAACAAGAACAACAACAAGAAGAAGAAGAACAAGAAGTAATAAACAATAATTCAAATCAAAAATCAAAATTAAATAAAGGAGGTATTTAATATGATTACAGAAATATACTATATATTAGTACCGTGGATTCAGAGGTCTGCTCCAGTTCTACTATTTGGCGTTTATTATGGCTTTTTATCAACGTTGCCAATTGGTCCAGCTCAAATGTATTATGTCCGAGCGATGTTGATTCAAAACAAAGTCGTCGACAACAGGAAAATTGTCCCTACGGGAAAATTGATCCTTGGTGGTTCTTTTGTGGCACAACTCGTGGTCTTCTCATCCATTTATCTTGGCCCTATTTATGCGAGCATTTGGAAACCTCACGTAATGACAATCATGCTTGTTCCCGTTCTATTATTTCTTATTTTTCAAACAAGTTTGATTCGGAAATACCCTTGGATTCAAAATCCGGCAATAGAGTTTTTGATTGGAGTCGCTTTACAGCTGCTGAACCCGGCCCTTTTCGGTAAATCTGTGTATACTCGGTTAACCAATATGATGCTATTCAGGTATAGTGGAAGCTATATATTTCTGCTGAGTACCGCAGCCGGATGGTTGAGCGGACAAATTCTTTTTGTCAAAATGACGAAAATTTTTTGTTCACGCGTAGAAAATGATGTTCCCTTAAAAGCGAATCGAAAACGGGAACTTTTCGCCTTCAGTTTTCAAATTATTTTTTTCGCTTATGCCATGCTCACATGCTACGGGAGGAATCCTTCTTTCATCGCTACTAAGTGGAATGATTCAAGATCGTTCATTCAGGGTCCTCGAGAAGAGTTAGAAGAGGTATCGCTAGATTTATCCGATAAGAAAAAATCTTTTAGGGAAGGTTTCAAAATACCTAAGAAAAAAAAAAGGCATAAGTCTCAAACTAAAGCTGCTATTAATATGAAAAAAAATCAAGTTAATAAGCCGCCCATTCCTCTGTCTCCTTCTTATAGAACATTAGTGAGAATTCTATCTTTAGAAGATCTCAAATTGGATACTGAGACAGATTCGACTTTAGCATCTTTTCTAATAAAAAGATGGCCATTAATCTTTTTTGATTCTAATCGGTTTAACCAACCCCTACGATACGTTAGTATAGGGGATTTTATTCTTCGTGGCCCTGTGAAGAGCCAAGTTGCTGAATATTTCTTCGATGTTTGTCTCAGTGATGGCGATGAAAGAATTTCTTTCACAGCTCCGCCAAGTATGTCTTTCTTTGCCAAAATGGCAAACTTGGGCGATCAAAGTCTTGATTCAAATCAGGATAACCTTGATGAATGGATAGTGAGAAAATCGGAGAGGAAATCTTATTTAGGCGAAGAGCTTGAAAATAGGGTGAGAGCTCTAAGCAATGGATCTCCTATTGTAGATATTCTTGAAAAAAAAATGAGATTTTCTCGAACAAAAGAAGGGAAGTACCTTTCAGAAGTTCATGATCCTTTACTCAGCGGGCCATTCCGTGGGTCGATGAATCAATTTAAATCACCTTGGATGATCCATTCAGAGGATTATTTGAAAGAGCAAAAATATTTGAAAGAGCAAAAAAAAAAACTGTCGCAATGTAAGAACCGTGATTCTACCAACCGGCCTTTTCGAATTTCCTTAATTCCACCAGAAAATAAAAATAGAATCGTTCAACCACGAATAAAAATGATTTCCAAATGGTGGATAGATAAAATTCATATGTTCTTATTAGAGGAACAGAATAAAAAAAAATGGTTGGATGAATCTACTTTGGAAGATTTAAAGTCAAGATATGAGAAAATCTATCCTAAAAATTTATCTTCATTGGAACATGTTTTCAAAACATTGGTCCCGGCGCCTTTAAATGCAAGAATAGAAGAAGGTATTGCTTCTTGCGATAAAAAATTACTAACACATTATTTGTTGCATATTTTTCTTGAAACTACAGGTCTCAAGTGGGAATTACTTCTTAGTGTTCTTCCTACCGAGCAGGCTTTGCTTTATGAGCGATTTTTTTTTATAAATTTGAAAGAATTCTCAAATTCTGAAGTCTCTATGGATATTAAGATATCGCAGAAGGATATTCTGAAAGATTTGGTAGAGATTTCAAAAGAGGGCCTGCCTTCTAAGAAGAAACGTACTAAGAAGAAAAAGAATAAGAACAATAAATCAAATTTTGATCAAGATTTATTTGAAAAAAAACAATTTGATCAAGATATGAAAGATTTTACAAATTTCTATGAACTTTATCTTATTTATAATAAGTTTATGGAAAAGGAAAAAATCCGTGTTGATGATGATGAACCTCGAATCCGAGATTTTAACAGGTTTATTGTTCCTAAATTGCCCTCCACCCTAATATCTGGAGTTCACGACCCTCTAGCTGTCAAAGATTGTCTCGAAACTCGTCCAAAAAAAGCTCGACAATTAATCATTATAAGGCCCTTTGACAAAATAAAAGAGTTACAAAAGAAGAAAAAAGACAAAAAAAAAGGATTCTTTCAACCTTTCAAAAAACTTGAACAAGAAAGAACTCCTGAACAAGAAGAAACTCTTGAAGCGGACAAGGGGGGGGACGAAGAAGAAGATCTTGTATTTAAAGATATATATGTCTTTAGTTACCCCTATGAAGGGGATTTTCGTCGAGATTTAGTAAAGGGAGCTGTCCGTTTTCAACGACGAAAAGTTTCAGCGATCAACCATTGGATAGCGAGACCAGAGTCGATTCTTTTCGGGAGACTTAGATCAATGACTCAAAAGCCAGGGGGGATGACTACTCAAAAGTCACATCACAAACCTTTTCCTAAGAAGGAAGTCAAAGAGAAGACAAAAATGAAAAAAACTTCAAGATCTTTAAGAATGTACGAAAAATTTTTAGAGAGACGTGAAAGGAGAAAAGAAGAACGTCGCCGTCGAACACAGCAAACCTTCGACGGAGAAGTGATTCACTATGTCAGAGCTGCTCTCTTGTTCACTCATACGTATTTAAGGAAAAGATTGTATTTCCCTATTTTGATAATAGCTAAAAATATTGGTCGTACTTTATTATTTCAGGTCCCCGAATGGGAGCAGGATTGGTCCAACTTGCAAAAGGAAGCATATCTCAAATGTAATTATGATGGATATGAACTGACGGACCCGGATGTCCCGAAGAAGTTCATAAAAGATTATATCAAAGAGGGTATTCAAATCAAGATTGTATATCCTTTTCGCTTGAGACCTTGGTATGAATCTAACTCTACTGAGATTGACCAAAAAACAACTGGTTTCTTAACCATATATGGGACAGAAATTGACTTACCTTTCGGTAATCCCCCAAAAGTGCCTTCTTTTTGGAAACCTATTCGCGAATGTATTTGGAATTACACGTCCGATCGGGCAAAACCTATTATCGAACCTATTCGCCAATTGATAATTATTATCAAACCTATTATCGAACCGATCCGCCAATTGATAAATAAGAAAATTAAGACAGAGATCAAGATAGATACTCGGACAGAAATCAGAATGATTCGGACTAAGCCTACGTCTAATATTAAATTTTCTTTAGAGGTCGTACAAGATGAACCATCTTCAATCCAGATGGAAAAAAATTGGGATCTTCTAGATCCAGCTTATTGGACAACCACAATGAATGATCGAATCAACCAAATGAATGAAGAGTATCTCTTCAATCTAGATATTTATAATAAATTGAAAACTGATTTTAAACAGATAATGGATCAACCTTCTCCTGACATAAAATCTAGATTGAAAAAAGAGTGGACTCGAATCAAAATTTGGCGTTCGCTTTTCCAAAAGAAAACTATTCGATTCATTAAGAAGAAATTGCCATATTTTATGAAAGTTATTCATTTTAGGGTGAAATTAATACTTATTGATCTCAAAATAAGTATGTTCAATATGATCGAATCCAATTTGGAATTTTGCATGCAATTGAGTAGAAGTATTGAAGCAATTAAAAAAATATTCAATAGCAATGACCCAATTAGCAAAAACGCCGAATCCAAATGCCAAGGAAAAGAAATTTCCCAGGCATATGTATTTCACAAAATATGGCGAGAAATAAGAAATATGAAGGGATTCTATGCGAGGGATTTATTAGAATCAAGAACATCGTCTCCTTTTATAAAAAAGAATGTTAAAGAATTTTTGCATTCGCAAGGGCTATTGGATTGCAAGCATCCTCGAGAGTTAACGGCTAACCATTGGAAGCAATGGTTAAAATGGTGTGCTGGCTATAGAATAGCCCCGCACAAAAAGAAAAGAAATAGTATTGGCAACCGGTTGGGATGGAGTGAATTTGCATCGTTTTTGGGAGAGAAGCGCTTTGCATCTTTTCTAACCCGACTCAAGAATCGGATCAAACGTCACAGATATGATCTTTTAGCGTATAGTTATCTGGATCATATGAAAGAGGATAATCACGGACCCGCAATTCAATATATACCGGAACCAGATTATCAAGCTATTACTAATTTTCAGAATCCCGGTTCTTGCAAGAAGAAGAAGAAGAAAATTTCTTCCAAAAAGAAAAATGTCGATTTTTTCTCGGCAACTAAGGCAAAATATTACAAAAAAAGTCGATATTACAAATGGCAATTCTGGTTGTTCCCAAATCTTAGAAAAAAAATCAAAAATGCAAACAAACTTGGTGACGTTTTTCCCCCGGATATCATAAGAAGACAAATTGAACAAATGTGGGAATTTCGAGAGATTCAAGTACCAAAAGAGTTTGATGTTGATGCTTTTGTAATAGAAAGTCTTCGAAAGAAAGAAGAGGAAAGGCGAAGCAAACTCGCTGCCCTCGAAGAAATTAGGGAGGCGCGCAGAAAGCGTAAAGAAGAAAGGCTCAAGACAAGAGAGGAACGGCGCAAAAAATTGGAGTCGGCAACTTCTCCAGAAGAAGTAAATAGATTGAGAAGGGCATTTAAAGGAGAAGATGACCAAAACAAGAAAAAGAGAATGCGGGAATCAAGGCAAAGATTTATCAAGCAACAGAGAGCTAGACAACTAGCAAAAATAGCTGCACAAAAAGCTGAACAGCTCAGAAGGGAAGAAAGGAGACGCAAATTGGAAGAATTACGTCGAAAAAATAAATATTCGAACAAAAAGAGGAGAGATCTTCTAGTTCGAGATTTCTATAATATTTATTATCCAAAAAAAAATATTGATAAAATCAATACAGAAAAAGAAGAAGTCCGAATAGCAATAAAGGAAATCATTTTGAAACAAGATGCTAAGAAAGCATCACAAGGTGATAGGAAGGCATGGGACCGAGTTAAATCAAAATTGGATGATGAAAAAAACAAAAACAAAAAAGTAAAAGTACCATCCGAAACCAAGACCAAACCCAAGAAAGCCGATAAACAAGTACAAGATCCCAGAATTGCCAGAACTGAATATCTGAAAGAACAGAAACGCTTTCAACGGGAGGCAAAACGTCTTGCAAGGGAGGCAGAATTAAAAGAGGAGATGAGACTCAGGGGAATGGACCCCGAAAAAGAATTGGTAAAAGAAAAATTAGCGTATCGAGAAATGGCCAAAAATATTCGTAGGTGGAGAACCAAATTCGAGCTCGAAAAACTGCCATTAGCTCGTTGGGCTTCCAAGTTCAAAAATGCGTCTCGTTTCTTTGATAAGAAAAAATTAGGCGACGATGCTGCTGTAGCCGACTTACTTTTCCCATATGCGGAAAATGGGGATCTTGACTTGGGATTATTGGAAACTGTATTGTATCTCAAAAGTTGCTTCCCGAAAGAAAATGATTTGCTTAGAGTTTTTGCCGAGGCAACCCGAAGATCTATGCCATTTGTACCGGGGTACTTTAATGACCGATTCTTTGTATATAAAATTGCAAGTCTTTTCTTAAAACTAAAAAAGAAAAAAATTGATGTAAATCTTTTTGATAGATCTCAACGACGAAGAAAAGTACATCGTATTGAGGATCTAAATGAAAAAATTTCAAGTTCTTTCATTTTCGAAGATGTTTTTCTTCCAAGACGTCGTAGGGAATTTCGAATTTTGAATCTTTTGAATCTGGAAAATCATTTAGATGAAAGTGTAAGATTCAATAGTAAAGAGATACCAAATGACCAAGGTCTGATGAAAAAAAGCGAGCCTCTGATCGTCGATACAAGACAAAAGATAAGACGTTTTCTTTGGCCTCGTTATCGATTAGAAGATCTTATTTGCATGAATAGATTTTGGTGGAATACCAATAATGGTAGTCGATCTGTTATGTTGAGGGTACGTATGTATCCCAAAATAGATCATTGGGAACATATTCAAAATAGTTTGTATTTTATAAGACACAGTTTTATTTCGATAAAAGAGATTCTTCAAAATTTTGGAAATCATACCAAAAGTTTCTTGGGTACGAAACATTCGCCGGTTGCTGGACGAAATGAAGCTATAAATGAGGTAAAGCTCAAAAAAGAAGACTCTTTTTGTAGCATAAGTTCATCTCTTCCTTCTGACCGCTCCCCGTACAATGAGTTTCTTACGCTAGTTAGAAGAATAATAAGTTTGCTTAGAGATTCCATTATGGAATGGATAGGTTCCCTTTTCTCTAAACTGAGAGATTTTCTTATCAGACGGATGAGTTCGTTGAGAGATTTTCTTATCAGACGGATGAGTTCGTTGAGAGATTTTCTTATCAGACGGATGAGTTCGTTGAGAGATTTTCTTATCAGACGGATGAGTTCGTTGAGAGATTTTCTTATCAGACGGATGAGTTCGTTGAGAGATTTTCTTATCAAATCGATGAAAGAACTTTTCTCTAAACTGAGAGATTTTCTTATCAAATCGATGAGAGAACTTTTCTCTAAACTGAGAGATTTTCTTATCAAATCGATGAGAGAATTTTTTTCGAAACTTAGACTTGAACTTCAAAAAGTTCTAAATCCCCTTAAAAAGAAACTGAGAAAATTGATAGATCCGCTTAAGTTGGAAACTAAACTTATCAACTTTAGAAGTTTCCTAAGAAACCATCTAAATGAAATCAGAGTGAAACTTATCAATTTTCTCAGTTTCCTAAGAGATATTATAGGCGGACTATTAGTTAAGCTAGAAAGACCTAGACCTTTAAGTCGTTGGGAGAAAACGCGTAACTTTTATAACAAATATATTCGTCCAATATGGTTTTTCTTAGAACTTTTTTCCTTATTTAGAAGATAAAAATTAGCCGCGATCTTGTTTACCATGGGATGGGTTTTGGAGCAGCAGGATTTGAACCTAGGACCTCCACCATCCCCAGGTGGCACGCTACCAAACTGCGTGCTACTCCGTTATAACGACCAACATCGGATTTCTGTATCTATTTAACGTCGGATATTGAATAGAGAAAAAAACTCTTTTTGCATTGACAATCTCGGAAAAATAGTCTAATATATCTAAATATTATATATATAAATATATTTAGATATATTAGAACAATACCAAGCCGCCATGGTGAAATTGGTAGACACGCTGCTCTTAGGAAGCAGTGCTAGAGCATCTCGGTTCGAATCCGAGTGGCGGCATTATTGTTAATAAGATACTATGGGTTAGTATCCCTTCCATATAATTTCCATAAAAGAATGTTTTCGTGAGAGAAATGACTCTGATATTCATATAATCATGGGGAAATTTGAAATAATTTCTATAATCATTTCAAATCTCCCGTGAGAAAAAATCAACTATTAGTTATCGCTCAAATCCACAAATAGCATTCAAAATAATATGAATTTGAATGAATTTTGATCTTTTTCCTTTTTCTATATGTCTCTATTTTGAGAATTCAAATCAAATTAGATAGATTGAATTATCTGAAATAGTTCGATCGAGAATTACTGAAATTGAAACTTATTATTTCTTGACCAAAGTGGTTCGACCCAAGTCTTCTAAATTTTTCTGACGACGTAGAGGTCGGGTAACCAATTCAAGTACATCTCTTGCATTGGCAAACCCATGAATCTGCGCAAAAGTAAATTCAACTGACCATTTAGTACTAATTCCTCTTGCTTCTAGCGGGTTAGCATGAGCCATTCCTGTGATAGCTAAATCGGGTTGTAATTCGCGTATACGTCGTATTTGATTCGAATTATCCGGTTTCTCCACAATTCGTGGTATTGGTACACACATCTTTATACATGTATTTTGTAAAAGTGATAATTCAGCAGCTTGATATCGTTTATCCATATATGGAATGCCAATTTCATGAACAATCATTCCACATCTGATTAAGAATCTTGCTAGAGAGACTTCTAGTAGATTATCTCCCATGAAAAAGACAGATTTACCATGTACCAAATCAAGATAATCCTTTAAACCTTCCCATATTCGTTCCTCCCTTTCCTCCAAACCTTGGGGTTCAACACCAAATACAGGACAAATCTTTTCAATCCAAGCACGCGTTCCGTCTGGACCGATAGGAAAAGGAGCTCCAATTAATTGACATTTTTCGCGTCTTATCAAAGTTGTCGCTGTCCGACTCAAAAATGGGTGAACACCACAAACATAAACTCCATCACCCAATGATGGAAGATCGGTATATTTTTGAGCAGGTAACCAACCTGATACCTTGATGGATTGACGTTTTAATTCTAAATTGAGTTGAGAAGCGACGTTGGACGGCAAAGATCCAAAAAGAACTAAGGAAGGATGATTTGCATATTCAACCAATTCCTCTTTTTTTCTAGAATGAAAAGTCAAAAAATTTTGACTAGTTTCTTTTCGTTCACGAACGGAGAATTCCGGTTCTGGACAACGATGTGCCATCGCAGCTAACACAGTATCTTCTCCTTGAGTAAAGGCATAATCGAGTCCATTCGCTCTTGCCACTAGAATTGGGATTCCAATTTCCCATTCTAGTTTGGGTGCCATACCTTCCAAATCCATTTTGATTATCTCTGTAGTACAAGTACCTATCCATATGATCACGCTAGGGTCTCTATCTTTTCTTATTCGAATACAAAGCTTTTTTAATCCTTCATAATCATTCAATTGAGCCGATATATCTCCTTCTTCCAATTCTGCCATTGCATAGCGAGGTTCTGCAAAAATCATTACTCCAAGTGCATTTTGCAGAAAATAACCGCATGTCTTTGTACCCACAACTAAAAAGAAACTATCTTCGATCTTTTGATATAACCAAGATACACAGCTAATTGGACAAAAAGTATGATAATTACCTGTCTCACATTCGACAGTGAGAGTTTCATCAATTTTCACTGACATAAATGATTATAACTATGTTGATTAAATCGTCGTAAATCCAAGTAAATTTTCCTTATTATTTTGATGTTTCCCCTCATCAATAGGATTGAGATAAAGGTCAGAGAGTAGATTGAATAATTCCCGATCTGGAATCTCCTTTGGCACAATACCTTCTGGTTGGGACAATATTTGATCCGCTATGTCTAAATAATATTCACATACATAGTTAAGAGATGGTTCGGATCCAACCATTTCAAATAAGGTTTTCCCTTTGACCCTCGAAACTCGAATATCTTCAATAAGAGGTAAGACTTCTATTACGGGCATTGGGCAGGCTTCTACATATTGATTGATAAGATCTCTTTTAGATGTGCGATTTCCAACCAAACCTGCTAATCGCAGTGGATGTGTACGAGCTTTTTCCCTGATAGAAGCAGTAATACGATTAGCTGCAAATAATGCATCAAACCCATTATCTGTAATAATGAGACAGTAATCTGCATAGTTCAACGGAGCAGCAAAACCTCCGCAAACCACGTCACCCAATACATCAAATAATATTATATCATATTCGTAAAATGCATTTAATTCTTTTAACAATTTCACAGTCTCTCCTACCACATATCCCCCGCATCCAGCACCTGCAGGTGGCCCCCCAGCTTCCACACAATCTACCCCTCCATAACCTTTATGAATGACATCTTCGGACCAAATATCCTCATAATGATAATCTTTGGACTGCAAAGTATCTATAATTGTAGGTATCAAAAATCCTGTCAGAGTAAAAGTACTATCATGTTTGGGATCACATCCAATCTGTAACACTTTTTCACCACGTCTAGCTAGGGCAATTGAAATATTACAACTAGTGGTTGATTTACCGATTCCGCCTTTTCCATAAACTGCTATTTTCATCTTTTGATCTCCTTTTATTTCTTTTTTATCTTCCGAACTTGTTATTCGTTTTATCTAATTTTGAGTTGAACTTTGCCTTATTTATAAATTGAATTGTAGTTGTTTGACATTGTTTTTTTTTTTTTTTTAGCTTAGCTCCCTCACCCTCATTTTATCCTGAGTAAATGGAGGAAGCCAAGCAAAGAATCCTTCATTCCCAAATAAATTATCGTTATTTCAATCAATAAATTGAAATCACCAAAGAAATCTTATCATCGATTCAGTTTTTTCTTTTTTCATAATCAAATATTTTCTTCTTATATTTTGTTATATGTATGTAATAACATACATACACAAATGTATCGTCAACCACTCATCATTTGATTCATTATAGAAAATCACAATGAATTGAATCCGGTCGATTTTTTTACCGGGCGAACGACGGGGATCGAACCCGCGCGTGGTGGATTCACAATCCACTGCCTTGGAACCACTTGGCTACGTCCGCCCCAAACTAATTGGCAGTCTCTGTCTACGGTCATTCCATTTCAAGAATGGTTCTAAGCCCCGAAAATGAACTAATAATGAAACTATTATATTATTAGTTAATAACTTGTTGCAAGATTCAACAATCTTGTAATGCAACTCTCGAACAAGTTATTGACGTTTTGTTTATTGAAACAATAATAGTTTTGGATATTTAATTTAAGATCTGAGCCAATACTTATTATTAGATTAGATATTATGCATCCATGGCTGAATGGTAAAAGCACCCAACTCATAATTGGTAAGTCGCGGGTTCAATTCCTGCTGGATGCACAGTAAACAGTTATTGTGCTCTGCTCGCAATAACTTTAAATTAGACGGAAAAAGCAGTACCAGACCTTTCGGTTTTGGTACTGCTTTCTTTTTTGCTTTTCAAAGATTGAAAGACACTAACAATCCAGAGTAATTAGCCGTCTATAGAATTAGCTTCAACAGCAGCTAGATCCAGAGGGAAGTTGTGAGCGTTACGCTCGTGCATAACTTCCATACCAAGGTTAGCACGATTAATGATATCGGCCCAAGTGTTAATTACACGACCTTGACTGTCAACAACAGATTGGTTGAAATTGAATCCATTTAAGTTGAAAGCCATAGTGCTGATGCCCAAAGCAGTAAACCAGATACCTACTACTGGCCAAGCAGCTAAAAAGAAATGTAGAGAACGGGAGTTGTTGAAACTAGCATATTGGAAGATCAATCGGCCGAAATAACCGTGAGCAGCTACAATATTGTAGGTTTCTTCTTCCTGACCAAATTTGTAACCTGCATTAGCAGACTCATTTTCGGTAGTTTCCCTGATCAAACTCGAAGTTACCAAAGAACCATGCATAGCACTAAATAGAGAGCCGCCGAATACGCCAGCTACACCTAACATGTGAAATGGATGCATAAGAATATTGTGTTCAGCCTGGAATACAATCATGAAATTGAAAGTACCAGAGATTCCTAGAGGCATACCATCAGAGAAGCTTCCTTGACCAATAGGGTAAATCAAGAAAACAGCAGTAGCTGCTGCTACTGGAGCTGAATATGCAACAGCAATCCAAGGACGCATACCTAGACGGAAGCTAAGCTCCCACTCACGACCCATATAGCAAGCTACACCAAGTAGGAAGTGTAGAACGATTAGCTCATACGGACCACCGTTGTATAGCCATTCATCAACAGAAGCTGCTTCCCAGATGGGATAGAAATGCAGACCGATGGCTGCAGAGGTAGGAATAATAGCACCGGAAATAATATTGTTTCCATAAAGAAGAGAACCGGAAACAGGTTCACGAATACCATCAATATCTACTGGAGGAGCTGCAATGAAAGCGATAATGAATACAGAGGTTGCAGTCAATAGGGTAGGAATCATTAAGACACCAAACCATCCAATGTAAAGACGGTTTTCAGTGCTAGTGATCCAATCGCAAAAACGATTCCATAGGCTTGCGCTTTCGCGTCTTTCTAGAATTGCGGTCATGGTTATAACTTGGTTTATTTAATCATTAGAAGCTCCCAAGCATACACATAAGGCTTGTTATTCAACAGTATAATATGATTCATATCTGTATGTCAACCAATATTTTGACATCTTTATGAATATTCATAAAATTCATAGTATCCTCTTCCATAAACTATATCCACATATATTGAAATGCTTTTCAATACGTAGAGCGCATTAATACCGGTATTAATGCGCTCTATTAGCATTCTTTCTTTCTTTTCACTTCAAGGTAATCAATATTATTACCTTGAAGTGAAATGTGCTTAGAGAAAACTTTTTCGATGAGTAAGTAAGGATGATTCCCGAATAGTGGGATGTTACCTTTCTTGCTTGTTAAGCACAATGGATAACATTGAATTGGATTGGATCTAGAATAAGTAGACAAAAATACCTTTAGGTGCTAGATTCTGGTACTCTGGGTTGCCCGGGACTTGAACCCGGAGCTCATCGGATGGAGTGGATTATCTGCTCTTTTTAAGAAGAGCAAGAAATCTCTCCCCAAACCGTGCTTGCAATTTTCATTGCACACGGCTTTCTCCATGTATTGATTTGATCAATCATTTGGTTGGATTTCCGGGTGGAAAAGATCTATAGGATCATAAATTGATCCTGGCAATTGCTCAATAAGCATTTCATTGGTCAAAATCAGTTTTTGATTTGTTTATTCTGCATCTTTTGCCAGAAATTAGCCAGGGGGTTTATCTGGCTAATTTCTAAATTCCAAATTCGTTCTCTCTGTAAACGAGTTTTTGAAGAGGACGAAGAAATGAATTCTCTTTCTTTTGAAAACGATTTTGTAAAGAGTTCCGAACCTAATTGTTCTCGAATTACACGTATCGTACTTTTATGTTTACAGGCCAAAGTTTTAGCACATGAAAGTAAAAGTATATACTTTATATGATATAAACCATCTTGATTGATCGATCCACTGTAGTAATGAAAAAGATTTATCCAAATTCGATCGAATCGATCGAGGATATCATCATCTGATAGACTGGTCCAAGACAATTTACTAATTGGCCACCCTGAGATGTCACAAAACTTTTCTTTAGCCAAAGAAAAAAGAATTGATCTAATCGGAGCTGTTGAGTTTAATTCATTGGTAATCAGATCGGTAATGAATAAATCATCTAGCATTTTGGCTCTAACCACGAGAGGTCTCATTTTAACATGCATAAAAAAACCTAAAAAAGAAAAAGAAGTCTTGGATAATTCAAGACTGCATATCCTATACGGTTGAAACCAAAGATGAAAATAGTATTGCCAAAAATGAAACAGATGATATCTACATTTTTTCACTTGAAGGTGCGTACCCTTTAGAGCTATAAGGGATCTTTCTCCATATCTCACATAATGGATGAAAGAATCCTTTAGCAACCAGATCTTTTTTGTTGAAATTTTATGAGGAGGAAATAGAACAATATCTTTGATCTTTTTCTCAAAATGAGTTCGATCGGGAAAAGATCCATATAACAATGATTGTGAATTCAAAATTCGTTTAATAAGAGGAATTAAAAACGATTCGCATTCATACACATAAGAATTCCAAAGGAACAGGGAGAACCTCGTATTTTCTCTCTGTGTAATCAGAGCTTTCTGCAAATTTTCTCGATTAAAACTATTTTTCCATTCATGGAGAATCGATCGTAATAAATGCAAAGAAGGAACATCTCGGATCCAGCGACGAAAAATTCGAACCAAAATTTCCGGATGAATTGAGTAGGGCACTCGTAGATCTGATATATAATTGGAATGTGGTAATTTAGCCTCCATAAAAGGAAATATGCAATGGATGGATCGGAGACTATTCCATCCATCCATTCCTTTTATGAAATGTTTTGATCGCATTGCGAACGAAACTTCCAAGACAATTGTAAAACCTTCTAGTATCAATTGAAAAGAAGAATTCTTATTGTATTCAATCAATTTATTTGAATCGGAATTCCCCAATAAACTAATTGAATTATTCTGTTTACGTATCCGACGTATTGAACGTTTTACAGTTAGAAAACTCAAAAAATTAGAAACTAAAATTTCCGTTGGTTCGGAGGAACCAGATCTATCTAAATGATGATAATGAGCAATTGCGTAAAGATCTTCCCGAAAAAAAAGCGGATATAAAAAAAATTGTTGCCAAGATCGATGTTTGTTTGAATTTCTTTGGAATTCATCCATTTTTTAAAACCCCCGGAAACCTCTTGGATTATTAAAGATAATACATGGTGCGATCTAGTTGGAACATAATAGAAAATATCTATCAGATAGATAATTTTCTTCGCATAGATCTTCATTCGTCATGAGGAAGAACGAAAATTGATTATTTTGGCAGTCCGATCGCTCTCCTGACTCATGGAATAGAATTAAACATGGTCAGTACACTATTTCTCTTACACATTTGTTTTCGAGTACTTAGGACTCATTGTGAATGTAGAAAACCCTGATTTACTACAGGGAAAAACTTCCTTTATCGGTTACTAAAAGGCTTTTAACTTCCGATTAGTAAAGGGAATTCCTCGTTCAAATGAGGAACAGAAGCTCGTTCTTCTGGTTTTACTTATGATTCAAGCCATCCAGCTTTATCCATTGACTCACTTGACTTAATCACTCGCACTCTCGAATTTATTTGATTTTATTTCAAAAATCAATCCATTTGTTCAAATTATATATATATAATATATATGTAAATATATTTACATATATTATTAAAATTATGCATTGAATTCCTTGGATCAAATCCGCTTCTGATCAAAAAAGAAAGTCGAGATTCTTAGAACGACATGCTGCTTTTTCCATTTTATTGACTTTTCAGGATCAGTCGTAGTCTTACTAATTTTACCGATGGTATAGACGAATTGAGTAGTTCATCAAAACATGTAAAAGACCATAGGCGCACTTAAAAGCCGAGTACTCTACCATTGAGTTAGCAACCCTTATTTGGATAGATACAGTCGAAGTAGAATACGCAGTTACTTGATTGAATCGATATTTTAACAATCGTTCTGATTGAATGACAGAAATAGAACCTTTAAATAAATCATCAAAGATATATATAATAATCTAATCGAACTTTATCATTTCTTAATCAAATCAAGTGATCTTTACGGATCAGGTTATTTCTGATCCGTTGAACGAATTCAACCATTCAAAAAAGAAATGGCGGATTTATTATACTCAAAAAATATGCTATTGTCAATCAATGTTGAGAAGGATTGTTGGATTGGCACTACATTAAGATGAAAAATGATTAGAAATAGAAAGAGAAGACCATTAGAAATGGCAGTCAAAAAAGCACAAAACTTTGTATTTCATCCATTCGGTTCGTTCTCGGTCTAATCTTTTTCATTTCTTCTTCTTCCGTTTAATAGCCGTCATTTCTTCTTCTTCTTCTTCCGTTTAATAGCCGTCATTTCTTCTTCTTCTTCTTCTTCCGTTTAATAGCCGCTTAACAAAATTATTTATGTGCTTGCCTATATAAGATCGCAGGGGAAAAAAATACATGAAATGAAGATATAATAAGATAAATATAAATGGATAATAATAAAACAACCACGATACAAAATTGATATAATAACTCAATTTTATATGATCGAAAGCTAGGCGTAGACGCATTATTTAGAATGCCCTCCTTTTTAAGAAATTTAAAGCGCGTTTAAAATGATCAATTTTTGCAGAAAAATACCATGAACAGTTTCTGTAAGTTGAGTTCCTAATTTGAGAAAATATACAATAGCACTATAAATTAAACGAGTTTCATTCTTATTGATTGAACCCAATTCCTGAAGAGCTCTTCCCTTCGAGACTTAACGTCAAATTCGATAGGTAGCTCATTAATTTAATTTACATTAACCCTAGATTCTGCCCCTAACTGAAAAAAAGTTGATACCAAGCTCCATTATTAAAATATCTCTTTTGATAAATGTTGAGCTAAGAGCATCTTCGAGTCAAAATGGCGGATGTCATAATCGACAGAACTAATCATGTCGTTCAAGTCACACGTTGCTTTTTACCACATCGTTTTAGACGAATTTTTATCATACAGATAGATTTCTCATCCGATCCAAAATGGATATATAATTATGAATACACTCAATTTCTACAATATATTTTTTCTAATTATACAATAGATTTTTTTCTATTGTATATATAGAATGAATTGCTTTAGTGAGCTAGGTATTCAATGCTTCTTTAGCTGCGTACATTACTTCGACAGTAATGGTTTCAATCCCCTTTTGTCGTGCAAATTTTTCAGTATTTATTTCAACCTTTTCTCTGGCAAAACGAGGAATTTTACTTAATTCTAGTCGACTTTCAGGATTCCAAATTAGGCCTATATCCGTAGACAATGATTTGGATATTATTTCTTTAGTATCATGACCACCAAAAATATCTAGAAGATGGTCCTCCATACCCAGAGCAAATGAGTTATAAATTAGATCGGCTATTTGATTAGTACCTTCGTAACCTAAAAAAGGTCGGTATCCCAAAGGAAAGTTTTGTATATGAACTGGTGCAGAAATAACTCCACACGGAATATCAAGACGTTTACCAATATGACGTTCCATTTGAGTACCAAATATTGCAGATGGTTCCATGTGAGCGATCATATCTCCTACCTCAGCATGATCATCTGTGATCAGTATTTCATCGCAGAAACCTTGAATTTGCTCTTTGAACCATTCCGCATCGTGTTTGCAATAAGTACCTGCACAACTGACACGAATCCCCATTTCTCTTACAAGTATCTTAGTGATTGAAGCAGCATGAGTTGTATCACCAAAAACAACTGTTTCTTTACCCGTCAAATTCTGACAATCAATAGATCTTGAAAACCAAGCAGCTTGGGAAACAAATCGAGTTTGTCCGTCGATATAAGGTTCATAATCCACTCTTTTATTCGATGAACTAAGAGTCAACGTATTCACATTTTTTTGAATCTGGCGGATCCACTCCGCCATATCTACAGCTCCCATGGGAGCTATAGATATGTAAGGCATCCCATATTCTTTATTTAAATACACCGCTGTCATTAAGCCTACTTCACGATAAGGAATTAAATTGAACCAAGCTTTTGGCAAATTTTGAAGATCTTCTACAGATCCTCCTTCAGGAATTATTTGATTAATTTCGATGTCCAGATCTCGTAATAAACGTCTTAATTCACGACAATCGTGTTGATTATGAAAACCCAATGTAAAAATTCCAATTATATTGACAGAAGGCGCATCAGTTAGAAATTGATCCCATTTTTCTTGTCTATGACATCTATCTAAATAATATCGAACTACCTGTTCTAAAGTTCTATCCGCTGCTTGAATTTCATTGACTTGATAATGATCAACATCTGCAAAAATTACGTCGGAATGAGAAATTATGGATGCTCTATTCACAAAGTTATGTAAATCTTCTTGCAAAATACTAGAGGTACATGTAGGTGTCAATATGATAAGATCAGGATGTTCCTCCTGATCTTTCCGAAGAATATTATCCACAACTCTTTCTTGAGATCCACGTGCTAGTACGTGACGATCTACTATGCTAGCAGTTGCGGCAGTAAAATCTCTTTCGCGTTCTAACATAGAACGCATTACATTAAAATAATCATCTCCTAAAGGAGCATGCATAATAGCATGCACATTTTTGAAAGAACTAGCTACTCGTAGGGTTCCAATATGAGCAGGACCAGCATACATCCAATAGGCTAATTTCACTTTATCTCTATCTCAATTTGATCTGTATTCCCATCCTACACCGCAAAAATATCCCTTTCTTTATTTAGATCTTATTGAAATCATATTTCCGTTCTATAAATAGAGTCTTTTTTTTTTTTTATTTCCAATAATACTGTTCCACCTGGGACGGAAGGATTCGAACCTTCGAAATAACAGGACCAAAACCTGCTGCCTTACCGCTTGGCCACGCCCCATTATTGTTTTATTTTAATCAATTCATATAAATTGATGCAATGTTTCATTTTAATTCATTCTTATCTGGTGTTATGCAATTATGCATAGAAAAACTGGAGGGGCATAGATTCTTGAGTTCATCAGATATCTAACTATAGGGGAACCTAAAAAGAAACAAGAATATACATTCATTGGTCATTCTCTATCAGAATAGGTAAAATATTATATGAAGAAATGATCCCTTCCAACTCGAAGACTAAAAGTCTAATCTTGCCGAAAAAATTCGATTGATTGGCCAAATACTTTTGGATCTTTACATCATTTTTATTCATCGGAGAATCAAAATGTCAGTTATCCTCAACTTCCATATTTGTCTAGACGATGCCGCTTTTCATTTGAATAATCCCTTTTTTGCCAAATTGCCTGAAGCTTATGCGATTTTTGATCCAATTGTTAATATAATGCCAATTATCCCTCTGTTCTTTTTTTTATTAGCTTTTGCTTGGCAAGCTGCCGTAAGTTTTCGATAACGATAATCCTACAAAAAAAAGTTTTTATTGATTTTTGTTTAACTTGATACGAAAAAACATATCTTTTTTCTCTCATTTTATTAGTTAAATAGTTAGAATAGTTACATTCTAACTGGATCATTTTCATTAACCAAATTGATGTAAAACTCTTTTTCCTTGTTCTGATGTTTATTTTGTGATACATCTATTCTCAACAGATCTTAATACCTTTAGTCAATATCAACTGCATCACAGTTGCAGTTTGGGTGATTAGCTAGTGATTAGAATATGTCATTTTTATTTAATAGAGAACATCTCTTTGATATTTATTCTAAAGAACGAGTAAGGATGATAATTGATCTATTGATTCCAAATTTTATTCTTAAACAAGTTTAGGATAGTTTAATTAGTACTCGAATTCCTATTTATCCTGTTCAATTCCGAGCAAAGAAGAAAAGAGAAACAGAATAGATTCAATTTTGAATCTGCTTTTTTTCTTTGCTCGGCCAATGCCAATATATGATACAAAAATTGATAATCTATTCCGTTTTCTAATAAGAATCTCGGAGATTACATAATGCTTACTCTTAAGCTGTTCGTTTACACAGTAGTGATATTTTTTGTTTCTCTCTTTATCTTTGGATTCCTATCAAACGATCCAGGACGAAATCCTGGGCGTAAAGAATAGTGATGAAAAAAGATTAGAAAGTAGATTTTGTAAAAGGGTCTATTTCTATAGGTTTTGAGGAGTCATCTCAAGTGACTGAACGGAGAGAGAGGGATTCGAACCCTCGGTACAAATAGTTTGTACAACGGATTAGCAATCCACCGCTTTAGTCCGCTCAGCCATCTCTCCTAGATGGCAGATCTAAAATGAATATAGCATTTCACTAAATAAAGACCAACAGTTGTGAGAATCCAATTCTATTTCTTTATTCCGTTCCAAACAATTTTTCGCTTTCTCTAGCCCGGCCAGTATCTGGCCAGGCCATTATCTTTCCTAGATAAGGAATAATTGACCAAATTATGAAGAATACAGTGCTCTACCTAATCTGAAAGCTAAAATAATTGTTATAAAAGTAAAAGCAATAAAAAGGGCTATCAAAATTTGACCTTGTGATATCATTTCTTTATTTCCTTTTTTGTATTATATATCAGTATAAGATAATAGATAAGCACTTCTATATTTTTTTTGAATAATTCCAACTGTTTCAGGTTCTAATCTGGATGAGATGTTCTAGATTGAAAATGGATAGATCATATTGGAAGGGTAAAAAAGAGATTTCAAAGACTAAGAGTGGATCATTTTTATTTTATGAAAATGATCATAATTTTCATTTTCTATATCTGTCATAAAGAAAAACTAATTCAAAATTACTTGAACAATTCTAAGGAATGTGTTTAATAAGCATAACAACTATATATAATGATAATGATAATAGTTACTAAATAAAATGAATAATAGGGTATTACTTATAATATGGATTAAGGATTATTCTTGCAAGAGTAAAAACAAAACAATAAGGTAAGGGACAGAGTGAAAAGAAACCATCTGCTATTGAATTTTCAGGAATAGGAAAATATGATGATAGGAACTTGTCTTATTAGAATCTAAATAAGTTCTCGATTTACTGAATAATTACTTTTTTCTTTTCCCTATTGGACAAAAAATCGATCTGTATGATACAATGAAATTGTGGCGGGTATAGTTTAGTGGTAAAAGTGTGATTCGTTCTATCATTATATTCAACAGAGTTGAAGGATCTTTCAACTCTCGTCTATATTTTGAAAAAACTCTATTTCTATAGAGGTTCTAAACCTCTCCTATGAATACCCTGATTTAGGAAAGGAATTGTGCGCATTCTCGTAATTTGAATTTGGAATGATAAAACGACCATATTTTCCATTCCATCCAAGATGGCGAAACAGAATGTAGAATATTTTCAAGGATTAGACCGATCTCTCTAATCGGATCAATCAAAGATCCATGGATATCAAAAGATTCTTTTTCATCGTAACTAAATGTTCAACTGCTAGAATAGCAAAAGTTGAAGTCAAATAGCTAGATAACAGTGACTTTGGTTTACTTTAGTCACCGTGATTTTGTTTGAGCTCGGTGAAATTTGATTTCCTCTAGGATCGCAATCAGTAGAAATAGGGAACGAAGTAATTAGAAAGATTTTTGAGTCCAATATTATTCAATCTTATCTTTCTATAGGGATCATCTCTCAAGTGAATAGGTATTTTCTATTTCAGGTTGTTCACCTGAAGTTAAGAGGAAAGAACTACATCTAAACTAACATAGATGTTATGGAGCAGAGCAAAAATATTTATGTATTATGTAAATAATCGTTTTTCATTAGACCCCCCTTTCTATCTCTCTCTCATGGAGGAGCCGAATGAAATGAAATTTTCATGTTCGGTTCTGAATTAGAGGCGTTAATCAACGTCGACTATAACCCCTAGCCTTCCAAGCTAACGATGCGGGTTCGATTCCCGCTACCCGCTCATCCATATTCCTTATTCAAAATGTTTTTTCATACCCGTGTTACCTATCTATTCTTTCTCTTTCGTTCCCGAATCTCGTTGTGGATGGAATAAAAAATCATACTTTTTTATTCCCGATCGATAAAGTATTTCAAGGAATAATGAAAATAAAGCGTCCATCGTCTAATGGATAGGACAGAGGTCTTCTAAACCTTAGGTATAGGTTCAAATCCTATTGGACGTAAGAATTCGTTATGCTTTGTAAATGTGATGATTAAGCCCTTTTATCCTATTCTGAGCATAAGAAAAAGTTGGATATTTTCTTGAATAGCTTCTTTTAAGAGATCTTCTGCTTGTTCCGTGAATGTCCCAGTAGAACGTATAATTTCTCCAAACTGGGGTTTATTTTTGACTAAATACTCGCGCAACTTAAGAATAAATTTTTTGACTTGTACGATATCTAATACATCTAGATATCCATTCGTTCCGGTATAAATCATAGCTATTTGTTCTTCCACTGTCAAAGGATCTGATTGAGATTGTTTGAGCAACTCGCGTAATCGTTGACCTCTTGCCAATTGATCTTGCGTAGCTTTATCAAGATCAGAAGCGAATTGTGCAAAAGCTTCTAACTCTGCAAGTTGAGCTAATTCTAATTTTAATTTTCCAGCTACTTGTTTCATAGCTTTCATCTGAGCTGCGGATCCTACTCTAGATACGGAAAGACCAACATTAATGGCAGGTTGAATTCCTGCATTGAATAGATCAGCTGACAAGAAGATTTGTCCGTCGGTAATGGAAATTACGTTAGTGGGAATATAAGCTGAGACATCTCCAGCTTGAGTCTCAACTATTGGTAAAGCAGTCAAACTCCCTCCACCTAACTGAGAATTTAATTTAGCTGCTCTTTCTAATAAACGAGAATGTAAATAGAAAACATCTCCTGGATAAGCTTCCCGGCCAGGTGGTCTTCTTAATAGAAGAGACATTTGTCGATAAGCTTGTGCTTGTTTGGAAAGATCATCATAAATGATTAATGTATGTTGTTCTTTATACATAAAGTATTCGGCTAAAGCTGCTCCTGTATAAGGAGCAAGATATTGTAATGTAGCAGGAGAATCTGCAGTTTCCGCTACCACAATGGTATACTCCATTGCACCGCGTTCTTGGAACGTATTAACTACCTGAGCTACGGAAGAAGCTTTTTGACCAATAGCGACATAAACACATATTACATTCTGATTTTTTTGATTGATAATCGTATCTGTAGCTACTGCCGTCTTACCGGTCTGTCTGTCCCCAATAATCAATTCTCGCTGACCGCGTCCTATAGGGATCATAGAATCAATAGCAATAAGACCCGTTTGAAGAGGTTCATATACAGAACGTCTTGAAATAATACCTGGGGCGGGAGATTCGATCAATCGAGATTCGGAAGATGAGATCTTCCCCTTACCATCAATAGGTCGAGCTAGCGCATTTACAACTCGACCCAAATAAGCATCACTTACTGGTATCTGAGCAATTTTTCCTGTTGCTCTCACGGAACTACCCTCTTGTATCATCAAGCCATCACCCATTAATACAGCTCCAACATTATCTGATTCTAGATTTAGGGCAATACCTACTGTACCATCTACAAATTCTACTAATTCCCCTGCCATTACTTTATCAAGACCATGAATACGAGCAATGCCATCTCCTACTTGAAGTACAGTGCCAATATTAACAACTTTGACCTCGTTATTATATTGTTCAATCTGTTTACGTATCATACTACTGATTTCATCGGGTCGAATAGTTACCATTAACACTAGTTAATTCTCTTTTGAAAAATAAGACCTAGTATATATAATCTAGAGATTTTAATTTGAATAATATATATAACGTTAATCAGTTATGTTTTTCATGGCTAGGAGCAGGTCGATATTATGCTCGATCGTACGTAAATGTAACTCGCTATTCAAACGATTATTCAGAGTTCCTAAAGCTCTTTGGACAGCTTGGTTATAAATTTGTTGTCGAACCTGTTCAATTACTCTTTGTTGTTCAAAGTGAATGGTTTCATTCTTTAAATTTTCTAATTGTTTCAAATTAACAGAAGCAAGATTGATAAGATCCTTTTTTTCTTGTTCTATTTGAGAGTACCCATTTATCCGAATTTCGCGCGCTCGCATTTCTACTTCCCGTAAGCGAGCCCGGGCTTGCTCAAGCTGATTAGCAGCTCCTTTACATAGTTCTTCAGAATTCTGAATAGTACTCAATATTTTCTGTTTACGGTTATCTAATAAATTACTTAATGAAAGTAGATTATTTATTCATAAGTTGAACGAATAATCTCTTCCCAAACCGAACACGAACCTTTCGATTCATTCGGCTTTCCCGCTCGGCTTTTTTTACCAAGCCTACCCTTTTCGTTCATATTATGTCAAAATAAGATCAATCTATCAAAGACCGAAATCTACGAAGGGCTCTTTTGCCAAAAGGGTTTTTTTATTATCAACTGAGTTGTTGTTTTTTCTTTTCGTATTTCCTCTTTACTTTTTCTTGAATAAATTCGCTTTTGTGTAGGTCGTCGGTTCCGCATTTAAACCCAAAAAATTGGATGGGAGATTAGGACTATTTTTCAGTAGATAGATTGAATAATTCCATTAATATGAATGTTATATATCGGATCAACCTCCAACTATGCCTTTGAACCCATCTCATATTAGCACAGCGGTGGAAAGAGTACCCAGTTGTGCTTGGACTTCAAGCAGTTTAGCTTTAACCATTCTAAAGATTTTCTCTTGTTGGTTGGGATTGGTAAAAAAATTTCCCAATCAATTACGAAATGCTATAGTTCTTCCATATTTATTTTGACCCTTTTAGAAGTAATTCGTTGAGATCATGCACTTTTCTATCTACAAAATGCAGTTGGTTGAATCCAGCTAGATTATTCAAATATACAACTCGCACACACTCCCTTTCCGAAATAGATTAGTACACCAAGCACCACACTGAGATTTATTATATTTGTTTCTAAAATATTGGTATTTAACCTGAAACCCTCAGCGGAAGATAAATAAATTAGGGAAATGAAAGAATCAGTTACATTTTTCATACGCTCTCCCCTCATAGATAAGGATACTTTTACAAAGTTTTTTCTCCGACTCGATATTCTGGCTGGATAAGCAGATTCCGAGTACTTAGTAAGTCCCAGGTCCCGCATAACGATAAATAAGGATATAATAACAAAAAAAACTTTGCTCGATCTATTTACTTCTTCGAGTGTCGCAAGTCTTTCTGACCAAGTATAAGTCCATTATTTTGAATCAGCCCCTCCCCTATTGGCTGAACAAGAAAATTTATAGAGGGGGGTCCTTCAAATCCCGAAGGAAACGGATTTTGGTCTCCGAGATCAAACAAATGGATTAGCAAATAAAAGTGCTAGAGCTACAACTAATCCATAAATAGTTAAAGCTTCCATAAAAGCTAAACTTAGTAGTAAGGTACCTCGTATTTTACCCTCCGCCTCCGGTTGTCTTGCAATACCTTCAACAGCTTGTCCCGCAGCAGTGCCTTGACCAATGCCAGGTCCAATAGAAGCAAGGCCTACGGATAATCCAGCAGCAATAACGGAAGCAGCAGAAATCAAAGGATTCATGGTAATCTCCTCTTAGATTAATAAATGATGGATAATATTATAGTTTTATCTATTGATTTGATTGTTCACGTTCAACTAGAGAACAATTTCTTTTCTTTGAAAACAACTCAATTCCGATCCGACAAAATGGTATTACAAAATTATTTTATTACTATTATATTCTTTTTTAAGATGAAATAGAGACAGATTTTTTTTATTTCATTTCAAAAATGAAATATTCTGTCTCTAAATAATGAATATGTATATATGAGTCTATATAGATCATATATACATATATATATGTAACATAATACAAACTATGTACATAAAATGTATGTATCCCTTCGAGTAATTGTTCCAAACCGGGGTACATACATAGTTTACTAGACTAATTAACATTAGTAAACCTATTCATCTTATTATGTAGATATGAATCTACAAATATGATCTATTCTATCTATCGATTTTATCGACGGGATTAGTGATCCTTAATCTTTCTACTAAGATCTTAGAGATTAAGTATTTTCATTTATGACTATATAAGGGAGAATCAAAATCGAAAGAACATTTCACGTTACATATATATATATATATATCAAATTTTTATGAATTAATAGACTGAGTCCAATTAATGATGACCCTCCATGGATTCGCCTATATAAGCTGCGGCTAGAGTTGCAAAGATTAGAGCTTGAATGCCACTTGTAAATAATCCTAGGAACATTACAGGTATAGGTACCACTAAAGGTACTAAGGAAACAAGAACGGCAACTACCAATTCGTCAGCTAATATATTTCCAAAAAGTCGAAAACTAAGTGATAGAGGTTTTGTAAAATCTTCTAATATGTTAATTGGTAAAAGTATTGGGGTTGGTTGAATATATTTACCAAAATAGCCTAAACCCCTCTTTGTAAGACCTGCATAAAAATAAGCTACTGATGTGAGTAAAGCTAGAGCTACTGTAGTATTAATATCATTTGTAGGTGCGGCTAATTCCCCATGAGGTAATTGAAAAATTCCCCAGGGAAAAAGAGCACCTGCCCAGTTAGAAACAAAGATAAATAGAAACATGGTCCCTATAAAAGAAACCCAAGGACCATATTCTTCTTCGCCAATCTGAGTTCTAGCCAAGTCCCGAACAAATTCGAGAACATATTCCACAAAATTTTGAGCTCCGTTCGGAACGATTTGTGGGTCTCGAACAGCTAGAGTAGCTGAACTTAATAAGACAGCAATTACAATCCAGGAAGTTATAAGTACCTGTGCATGAACTTGGAACCCGCCTATTTGCCAATAAAAATGCTGACCTACTTCCACACCGGATATCTCGTAGAAAAAATTCAGCGTGTTAATAGGAAATTGTAGAATATCCATATTACCCTTTTTATATAAAGATGAATTTCAAAAAGAAATTATTTTGGTTCAATGACCGATTCCTCAATTATTTCACTATCATCAGTCAGGCTACGAAATAAAATAATGGAATGATTATTTGATTGATTAAGAAGATTTCTTTATTTCTATACAAATATTTTATCTTAATCTATTCTATAAGATTTGGGAATAGTAACCAACTTAGTTTTAGCTTCTCTTTTTTATTTTTTAATTCATTTTTGATAGAATTACAATGCTCTACCCGTGCGAATTGCTAAAATTAATTTATTTAGGATCAGTCGGATTGGTCCTCTCCCGTCATCATTGGCTGGGATTGGGATATCCACGAGATCTGGGTCACAATCTGTATCAACTAAGCAAATTGTTGGAATACCCAAAGTTCTACATTCCCGAATAGCAGTATATTCTCCTTTTTGATCGAGAATTATTACAATATCGGGCAATTTTGTCATGTATCTAATACCTCCTAGATCTTCTTGCAATTTGTTCAATTCTCTCTTGAGTATTGCTGCTTCTTTCTTCGTAAATTGATTGAATCCTCCCGTATTTTTTTTTTTCATTAAATTTTTGAATTTTTCAAGTCTTGCTTCTGTAGTAAACCAATTAGTTAACATACCCGCGAACCATTTTTTATTTACATAATGACATCGAGCTGCTAAAGCAGCTAATTTAGCTGCATCAGCTGTTTGATGTTTTGTACCAACTATCATAAATTGTTTTCCTCTTTTTGCTCCATCAAACACAAAATCACAGGCTTCTGATAAAAAACGAGCGGTATAAGTCAAATTTATAATATGACTATCTTTACGTTCTTTAAAAATGTAAGGTGCCATTTTAGGATTCCATTTTCTGGTTTCATGACCAAAATGAACTCCTACTTTTACCATCTCTTTCAAATTGATGTTCCAATTTTTTTTCGTCATTTTCTTTTTCTGTTTTTTAATATGAACTGAAATATCTACATTCCAATGGAATGGGTTAGATTGCTTGCCGTAACGTACTTGGTACAATTATTCATTTGATTTTTTCTTTATTTTTATACAATAATATAAAGTAAATTTGTTCTATTTCTTTATTTATTGTATAAAAATGACTTTTTGACTGCTCGTTTTGATTTTTTCTTTTTTATTTTAACTAGTTTTTTTTTCACTTTTTTTTTTTGTTTTTGCGATAAAACTTTATATTCATAATCAAAGAAAAAATCTATCACTTTATTGATAAATATACTTTTGTTCCTCATTCTCGGATCCATTTTACTCCGTTTTTCCAAAGAGTTGAATCCAGTACCAACAGGTATCATTCTCCCGAGAATAACATTTTCCTTCAAGCCCTTCAACCAATCAATACGACCTTGAAGAGCAGATTTAGCTAAGACCCGAGCAGTTTCCTGAAAACTTGCTTCCGATAGAAAACTTTGAGTATTCAGAGATGCGTTTGTCATTCCCAATAAAATGGTTCGATAGTTTATTCTTTTTTCTAGAGCACGATCCATTCTTTGGACTCGTGATAATCCAATGAGTTCTCCGGGTAAAAAAACACTATCTAGTCCATTTTCAAAATTTTGATTTTCGGACTTTTCGACATCTACAACTAAAACTTTCGATGTAATTTGGCGCACAATAATTTCTATATGTTTATCAGAAATTTGTACCCCCTGGGATCGATAAATCTTTTGAATTTCATTGACTAACTGATTCTGACTATCCTCCATAGTTATTCTAACACTGGTGAATGACCCCCAAAAGTTTCCAAAAAATATTGCTAGATGTCTGTTCAATTCTTTAAATTTTTTTTTTCGATTTTTCGATATTAAAGTATTCGAGCGGGCTTCTGACAATTGTTCAACTTTAGGGAGACCTTGAATTATATCATCGGATTTTAATCTTTCGTATGACATAGTGATTAATGTATCTCCTTCGTAAAGAATTCTCCCATAATAACTATTATGAGTTGCTCCTCGAGTACCCAAATAGGGTTTAGATAATCTAATGATGAAAGATTCCTCACGAACAACTACAATTTGACCAGATCCTTGGAGTTGTTTATCTTCGGATATCCATATACTTTCGCAAAAAAATTGTCCAAGGCTGACTACTGGAAATGTTTTTTCAAAAAAATTGGATAGGGAAAAGTACAAATTCAAATTGAAGAAATTGAAAATAATATTCTTGCATGAATCAAATTTATAAATTCCCCTCTTTTCGTCCATAAAATAGCATTTAGCTCCTTGAAAAGTATTCGAGTCATAGTTAGAAATTGAATGTTCATTTAGTAACACTTTTTTATAAGTCATCAAATGAGAGTCTGGAAAACGATTTGCAATACTATGTAAATGACCCAGGAGACCTGACAATGGTATTTTTTTATTTGCATCCGACTTTTTTACTGTATTTAAGCATTTTAAATCATTAAACAAAACGATTTGCAAAAAATCAGAAGGAGAAAGAATGAGAAAAGATTTCTCTTTTTTATTCTTATTAGGTACTGAACGAATAGTTCCCTTACTAAGTAATTGACTTTGATCATTCGAAAAAAAAGAATTAGTGTGACCTAATTTGTTATGAAACAAAAATGGAGAACTTGCCATATTGAAAAAAGGGTATTTCAGCAAGCTAATTTGAATCATATTGATAATGATCGTATTTGTTCTTACTGAAATAAGAGAAGCATAAGCCTTTTTTACTTTTAATCTGGGCTTTCCGTCTAATTGATTTTCAAGAAAATTCCTTTCTTTTTCCATCGAAAAACGGTCATTAAAAAAAGCAAAAATGTTGTCATTTTTATAAAGAATACCTTCTCTGGGGATTCTAAGAATTAAATAAGGACAAGGGATTCTTCGCTTTACCCATTGTTTATCACACCATAATGGTACGATGAGTTCGTTTTTTACCCTCATATTGTTGGTATTTTCAAAAAGAATGGTGCAATCGATAGAGTCTTGATGTTTGTTAGGTATGGTTCGATCAGTTTCGAGATAATTCAAGATTTTTTTCCCTTTTTCAAAACAGTTTGAGTCAACTGATTCGTGTTTCACTTGATCCACTGAATAATTCGAAAGTGATTTATGTTTGTAAAGAAGAAGTTCTGGAATATCCACTTGATCTTGATCTTTATGAAAAGCGGATTCATATATACCTCCCGATAATACCCATAAATGAGTTGTCTTGTCTATTAAATGAGACTGTATAGGGATATTCCAGTGAATTTCTCCTGTCAGGCCAGAATATATATATTTTTTGACTTTTTCTTTAAAGGGGGGTTTTTTGGCACGAATCTCGGCAATTACTTGTTCCGATTCCACGAGTTGATTATTCTGAATGAATAGCAAGCTTTCTGGCGGAATCGTTAAGTTTTTTACTTCATATTGATTATCAATAGTCACGTCTAAACTATTATGACATATATAAGCAGGGTGCCCATGACGGGTGCGGGTAGGAGAAACTAAATTTTCATTGAATTCCATTTTTCCGGTGAACGGGGCTCGTATATGTTCTGCAATATCACCCGTAAAGACCCCACCAGTATGAAAAGTCCTTAATGTTAGTTGAGTTCCCGGCTCTCCAATTGATTGGCCTGCAATAATGCCGACTGCTTCTCCTAATTCGATTAAGTTACTATGAATAGTATTCCGACCATAACATAATTGACAAATCCAAGATATACTTTTGCAAGTAAAAGGGGTTCGTATATATATTGGTTGTATTTGGAAATAATATAATTGATTGGCAAGTTTCATCCCAATATCTTCATTGCGCGTGGCAATACATCTTCCGTTTATATATACATCGTCTGCTAATACACGACCAATTAGTGTTTGTAGAACAAATTGATTTTTTATTGTTTCTTGATCTTGAATAAGATTTACAAAAAGACCTTGGATAGTACCACAATCTACTTTACGTACAACGAGGTGTTGTACTACTTCAACAAGTCTACGTGTGAGATATCCAGCATCTGCTGTTCGTATAGAAGTATCTACAACTCCTTTACGAGCACCGTAACATGAAATAATATATTCTGTTAAAGAAAGTCCTTCGCATAAATTTCCTTGAATGGGTAGATCCACAATTTTTCCTTGAGGATCTGATATTAATCCTCTCATACCTACTAATTGGTGAACTTGAGATAGACTTCCTCTAGCTCCTGAAAAGGACATCATATGTACTGGATTAAGAGGATCAGTCATCTTAAAATTCGGATTCATTTCTCGTTTCAAGTATTCACTGGTAGCATGCCATATCTCAATCAATTGACGTAATTTTTCCACTGCATGTACATTTCCATAATCATGCTGTCTTTCCGAAGCAAACCCTTGTTGCTGCACATCTTGGATAAGCCATAGTTTAGCTGGTGTTGTTAAAAGATCATCAATTCCTAATGAAATAGCTGCATCGGTAGCTTGCTGGAAACCTAAAATCTTCAGTTGATCTAATATATGTGATGTATATGTCATTCCAAATTGATTTACGAATCTTCTAATAAGGTGCTTCATAACAAATTTATCCATCCCTTTATTAAAAAAGGGCACTTCAAAAGGAAAAGGCACTTTGAATTTAGGTTGTGTCATAAGAATAAAATATCTCCATTTTGAATAAAATAAAATATCTCCATTTTGAATAAAATAAAATCTCCCCATTTTGGGTTGGGGAGCAGAAATCAGCAATGGGTTTAAGCTCGAAGGCTTCCTTAATCTTTATCTCTGCATGAATGAAAGGATCATAAAATGAATAACATTAAATTCTGAATAGTGACAGTTCTTGTCGGATATCATAAGTCCACAAGCCTTTTATAGCTTCTTCTATTTCTCGATTAAAACGAATACGACCAACGGTTGTTCGAATGTATTTATTAAGTATTTCCCCCACTCTACCTTTTCTTATTCGAAAATGATCATAGATTTCGTAGAAGGTACCTAAAGATTCATATTGAACTTCGATAGGAAGTTCTCGATTTACTGAATTAATAATAGAGGTATCTATATCTCTCCTCCATCGGAGCCATAAAGGACTGTCTAAATCAATTTGTTTTTGTTCATAAGCTTTAAGTGCATCATCATAGCTATAAAACGAAGGCGAGACGATCTTCTTTTTTGAGTTATTCGGGTGGTACCTATTTTCATAAATGCCCTGGTTTTTTTGAAGAGTTGATCTATAAAGTCCTAGAAGCATATCTTGAGTCGGTACACAAATAGGATCTCCTATAGTTGGAGAGATAAGATTGAGATGAGAAAACATAAGTAAACGAGCTTCGACTTGAGCTTCCATAGATAAAGGTACGTGGACAGCCATCTGATCTCCGTCAAAGTCGGCGTTAAATCCTGCACAAACCAATGGGTGCAACCGAATGGCACGTTCTTCTATTAAAACAGGTAGAAATGCTTGTATTCCTAATCTGTGTAAGGTGGGTGCTCGATTTAACAATATGGGATGTCTTTGGATAGTCTGTTTAAGTACGTTCCATATAATAGATTTCCTATCTCGAATTAAAAATTTAGCAGTTCTTAGATTGGGGGCAATCTGT
>BSBK01007643.1:5000-182500 GCA_027943335.1 Chamaecyparis obtusa | reverse complement strand
ATCGATATATTGATATACAAAAATTTATAGCATTTTGGTTTATATAAACTTATAAGACACTATTTTGGTGGCACATGGATGATTTTTTATGGTACACATATTACATGATGAACTAGTTCCACAACATTTTAGGGACAAGTATTGGGTAAATATTGTGGCTCAAATTCTCTCTAATATTTTACTAAAATTGGCTTGATATTCTTTTCCTTAGGTTACACCTAAATGTCAATCAGAGTCGTAAAACTAATAAAAGGTAAAATAACTATGTACTCAAGAGATGAAGATAATAGATCAAGTAGGGATGAATGCAGCTATAACTTGAATTGAAACTCACACTTGATATAATCTTTGAAATAAGAGCACAGTTTGTAAATGAATGAAATTGCTAACACACTCCAAATAAAACCTTATTTAATCACACTTTTTCAAATAGCTAAAACACTCTTGTAAATAATTAAATCGCACTCGTAGACTTAATTCACACACTTGTCAGACTGATTTCTAGTTTTCATTCTTTCAATCTAAAAGACTAAGAAAATGTTTTTGTTTCATGTCACTAGTGTGAGAGGAAGTAGAACATTGCATTAAAAGGAAGAAATTTACTATTGTTTTCAATTGTTACTACAATGAGGAATGCTCATGATACAGAGACCCACACTTAGCAAATGACTTTAAAAAAAATTAATTTGCAAGCCAAAGTGTTTCCCTTTAATCAGAAACCAAGAATCAAAATGCCCATGGATATCAGACTGAGATCACATATCGTAAGGTGAACTATTTTCAATTCTAAAACTACTTAAATAATATTATTGCATACTATCATCGAAATAACCAAACTATGTTATGTTTAATAATCCACACTAACGAAGGACATTGATTCAACAATCTCAAATAAATAAAACAACAATGCATCAATTCAAATAGAAGAGTAAATTAACAGAATAAATAAAACTCATCGCACCACACCATAAAAGAAATCACCTGGTAACACGAGTAAGGGGTCCCTGCCTTCTCAATCACCAAGCAATGCAACACACTAAGTTATGTTACTTCAAATTATGTATTCCACAACACATGGAGAGAATAATAATTAATTAAATAATGGTACCCTCTATATCTCTTCTAAATCTTTAGATTACACACATATTTATACTCAAATAGTATCATAGTTCAACCTTGGTTTGTTATGGCCATCGGTCAATATCTACCCATAATATATTTCATTAAAAGTTTGGCCACTGGCCAAAACCTGATCACAACCAAATATAGTTTGGATTAAAATAGTGATGTCCACTTCCATTGATATTATAACAAATACGTATCTTACGAAGAGAAAAAGAGCACTTAGAACAATTCTTACTTTGTCCTCACCTATCCATTATTCATTTGCATAGCAGATACAATGGTTTCCCGTTTATTTCTTGAGTTTGGAATAGTAAAAAATTAAACACTTTATTAATTTTGATACTCCAAACAATTTCAAATTTATGCTATTTTATCAATGTCTAAAGTGCCTGATTCAAATGGTGATAGAAAGGTAAGGCAAGGATAATGAAAAGGAAAAAGAGACTACTAAAATAAAGGGCCCTTCTATCCCGATCATTTCCTCCCCAACTTCAGGATTTGCATGTCCTCATGCAAAGAAAAGGATAATGTGTCTATCATAAAACCGATCTAGTTCTCCTGGTGTTTAGGACTTTTTAGCGACTTTTTATTGACTTGTGTTAACTTGGTCTAATGTTTTTTGACCTAAGTCGTATAGAATAAATCATTTAGACATAGTTATTATGATGTTTCTTTAACAAAAATTATGGTTAAATAAATTGATGTAATGGAAATTGTTGTTATGAACTATGGAAATTGAAATGCATTATGAAATGTTGTTTAATGATGATTATTGATGAAATTAGAAATTCAAATATGCTATGTAAATGATTTATACATTTTAATTAGATTTGGATTTAATGGACTAACCTACTAATGACCATTTGAGTGTTAGCATGGTTGACAAGAGATGAAGAATAAAATATGATTGAGGTAGTTAGATTTATCTCTTCAGCACGGGTGTGATCGAAATAATTGGTTGCAAGCACACACTACATAGTTAATTATTTTCATATTTAATGAGTTTTCTTTTATATCTATATCTCTTCAAGTTGAATATTTAAATTGATTAGATCGTCAATTAAGATAATCTTATAAATTTTGAGAGTAAAGAATTTTTTTAAATTTTTCCATTTGATATGTTAGGATCAATAATATAAATGTAGCTAATTTTAAGTTACCTGTAGTCATTTAATTTTTAATTATAGTAAAAGAAATTTAAATTTAAATTTAAATTATATCTATATTTACTTTGATCTTTATGTTAATTTGAAGAGATAATTTATAAATCTTATGAGGAAAATTTTAATATCTGTGTGGAAGTTAGAGATCAGTTAACTTATTGTTACCTTAGTCTTGCATGAAATTAGCTACACGAGATGTTTCAGATAGTTCTCAGTGCTTTGGATAGGTAAGATCGATGGGAGAGTTTGGAGGATCCCTTATCGTAACATGGAAGGAGACTTATGAAAGGACTTTGTGTTATGCCAGTGGGAAAAAAGAAGGAGACAATGATGAATGAAGCCAAAGAAATATGTACAAGTGGGGAGAAGTGTTAGAGTGGAGTTAGAATATATTGATATGAAAAGGGAATGACATAGAGAAGAAAGATAGGGACTCACAGGAAGGTTTGAAGAAATGTGGTAATTTAGGGAAAAATATTTTTTAACTCCTCATGGCATGTGTGATTATGGGCATGAATTCTTGGTGGCAAGTAAAAAAAGATATATAAATATATTAAGAAGTTAGGGATACAATGGTGGAAGAAGGATATACCTACAAAATGGAGTATAAAAAGAGGAGAGAATTCATTTAAGAATGGGAGGTGAGAAAATTAGAAAGGAGGAATTGATAGGGAGATCTTCTTCAAAACTAGCCCTACTTCCTTTAGTACTTACCTAGGCCTTTCTTTAGCCTATCTTATGTTTCTTTAGACCCTTCTCACTGAGGGATTCTTCCTAATCTCCTCTATTCTTCAAGATCTCACTACCAAGGTTTTCAACGCACTCTTGTTCACAATACCCTTCATATGAATTCGGCCAAGAAATTCATCCCCTAATCCAAATACTTGATTCCAAGTGTTGAGAATGGGAGGAGAATCAATTTGTCTAAGTTTGACTCATTTACAAGTGTTCCACCATGTAGCATCTCCCTTCTACAAGTCGACCTCCAAAACTTAGACCAAAAGACTACTAGGTCCTTGTAGGTCTTCCGACACACCTTTTAGGTCTTAACTTTCAAACTTTCCACACAAGTGGCCAAACCGATCATAGTTCTTGATACCCTTTTTGAAGTTACAATGGATTCAGAACTCCTTAGGTCTCCAAGCTCCTTGTACATCAGTTTCCTATCTTTAAGCCTTGTTTTTAGGCCTAATTAGGCCTCATTGGTTTTCAGTGAGGGTTTGATGGCTACACCTCTTTCCTAATTTTTCAAAGGCTCTCCTTCACAAGATTGAGTCTTTGATCATCAAGGAACACTTTTTTGAAGCTGGATTGACATTCTCAATCCCCGAGCTCTGTCCCATTTGCTGGATTAACAAGCTACCTAACCGGGATAGCTCTGGCTCTCCTAGGGATTGCTCTTAAAAATATTCCCCACAAAAAATAAACCTTAAAAATACATATTTACATATCCTATACAATGCCCTAACATATATTCTAGGAAGTCATCCAAAACCCTCCATGGAAACCTATGTTAGAGCCATTTTTCTCACCTCTACTCTGAACAATCCAACAAGCTAGTCACAGAGGAGGATTTAGGTTACAAGCTTAAAAGAAAACTATTAAACCAAAAAAAAATCTCTAATATAATTATCAAAACATAGAGAATCAACTCATGCAAATCTTTTTCTTAGGTCTGATCCATGATAAAGGGTTACCAAGCTTTCTATTCACTCCAAAGTGGGTACAGTCACACCAGCTTATGAAAATATGAAAGTATTCACACAAAAACAATGTCCAAACTTATGTCTTGATAGAAATAAGTCATATATAGGCTTAGTCAACCGATCTTGGTCAGTCTCAACCCTATAACTACCTCTGTCTCTTAGATAGTCCTTAGACAATTTGTTGTCATGATAAATTTTACAATTTGTTTGACAACTTTTCTAAAGTTGTGCCATTAGGTCTAAAAAGACCCCCAAGACTCACCTAAGACTTTTAAGACCCTCTCTCCACCTTATTGCACTCATTTATCTCATTTTCATAGTAAAACCATGCCTTTGACTGATTGATAACATCCAATGGCATACAAGCCATATCCCTTGGGTCTATACTAGTCCAATGAGACCATCACTAAGACGTGAAACATCTTCCTAAGAATATATTGGATCTCAAACACACACTACACTAAGAACACAAAACCAAAAGTTGTTAAAGGACATTGACTTGGCCAAGGTCACTACAAGCCAAAACTAGGTGACTAGGAGCTAGGTTGGCCAAGAACCTAGGCACTCCTGCACCATACTCCCCTACAAAAAGAACCTAAGTCCCATTAGGAGTCAAGAGTGTCACATCAATACCTAACTTCTTGAAGATATTTTCTTCAATCCATTGAGCCTTTGATTTAGGTAGAGACTTCCACTTCACAACGTGCTCCATGTAGACCCCATGCCTGGTTTGTTTCTTCACCCTTGAGTTGACTATCCTCTCAACTTGTGGCTTCACTGGTACTGGTATTTTGAGGTCCTTAACATTAGCATGAACATATGGACTATGGTCATCTTCTTTCATATTATGTCCTTTTTAGATACCCAAGTCTTGAACATTGAAAACTAGAGAGATAGATAGTTCACTAAGAAGGCCTATCTTATATGCATTGGAGCCATATTTAGCTAGAACCCTACAAGGTCCAACTATCCTCATTTGAAGCTTGCTGGGTATACCCTTTTGAAGCATTTCTTTATTGAGATGTGCCATTACCCATTCTCCCACTTTAAACTGAATATCCTTCCTCCTTTCATCAACTTTAGCTTTCACTTTTTGATTGGCTTCTACCAATGTCCTTCTAACCTGTTCATGGACCTCTTGCATGGATTAGGAAAAGTCTTCAACATTTCCACTTACTCCCCCTTGATTTCCAAGTTCTCTTTTCTCACACACACCTCTTGGGTCCATGCAATACACCACTTCAAATGGGCTCTTTTTGGTAGACCTGTGTATGCTATCATTATAAGAAAATTCAGCTTGTGGCAACAATTGGTACCACACTTGTCCATACTCCTTTTTAAGACATCTTAAGAGTTTAACCAACACCCTATTAATCACCTCTATTTGGCCATCCATTTGAGGATGATAGGCTGACCAAAAAGTAAAGTTTGTTCCTAATCTTTTCCACGAAGTCTTCCAAAAATACCCCATGAATTTAACATCCCTATCTGACACTATGCTGATTTGTAGGCCATGAATCCTTACCACCTCCTTAAAGAATAGATGTTCTATATAGTTGGTATCATGTGTGGTCTTGCATGGTATGAAATGGCTCATTTTGCTGAATCTATCTACCACCACACAGACAGTATCAAAACTAGTAGTAGTCTTAGGAAAACCAACTATAAATTCCATACTTAGATACTCCCATGGCCTCTTAAGGATTGGTAAAGGCTCATATAATACATTTCTCTACATACCTTCTCACATCTCTTGGCATCTTGGACTGATAGTAGAACCTTTGCACTAGGTCTAATGTCTTGTTCAAGACAAAGTGTCCACTAAGGCTACCATTGTGTCTTTCTTGTATAAGGTTCTCTCTCATTGAACCTTTAGGTACACATAGCTGGTTGCCCTTAAATAAAAAACCATTCTGCAATGTGTAGTCAAAAAAATCTCTATGAAAGTGATTCTCAAAGTCTTCACATACCTTATAGGATTTGGAGAAGTCTTCATCCTCCTTGTAAAGTTCTTTGAATCCTTCCACACCAGTGCTTTGAAGATGGATTTCTTGGACAGTCAGCAACCTGCAGCTTAATGCATCAGTTACCTTTTTGTTAAGGCCTTTTTTATACTTGATGGTAAAGGCATAGGCTTGGAGGAACTCCATCCACTTGATGTGCCTATGACTTAGAATATCCTGAGTGTTAATGTGTCTTAATGCTTGATTGTCTCTATAGACTACAAAATCCTTAGGTAGTAGGTAGTGCCTCCACTTCTTAAGTGTTTGATTCATTGCATACAGCTCCAAATCATATGAGGAATACCTTGACTTAGCCTCATTCAATCTTTCACTGAAAAATGCAACTGGTCTCCCTTCTTGATTGAAGACTACTCCCACTACTATGTTTCTTGCATCACATTCAACAATAAACAACTTATAAAAGCTTGGAAATACCAAAATAGGCTAAGTTTCTACTCTTTCCTTCAATTTCTCAAACCCTTCTTGAGATGCCTTAGTCCACACAAACTTGGTTTTAACTCCACCTTTGATAGTGTTTAACATAGGTGCACATATCTCACTAAATCCTCTTATGAACTTCCTATAGAACTAAGCTAATCCATGGAAGCTCCTCACTTCTGTCCCTTTTTTAGGAGTGGGCCAATGTACTATGGCTTCCACTTTTATTGGATCCATTTTAAGGTCAGCTTGAGACACCACAAAACCTAGGTACACCAGTTCTTGTTTAAGGAATTCACTTTTCTCTAGGTTGATGGCTAGCTTCTCCTCATGTAATATTCTTAGGAAAACCTCTAGGTGTTACATGTGTTCCTCCTTTGTCTTGCTAAAAATGAGAATGTCATCTAGGTACACCACAATAAACCTACCAATATAGTCTTTTAGGACTTCATTCATTAGTCTCATAAATGTACTAGGTGCATTTTTGAGTCCAAAGGGCATGACTAACCATTCATAAAGACCCTCATTAGTTTTGAAGGATGACTTCCACTCATCCCCTTCTTTCATCCTAATTTGGTGATACCCACTCTTAAGGTCAATTTTGGTAAAATATTGAGACCCCCAAAGAAAATCCATAAGGTCTTCTATTCTAAGGAGAGGAAACCTATATCTAATGGTAATTCTATTGATTTTCCTATAATCAGTACATAATCTCCACTTACCTCCCTTCTTTGGTGCCAAAACCACTAGGACAACACATGGAATGATACTTTTCCTTATCAGCCCTTGATCAAGAAGCTCTTGAATCTTCCTTGCAATCTCTTTATTCTGGTCTAGGATCACTTTATATGCTTCTTTTTTAGGCAAGGATGCTCAAGTTAAAAAGTCAATTTGATGACTGATTCCTCTTCTTTAAGTTCTTGCAAGAACTCCTTCCCACTCATCAAGAGTACATTAGGATCAATTAAACTTGCAACTCCTTTATCCACAAGTGATTGAATTTTATTTAAGTCACTCCATCTTTCTTGAAGTTATACACATTTCTCTTTCCATGGTAGACTGCATCCCAGTCATATTCCCATGGCCTTCCTAGTAGAAAATGGCAAGAATCCATTGGTAGGATGTCCCATAGCATCTTGTCTTGGTAGCCACCTATCATGAAGTCCATCCAAACTTGTTCATTCACTAGAACATTCTACCCTTTATTTAACCAAGTCACCTTATAAGGATGATTACAAGGCATCCTTTCAAGATTGAGCTTTTGGACTTCTTCCTTTCATATTATGTTATCATTTGACCCTGAATTAATGATATCTTTACAAACTTTTCCAAGGATCTTACATTTGATCTTAAAAAGAGTCCTCCTATGCTTAGGTTCTTCCTTGATAGGTTCCTTGAGTAGAAGTCTCCTAAACATGAAATTCTCTCCATGTTCTGAATCCAAGTTCACTTCTAGTGACTTCACACTACTTTCTTCCTCTTGGGCATATGCTATATTCTTCTCTCCTTGAGAACTAGAAGCCTTGTCAGGACACCTATAGGTAGGATGGCCTAGCTGTCCACAATTGTAACACTTCATGCTTGCAAAGTGTGACCCTGTGCTAAATCCACTTCTTCTTCCTCTACCACCTTGGAATCCTCTATGTCTACCATAATTCCCTCTTGCACTTGGTTCACTAATTTTTTCAACCAACTTGGAGTCTCCTAGACTTCTAGGTTCATTACTCCTACCACCATAGCCACCTCTATGTCCTCTAGAGTCTTTCCCTCTACCTCTACCTTTTGGGTTAGAGTCTTTTTTCTTCTTGTTCTTTTCTTCTACCTTTAGTGCTAATTGAAATCACTTGTGTATAGTAGTAGGCATCCAAAGACTAATCTCTTCTTGGATACTCAACCTTAATCCTCCCAATTATCTAGCAACCCAAGTACTCTCCTCTTCTTGAACTTTGGACCTCAAATAGAGTTTTTGAAACTCCTCGGTGTAAGAAGCCACATTCATCTCTTTTTGTCTGAGATTTTTCCTCTTCTTGTGCATTTGGATCTCATAATCCTCTGGCAGATAATTCTCCTCAATCTTTGTGACCATAGCTCTCCAATTTGCAATGGGCCTTTTCCCTTCTCTTTCCCTATCTTCTTGAAGAAACTTCCACCATGTTAGGTTTGTTCCCCTTAGCCTTGATTTGGCCACCTTCACATTCAATGTGATTCTCCATCCCTTCAATCCACTCCATCAGTAGCTCTGAATCCATCTTTTCAGTGAACAGGGGTATCCCTTCTAAAGCTTTACCTCCCAATGCCTTGATGGATTTTATGAAAGGTTCTTCTTGCATAGGTGGATCTGGTTTAAGGATATAATCTTTATCAACTAATGCTTTACCTTTTTCATCTTCAACTGCCATCTTCTATTGCATTCTACCAGCATTCACTACCACTTCATCAAGCTTATTTTTCAAAGCTTCCACAGTCTCCTCTAGGATCATTTTTCTTTATTTTTTCTCAACCACTTCTCTGGTGAATTCCGCATTGGTTACCATTGTGTTATCTTCAATGGAGTCAATTCTTTCTAACATACACCTTTCACTACCCAATCCTTTCAATGGCTCTGATACCAATTTGACAGGGAGATCTTCTTCAAACTAGCCCTACTTCCTTTAGGACTTACCTAGGCCTTTCCTTGACCTATCTTAGGGTTCTTTAGACCCTTCTCATTGAGGGATTCTTCCTAATCTCCTATACTCCTCAAGATATCACTACCAAGCTACTTCAACTCACTCTTGTTCACAATACCCTTCATATGAATTCAGTCAAAGAATTCATCCCCTCATCCAAATACTTGATTCCAAGTGTTAAGCATGGGAGGAGACTCAATTTTTCTTATTTTGACTTATTTAGAGGTGTTCCACCATGTAGCATCTCCCTTCTACAAGTCGATCTCCAAAACTTAGACCAAAAGGCTTTTAGGTCCTTGTAGGTCTTCCAACACACTTTTTAGGGCTTAACTTTCAAACTTTCCGCACAAGTGGTGAAAGTGATCATAGTTACTGATACCATTTTTAAGTTACAATGGATTAAAAAATCCTTAGGTCTCCAAGCCCTCTGTACAACACTTTTCTATCTTTAAGCCTTATTTTTAGGCCTAATTAGGCTTCACTAGTTTTTAGTAAGGGTTTGATCACTACACCTCTTTCCTAATTTTTCAAAGGCTCTACTTCATAGGATTGAGTCTTTGATCATCAAGGAACACTTTCCTAAAGTTGGATTGACATTCTCAATCCCTGATCTCTCTCCCATTTGTTGGATCAACATCAGGATACCTAACTGGGCTAGCTCTGGCTTGCCTAGGGCTTGCTCTAATTATCAAAACATAGAGAATCGACTCGTAAAAATATTTTTCTCAATTATAATCCATGATCAAGGATTACTGAGCTTTCTATTCAATCCAAAGTGGGTACAATCACACTAGGTTATGAAAATATGAAAGTACTCACACAAAAATAATGTCCAACCTTATGTCTTGATATAAATAAGCCATATATAGGCTTAGTTAATTGAGCTTGGTCGGTTTCAACCCTATAACTACCTTTGTCTCTTGGATAGGCCTTAGACAATTTGTTGTCATGACAACTTTGCAAAATGGCGAAGTTATCATGACAACTTTTACACTTTGTTTGACAACTTTTCTAAAGTTGTGCCATTTGGTCTAAAAAGACCCCCAAGACTCACCTAAGACTTCTAAGACCCTCTCTCAACCTTATTACATTGATTTATCTCATTTTCATAGTCAACCCATGCCTTTCACTGATTGATAACATCCAATGGCATACAAGCCATATCCCTTGGGTCTATACTAGTCTAATGAGACCATCACTAAGACATGTAACATCTTCCTAACAATCTATTGGATCTCAAACACACACTACACTAAGAACACAAAACCAAAAGTCCTTAAAGGACAGTGACTTGGCCAAGGTCACTACAAGCCAAAACTAGGTGACTAGGAGCTAGGTTGGCCTAGAACCTACGTGCTCTTGCACCAGGAATGCATCAGAGGAAATGTGCATAATTAAGGGGCATCAATACCAAGGATGTTGACATCGGTAACTAGATTGAGCCCACACACAACATAGGTGCATGCATAGGGAATATGGAGAAGAGTTATTGAGGGAGATCAGAGTTTATATATAGAAGGTCAAAGCTTATATGAATAAAGAAAGTGAAGTTACAAAGAGATTGAGGATAATTAGAGGGATCATATTTATGTAAAGGAGAGGGAAATGAGAATATACACATAGGATAGAGGACTGGAAAAGGATAGTAAAGAGAAGGATACACATAGAATAGAGAAGGGACAAATTGAGGAAAAGTTACTTCCTGACTAGAATGTGAAAAGAAGAAAATAATCTTTCAACCTCAACGGACAAAAATGTGACTTCCTGACTAGAACATGATAGGAAGAAAAGAAACCCGCAACCACATAAATTGCCTAGTATTTTTCTTGAGTGGTTATAAAATTTTATAAATACTAGAAGAAAAGTAAATTTTTCACATGTGCCTTTACATAGTTTAAGAAAATGATAAATTTTAAAATTCTTGTATAGTTCTGTGGATTTATTACTTTCTAAAGCATTTTACTTGATGATGTATCTTATTTAATGTTACACTATTTGATATACTCTCTTTCTGAAATATGTAGTTGATAAACAAAAAGTTAAATTCTCATGTTTTAATTTGAATAATTTCAAACACCTTATTTTATATTTGAGTATACAAGATCATTTGAGGAAATATTTGGAAAAATATCTAGAATTTCAATAGTGATCACTGTAATACCCCAAAAATGGGCTATAGGTTCATTAACCTCTTACATAAATAATTTGATCAAAATCGACATCAAAGTCCTAACCTAAGGCACATCTACACATCAGTCTATCAAAAACCTAATTGATTATCTAAATTTTGCATCAAGGAATATTCCTAATTTATCATAATTATCTTTAATTAAATATTATTTGGCGATAAATGCCATTATTTATCCTAAATTGATTAATTGAATATGTTGAATATTTAATTAATTAATTTAATTCTGCCACATAATTATTTAATTAGATTTAATTGCATTTATTCCTAATTAATATTGTTTTTATTTTGACAATAAATCAAAATTCCTACAAACAATCAATTGAATATTTATTTAATTGATTTAAAATCAAAGTTGTCAAATTTAATGATTTAATTGGAATAAAGTTTGATTTAATAATTGATTAACCGATAAATCAATTTTTTTAATTCAAATATCAGTTAAGTTGAGAATAAATCACTTTATTTATTAAATTAATTCATATTAAATCATTCACAATCAGAAAAGTAGTTAACTTTAAATTAATTTTTATTTTCAATTTGTTAACTTTCTAAACTCAACATTTGATGATGAGCTGAAAAAGAGAACTAAACTCTATTTTGAGATAAAAATTGCTTTTGCATGATTTTATGAGTTTATTTATTCTTAATTTCTTGTTAACTCAAAAATCAACTTGAGTTTATCAAGAGTGATTTATCATTTTTCTTATGCATCCTCAAATCCTGGATTTCTATAAAAACAAGGCTCGGGTCTTCATAATAGATCCCTCAAGATTTCAATCAATCTTGCATCCCTCAAGCTTTCAATCTGCCAATCTCTCGAATTGGCACAATTACTCTAGTAAAATTATATATGAAGAATCAAGCTTTTGCGACAGGCAATTTTGTGAGATCATTTCATAGTTTTTCATAGCTTTTGCATACTTTTGCATTCATCTTCATAGTATTGTTAGATTAATTTCATATCATTTCAATTCATTCTATATTAGTTTCATATCAAATTTTTCATCTAATTGCATAAAAAATCCAAAAAAAAGGATTAATTTGCATTCATATTTCATTGCTTTCATCATTTTAAATCCTTCATTTAGGTGTTGCATTGTCACTGATCTCGGTCTAATCTGAGAATACCATACTCGCACCTATTAGAAGGTAGTAAATTGCCTAGTTAGCTATATTGTTCTTATTTGTAGATTTTGATTTCGCTAACCTCTAATATTTTACTCAAGTGTTGTGTCCACAGCTAGGTACAATTTTCACACACACATTTTTGGTGCCCACCGTGGGGCCCTAAAATGGGTTTCCATTCTATTCTATCAAATTTCTATCATTTTTGTCGAACCCATGACCACAAGGTTATTTTTTGTGAGTTTTGTGATAAATTTTTTGGTTGTTTTTCCAGAAATCTGATTGGTGTTTGTATTGGTACATGCACATATGACATGATATAGATCTGAAATTTATATTTCTGGAAAGGTATTTGAGTTAGCTTTCATTTTCCGTTGGTTTGAATTAATTTTGTTTTGATTTACAAAATTTATGATTGATTTAGTGCAGATTGGTTAGAATCTCATTTTTTATGACATCAGGTTTTTTGATTATCAAATGACATATTATCTTTGACTAACCTGATTTTCTACCACGTGGGGTTGATAAGTTGTGTTTCTTTTTTGATGGATTTTTATAACAGTGGGTTGCATGTACAAAAATAGGTAATTTTTTCATAACAGTGGTTTGCAGGTGTAGGTGCAAGTACATCCCGTGGGTACAAAAGATAGAAGACAAATGCTAAAAAATTGCTAAAACATGTAAAATCTACTAAGTACATTGTGAGTAATTCAGGTATTCTATTCAATCTGATAACACTTCAATTTTGGATATAAAACAAACTCTCACATGTCAAGCTTGTGTGCCTTTCCAATTTTCATAATTTACACTTCAGTTTTGGACTATAAAATGAACATAGATTTGCTTTTTGCATATTAGTTACACATAGAAAATAGGCCCTATGAACACTATTTTTGGATGATCTTGAGAGATTGGGCTTCTTTCATTTTTTATTCATGTGAAGCTCTTCTTGATGAAGGATCCCCTTGTAGGTAGGGAGGATACTGAGATTGTCTTGTGTTCTACTAGATTTTTTGAGTCTTCAACTTTTGATCAATACATTCTCTCTCCGAAGAGATTGATAAACCATAAGTGGTTGACATCATAGATCTTTGTGAGATAATTTTAGTCTTAGCGTGTTGGGTTAATCTGTCTACTTTCTTTTTGTGAAGTGAAGAGGCTAGGGGATTATGCTCTACTTGATTTTTGGATAGTACCAGATACCCAGATCCTTGAATCTGATCTAGTCTCCCTATGGTATCTTTTGTGACTCACCTTTAGATAGGGTTAATCGTAGTGGACATTCCCTTAATTGGGTCAACCACATGGATAGACCCTCAAGTGGTAATAGCCATTTTCATCATGGTAGCAACAACCACTATATAAATGTCCTTGTGGAAGAAATCTTCATAGGTGTGGTCTCTTGTTGGGTTGCTAGATCTCCTTAGTAGCTCCTGATTGATTAAATTCTCGGACTGTGTCAAAACCCCAATGCACTTGGATTGGAGTTTTCCCTCTTGAGATCACAAAAGTTGTAGAGTTAGAGCATTACTAAAAACCCTAGTGAGGCCAATTTTTCATTTTCTAGGACTATGTGCATTATTGAAAAACTTTTTGGAACATACACAAGTAGCATTCCTAGGGATTAGCACATTAAGTCACTATTTCTTGTTCATGTGCAAGGTTTCTTTTTACCTTGCTCATTTTTTTTAGATGATTGATTGCTTCCCTTTGCTTTTTATTTTGCATGTTTGGTATCTATTTGGTCTTTGAGAATGAACAATCCCAAACTATTACATGAATCTACAAACCTAAATAGAGAAAATCCTACAAACAAACTGGTTCTGAAAACTAAAAAATTGCAAATCTGAAGCAAAAATCTTTTCTAGTGTCAAAAGTCATCCTGAAATTTCAAAACTCATATCAAAGCTAAAGTCAAAGTTGTTAGAAAACTATAAAATTTGTCAGAAATCCAATTTTTATAACCTACTTCCAAATTTTGAAAAACAAATCATTGTGTTAGGGACAGAGTAGAAACTAGAAAAAATCCATTATTTTTCCTAAAGTGGTCTCTTGAGTCTAATTTAGCCTTCTAATTTATCGATTTGAGTCTTTTTCATCTTGTGTCAAAACCTTGTCAAAATTATCTTCAAATTCAGTCTTCATACAAAATGGCTAAGTGTTGTGAGCTCATGTCCGCCATCTTTTGGGCATCTACCCATACTACTAGGGCACAATATCCTTCATTTACGTCTGATATTATCTTCAATTAATCCAATCTTGACAAGGTTGCACTATTCAATCTTCTTGAATCAAGTCATTCTTCAGTTGTCTTCATCTTTCTCTCTTGCTTCACCCAAGGTTAATGGTGGAAACTAGAGCTTCCTCACACAAGAAATCTAGAGAAGCACCAAAAACCTTACCTTTGTCTACTCACATGGGTCTAACTTTGAGGAACTCTACAATTTATGTCTTTAAGAGGATGGTGGTCTCGGGAATCTTTGATTAAAAACTGGTTACATACCCCCTCCTCCATCAATCCAAGGAGGCAATCGACAAACTCCACATCAATCTATCCCAGAGAGTCCTAAAACTCCTAACATGTCTCAAGGAGGGACAAAACATGGGTCTCAAGGACATCACTCTCAACATGGTGTGGATCAAGAACCCACACCTTCTGAAATTGCTCGATATCAAAATGATGATGACTTCAAGAAAATGATGAGGCATTTCTTGGAGGAAGACATAGAAACATACTTCTTAGAGTTAGCTCATCAAGGGGCTAAACTTCCTCCCAAATTTAATGTTGAAGATATCATCACGCATGAGGAAGAAACTCCAATCACTGCTATTATGAAATAGATGCATCCCATGCAAGTCAAGCTTAACAAACTCAAAAAAGAAAAGGAACCTAAAGAGTTATCCATGGAAGCTCTATGCCCTTTTCCATTTGATAAGGACTTGTACATGCCACCATTCCCTAAAAGAGTGGAGATGCCTAAATATGATAAGTATGATGGAAACTCTGATCCTCAAGATCATGTTAGAGAATTATGTACTCAATCTATGGATTTCATGCATGAACCAATCTACTTAATGTGTCTTTTCCCTCGATCTTTGGGAGGGTCAGCTATTCATTAGTTCTCAAAAATGCATCCTACTATCAAAACTTTTGAGGATTTAATCAAACTATTCTATCAAAAATAATCCTACAACATTCAACATCTGGTCACTATGATCAACATCTATAATCTGAAACAAAACTCGGGAGAACCATTCCTAACTTTTCTCAAAAGACGGAGGAAGAAGTTTTCTCTATATGCTAGACCCATTCCAAAAACAAAGAAGCTAGAAATCTTCATCAACAATATTGTTCCATAACTCAACTACCATTTGCAAATGCAAAATCATACATCCTTTGATAAGATGGTAGAAAATGCAATCAAAATTGAGAAAGTACTTGTACAAAAATGAGACAGATCACTTCAAAAAGACAAGTATGAATCTGGATCTAATTCTAAAGACAAAGGCAAAAACTAGAACAAGAATAAAGGTGTTGTCACCGATGGCATTGTTGATAATATCCATGCTCCATCTAAGGAACCCACTTTCAATCTCACTATTGGCACCCAAGCCATCAAAGCTTCTGAATCTAAAGAAACAAAATCAAACAAGAAGTCATTTGACTATAGACCTTGGTTTACAGATCCTAAACATAAGTTTACTCCTCTGGGAGAGTCCTTGGAATCTGCAATGAAAACTCTATTGGCTAACAACATCATCTTCTTGCCTGAGATAAAAAAAAAATTGATCCTGAACCTAAACCTAAATGGTAGAGAGAGAATGATTTCTATGACTTACATCATAATAAGGTTCATAAAACCAATAACTGCATATGCTTGAAACACAACATACAAGGCAAAATTGATAATGGAGAAATTGTAATTAACAATCATAAGAGCAATAATGATCATACATCATTCATGAAACCATTTCTGAAACATTATCAAGGAGATTCATCTTCTCTGCCTAATGTGGGTGCTAAAGTCAATTATTCTTACTCTAGAAATAATGTTTTCATCAATATGGTTGAACCATGCCTATCTGAGCATTGCAATGTCATCACAATTGTAAGAAAAGATAGAGATAATCAATTAGAAAATACAGTTACTCGATCACAAGCTTAGGCGCATCTACAAGGACAAATCCCAGATTCATCAAATGTCCCTAAAATTCCTTTCAATATTTCATTTAGTTCTAAATAGAAGGCTATGTCTAAATCTTCAAATCCTAAAGACACAAGGCCTACTTCCTGTAGTATTGTTCAACAACTCTAGCATACGAATGCAAAAATCTCCATGTTTGAGTTGCTTTGGATATCTCTAGCTCACAGAGCCATTCTAGACAAGGCTTTGCTCAGATCCAATGTTTCTAATAATCTTGATTTAGACAGGTTCCAGACTATGATTGGTCATCTTACACCTCCACAGTATATCTCCTTTTCAGAGGAAGATGATAACTCCTTGAGTCATCCACATAACCAACCCTTACATATTGAAGTCTTGATCAAAAACCATTGTGTCAAATGCATGTTGATAGATGGAGGCATTGGTCTCAACATTTGTTCTTACAGCTTGATCACACACTTTGGATTATCTAAAAATTCCATATATCCTAAGAAGAAGATAACTATCAAAGCATATGATGAGCAAGAAATATCTTCCAAAGGAACTATTTTTTTACCTATCAGAATAGGACCTATTATCAGAGACACCATATGTCAAGTTCTTTATCTACCTTTGGTTTACAACATCCTTCTAGGGAGACCTTGGATACATGAAATGAAAGCTATTCCTTCCACATACCATCAATGTGTGAAATTTCCTTATGAAGGAGTAGAGGTGACAATTCCAGCTGACCTATATACAACTTGCAATGCTTTGAAAGAAAGTGTTGATAAACTTGTTCCTAATAATAGAGAATCTTCCACTAAGCAGCTAGACATTGCTTCAACCCCAAAAATTAAAGGCATTGCTAAATAAGTCAAGATCAAGGATAATGGTATTTGAGAATACATGATGGAGCCTATTTCATCTCTTACATCTCTCCTGTAGTCTCCAAAATCTTATGGACAACCATCTGACAAAGTGAAACCTACAGCTAAAGAATCCCAAGTCATATTCAATGGAAGTTTTGTCACAGAACAACTATCTAAACAAGAGTTTAAGGAAGATGAAGCTATGCTTGCATGGTTATACAAGGATGAACCTCAATCCCAATCAATCTAGAAATGTGACTCTACTTCAAGAAAAATTCCTTAGAAGTCATATGGACCAGGGGATAAATTGATCACAAAAATGGGATATACTAGAAAAGGACCTCTAGGACTACAAGGTAAAGGTCTTCTATCACCTCTTGACCATCATGGTCAAACAAACAAGAATACAACAGGTCTAGGATATAAGAAGAAGCCTTTCTATCTTAGCAAGAACTCCCCACATGTCTTAGAACATATTGAACCAAAGGAGGAAACAACAAAACAATCTGACAGTGATGATTTAGACACCATTGAGGAGATCATTTCTTATGAGCATTTTCCTAAAGAATTAAAAGACCTCCTTAAAGAAGAAGATGATCCAATCAAAAGAATTAATATGGTAGACATACAAGAACCTACTATGGAACAAGAGATACTTGTGCCACAAGAACCAGCTAATCTCAAAGACAATCAAATAGATAAGAAGGAAGGTGGTAGCTATTCTAAGACAGATTCCCAAGAGTATGAATTCAAATAAAAATTTGAGGGTAACCCTTCTTGGGGTATTCACCCTAACTTTACTCATGTTCTTAAATTTCCTAGAGGCATAGATGAGGAATCCAATGACTATGAGTCGGGATTCATTCCAGAGGAAGATGAGCTTATCATAGAAAAACATGTTGATGTCACTCACCAATATGAACCTAAACCTAATGTAAGTGTAGAGAAAAATAATGAACTTAACGATTTTGATCCACCGATGGCTGAAGTGGAATCCCACAATGACATTGAGCCTATTCACAAATTGAACATTTTGAGTTGTAATATGACCTTCGAACTTGAGAGTCAAGTTAGGACCAATGATGATAGATCCATATCCGTAAACACTATTTCCCAATCTTTCATGACTTTGACTATCTAACATCCTGAACTTCTTCACCAAACCTCCACGAATCCGAGCCAATGTATCTAAATAGTGTAAAAATGGAAGCTTAGTAATGTACCTAACATTCAACACTTATTCATTTGAATTGAAATTGGAATTGGCATAGCATAAGTAAATCTGGAAATAATTGGAAATTAATTAGGTCAAGATACATACCTCATTATGAAATTGATTTGGAAATACCTATTTTTTGAAGTCTGTATGAGGTTTCAGAAGATTCTGTGACCAGATCTATGATCAGAAAGTTGAGACAGAGAAAACCCAAAAATCTTTCTCCAAGATGAGCTTAGGTCGGGTTTGACCCTCATAAAAGGTCAAATACTATATTCTTTATTTGAAGTCCGATTCAAATTTTGTTCACAAATCCCATAAGTTTGGCAAAAAGGGTAGTCAAATCTATCCTCCGATTCCCAAACCAACAACTGTAGATATCTAAAAAAGGGGGTTTTTGCGGTGGCTATATAGGGTTTTGCCTTAGTCAAACCCCCATTTTGGTGGTCTCCACCTCCACGAATAGCCAATTGAAATAGAATGTGTGTGTGTATGTATTGAAAGTGTAATGCCAAGATCTAATCCTCTAGATCAAAACCCTAGCATGAATGTGTATGAAATAACAATGCATAGATTTAAATGAGATAGAAAAGCATACCAAGACCCCAAGGCTAAAGTACTTCTACCAAACTCACAATCTATAATTGTTACCCCATGATTGAATCCTTGAATTCTTGAAAGTTGATGATGGTGGATCAAGGAAAAATGATCTCTCTTGCTCAAAATATGTGTTCACAAAAGATGCTTGATGTCAACAATGGCTTGATCTTCTATATCATCCTCTTTCTATCTTGCATCTTCACCATTCCTTTCTTACTTGAAACCTTCTTTCTCACAAAAATTAATGAAGAGATGTGGATAATGGATGTTGGATCAATCACCTTTATTGAGAGTGCTTGAGCTTGAAAAACTTGAGGTGAAAGTGAGAGAGGAAGGTCTCCTTTTATAGTGAGCTAGGTCTCAATCTTCTAGAGGGGCCACCTTGGAGAATTAAATCCCAATTAGGTGCTAGCCTTTAGAAAATATACCTAGATTAAATGAAATTAGATTATTTACCATACCGAAACCTGAAATGGTTAACCTGGAGGTGGGAAAATAAATATCCTGAAAGCCTGATGCACGGAAATCAAAGATTCTAGAATTTTGAATGAGGGGAGAAAAATAAAGGTTGGACCTGATAGTAACATTTGACCTCAATCCTAACCTAGTTAGGTTCAAGCTCAATCCTGACCTAGTTAGGATCAACCTTGAATTTGACCCTGTACCCAGATTCAATCAGCATCAAGACAGGAGGTCCCAAGGATACCTAGAGACCTATAAATGATATCAGATTAGCACAGAATACCTGGGATAGGCATAAAATCCTATGATGACTATGATGAAAGCTAGGATGACTTATTTCTAAGTCCTACCTAGAAAATAGAGACATGAAAGAGGGAAAATCAGGAGAATCCATGGGATCCTAACCCTAACTTCACCTAGAATGAAGAATATAAGTGCAAAATGCATCCTAAATGCAAGTCTATAATGATAAATGTACTAAAAGAGGGTGCTAAACCTATCAAGATGGAAGTGCTTCCATTTTAAGATGATACATTTAGCCCCCACTTTAGCTTAGATATGACACTACATGAATATGCAAGCTAAAGTAAGAAAACATCATAGTAAATAAAAAGGATATAGCTAAGTCCTTGATGTAAAGATCTTATAGAAAAATGTTAGAACCTGCAACACACAAGGTTAATAGAAATCCATAAATCACTTAAAGATTACTATATGATCATTTGAGAAGTGTATAGAGCCCCTTATGCCCCTCCCTATTTTGGCTTTCTATTTCGGAAGGGTGAAACAGGGTGATAAGAAAAACTCTATATACTGGATATGTAGAGTGTTGAAAAGTCCTTTCTTAAACCAATTAGAATGATTCCTAACCTTCCTAAATTGATTCAAGGATTTAGGTATCTGAATCAAGATTCCAACGCCACAAATGACACTAAAAATGGAGCTACCAAACTCAAGTTATGATGAAAAGAGTGAATGTCTATCTAAATGTATAAGAATAAGAAATCTGAATTTACCCTAAGGAAACCCTAGTAAAACCCTAATTCAAACTTATACATAAGTAAAAGAGAGAAATACTCACTCATTCTTACCATTATTATATTCAAAATGAGGAAGAAAGATGCCAAGAAGAGAGGAACTTGGAGCGACATGCCTGGAGACGTTGAGAAATAGCCTGGCTACCAGATGGCCACTACCTGAGGTGAGTTTACTGTTATGCTTTTTTGTACTTTCCAAATTCCTTCTTTTTATAGGTCAGGCTGATTTTTCCCCCTTTAGGTTGACCTTGACTCATTTAGGTTGACATTGACCCATCTAGGTCGACTTTGACCCATGAAAGTTGACATTGACCAGAGGGGTTTTTGTTAGTTTTTTTATGATGTCGATCTTGACCCAAAAAGGTCGACCCTGACCCAGTAAAGTTGACATTGACCCATTAAGGTCAACATTGACCTAATTGAGGTCGACTTTGACCTAGTTTAGTTAGTTTTGTAGATTTGATGATACAGATGACTAATATGATCTTTATTTGTGCTTGCAGGACCTAGTCTGCTTCCGAGAGCATCCTTTTGGGGAATTGCTAGTGAAAGTCAAGGAGAGACTATCTAAGCTTGATGGTGAGGAGATGTAGTTACTAAGGGTTGTGGGACTGTACTGGGTATTAGTCCTTCCATAGCTCAAACTACACCAAGCCATGCTCTCAGCTCTGATGGAGAGGTGGGATGAGGATACATGCTCCTTCCATCTTCCCTCTGGCGAGATCATAGTGACCTTAGAGGATGTGTACAGGATCTTGTGGCTTCTAGCTTGAGGGGAGACCATTAGGCCCAAAGCACAATGTGGTTTTGAGGAGATCCATGGAAACACAAAGTATTGTATAGGAGTGCATCCAGTGATGCGGACCCGGTTAGATCAGATCCTACTATCTTCTATACTATCAGGCCATACACCTTTGGTACGAAAGGTGATGTTATGTATAGTAGCCCTGGTTGTGTTATGCAACTCAAAGGGTACCATATTTTCTTCACCTTTGACACATCTCATATGAAGGATGGAGAGAGAGAGGACCATGTTCTCATGGGGTCACAGCATGCTAGCTCAGCTATACCATGAGCTGGGTCAGCTAGTGAGATATCAGTGAGAGAGTCTATCGACATATACCATTCTACAGATATGGATTTTTGAGCATTTCACATGTACACATCCATAGGGAGTTTTTGTGATGGTAGATGCGAGTACAGTGAGAGCCTTCACATATTCTTTGAGAGATGTTTGGTAGTTTTGGGATATGCTCTACTAGAGAGTACATCTAGACCATATTGCTAGCACTGGTGTGATATGGAGACCCTACTGCCAGATGATAGAGTGGCCTGATACACAATTCTAGATGAGACATTCATAGCAGCGTAAGCTACTAGAGGGTCATCAGAGTCATATAGTGATGCCCTACTATTATGATCAGGTGATGAGATAGTTCGGCCTGTTACAGGGAGTCCCTAAGGCAGTACCTCACTATGTTCATCCGATGAGATACTATCAGAGACCCAGTTCCATTCACTGACCATCAATAGAAGACATAGAGGATAGTGATACAGAGGATATAGAGGTACCATTAGATGTATCATGTTTAGGTGTGAGTTGAGATTACATCAAGTACTGGAGTTTGGAGGGGACCCATCCTATTTTTCCCGAGGATTATCCTATAGGTGATCTAGGCTTTGTAGAGGGGACACACTAGGATAGTGAAGCCATCAAGGAAGATGAGGATATTAAAGATGAGGAGGAGCACATCTTCGAGGAGGATTCCATGGAGGAGGAGGAGAGAGTAGAGGAGAGTGCTGAGGACATGCCCTTAGGTGGTGATGCTGGTACAGATATACCTATTACTCACTCATCACCACTGAGATCATGATGGCCCCCATGGCCCCACATAGAGACACCATGACCAAGACCAAGATATAGTGAGCATGGAGAGAGTAGTCACTCCATGCCCCCATCATCTAGGTACTTTAGTGATGTCCAGGAGGGAGACCTTGGTATGAACTTGATTGAAAATTGGTTGAATATATGATTTGAATAGACGAGATACTAGACTGATAGAATTTGGTTTCTTTCTACAACTAGCATAGTGGAGTGGAGGAGCTTTGTATCTGAGATTCTCAAGGATACCATTATATCCTACCAACTACTAGTTGATGAGTGAGAGTCTTCCATTGGTCATAGAGATCCCGGAAGACATGCCAACATCTTTGTATGTATCCAGCAAGAGCTGAGAATGTGTAGAGAAAGGGAGGAAAAGCTGATGGTAGAGGTACAAAGTCTCTGAGGATGTGTACAGGGTATGAGCATATCTAGGAGCCATACACAGACAAAAAAATATTCATCTTCCCATCACAGAGCAGAGAGATTTGGGATTCATTGGCCATTAGAGCGACACAGTGATAAACGTAGTGATAGATAGGGCCATTGGCCACTTATGTATCAAAAAGATTTGAAAAATATTTTCTTGATGAATGAAAAACTTTCTCTACTGATTAGTTCTATGTTTGATTACTATGCTTTCATCAATATAAAACTTAATAGAAAGAAAGAGAGATAGAAAGTGCATAAACATATTCAATATATAATTTTTACTAAAACTATATAACCTATAAAAAAAAAATTATAAGGAATACATAAATGCACATGGAACAAATGAGATTAAGGGTAATAACATTTAAGATGTATAATATTAATGGGTTCCTTTAAAGAAACACCATCCATATCAACAAGTTTGTAAGCACCCGAACCAAAGTCTTCAATGACAACAAAAGGTCCAAGCTAATTAGGGCTAAATTTTCCTTTTTCGCCCTGTAAAGCATTCGCATTCCATTGATTCTCATAAATGACTAAATCACCAACCGCAAATGTTCATTCAATTGCCTTATGATTATATTGTTTCTGAAGAGATTTATGATAAGCTTTTATATGTTCCAATGCATGTATTCATTGTTCATTCAACATTTCTAATTCTTGTAAGCATTGTTCATGAAAAGTATCTTTATCAATTATCCCATGAAATGAAATTCATAAAGAAGTTATTTCAAGTTCCAAAGGCATAATAGCATCAGTACCATAGACAAGGTTATAAGGAGAAGTACTCGTGGTGGTATGAACACTAGTCCTATAGGCCCATAAAGCATAAGTCAGTTGAGTATGCCAATCTTTTGCATGCTTACTAACTATTTTTCTCAAAATTTGTTCAATAATTTTATTCGATGCTTCAAATTGTCCATTATATTGAGGATAGTAAGGAGTTGAAAATCGATGTTGAATCCTATACTTCTCCAAGAATTTCGCAACTTCTTTGTTTTTAAAAGATATTCCATTATCCAAAATTATCATTGAAGGAATACCAAATCTTGTTATGATATTATTAATGATGAAATAACAAATGACATCTGTTGTTGTTGAATGAAGAGGAAAAAATTCAACCCACTTCATAAAGTAATCCGTAGCAGTGTGAATGTAAGTATGTCCTTGAGAAAAAGTCAGTGAGATTTTTCCAATAAGATCAAAACCCCAAATACTAAAAAGCCATGGAGGAACTTGATTACGAAGCTCACGAGTAGGACCATGAATCAAATTACTATGTTGTTGACATTGAGGACATTTTTTAACAAACATGAAAGAATCTTTTTCCATTGTTTGCCAATAATATCCCATTCAAAGTAATTTATTAACCAAGGATTTTCCACCAAAATGTCCCCCACAAGAATCGAAATGAGCCTTTGCTAAAGCTATAGGAATTTCAGTTCTATTAAGACATCATAATAATAATCCCTCATAAGAATGTTTGTAAAGTGTGTCCCCTAAAATGATGTACCTTGCTACAAGTTTCCTAATACGATTACGCATGTTCCTTGTTGCTGATTTAGGAAAAGTACCATCTTTCAAAAAATGAAAAATGTGTGAATACCATTCATCTGAATGCAAGTTAAAATAATCAATGGTAAACTTATAAGAAATTGTAGGGCATTTAAGAGTTTGTATAGTAAATTGAAATTTTTCCACATTGTTCTTGAGACAAACCAAGGAAGCTACACTGGCCATGGCATTCGCCTATCGATTGTCCTTTCTAGGTAAAGTCTGAATCATATAAGAGGAGAATTGTGAAAGCACATCAAGAGCTAAATCTCTATATTGTGTCATTTTAGCATTTTTAGTCCGATATCCTCCTTTAATCTATTCAACTATTAGTTGATAATCTCCATATATTTGTAAATGTTTGATATTGAGGGATGAAGCTACTCGTAGTCCAGCTATAAGAGCTTCATACTCCATAATTTTATTAGTGCAAGGGAAGGTTAATTTATATGATAAAGGGATGGGCTTTTTGTAGGGGGAATCAAGATGATACCCAAACCAGAACCTGTCTTACATTTAGACCCATCAAAATATAGTTCCCAAATATCCTCTTGTTGAAGAGTTAAAATGTTATCATTAGGAAATTCTATAGAAGTAGAGATTATATCTAGGTAAGGACAAGGACCTTCAGCTAGATAATCTGTCAATGCTTTTCCCTTAATATATTTTTGAGAAATAAAATTAAGATCAAATTCTATAAGAAACATCACCCATTTTTCCAATCGGCCTGAGAGATCAGTTTGTGAGAAAAGATGTTTCAAAGGATCAAACTTAACAATCACATTAACTTCAGCATTTATCAAATAATGCCTGAGTTTCTGACATGCATAAACTACAGCAAGACATTGTCTTTTTAAATGTGTATATTGTGTTTCATAATCAAGTAAAGTCTGACTAATGTAATACACAAGTCTTTCGTTATCATTATCATCAATTTGAGCTAACAACGCACTCATGGCCCGTGGAGTCGCTAAAGTGTATAATTGAAATGGTTTATCAAAATGTGCAGGTTGCAAAATAGGAGGATTTGTGAGATAATCCTTAAATTGCTCAAAAGTTTGTTTACACTCATCATTCCAAGAGAAAGTAGTATCCTTTCTAAGAAAGGAAGTAAAAGGAATAGTTTATTCCGCTAAATTAGAAATAAAGCGACGAATAGATTGTATTTTTCCTTATAAATTTCGTAACTAGGAAATATTCTTTGGAGGAGGCATATTAACAATAGCTTCAATCTTTTTAGTATCTACTTTGATGCCTTGCTTAGAGATTATAAATCCTAATAATTTACCAGAATCAACTTCAAAGACACATTTCTTAGGATTCAATCTCATATTATAACTTCTAATCCTTTCAAATATTTGTCGTAAAATAGAAACATGATCTTCTCTTTGGATAGATTTTGCCAAGATGTCATCCACATAATCTTCAAGGATCTTATGAATGTAATCATGAAAAATAAAAGTCATAGCCCATTGATAAGTTTCTCCTGCATTTTTCAATCCAAAGGGCATCATGACCCAACAAAAGGTTCCCCAAGGTGTTATAAATGCAGTATTAAATTGATCTTCAGGGTGGATAAAGATTTGATTGTATCCCAAAAAACCATCCATAAAAGATAACAAGGCATGGCCTACTATTGAATCCACAATCATATCAATATTAGGTAGCGGGAAATCATCTTTCAAGGATACCTTATTTAAATCTCTAAAATCAGTGCACATCCTTATCTTATTTTCTCCTTTGATACAGGCACAATGTTTGAAATCCAATCTGAATAATCTATAGAACAGATAAATCTAGAATCCAATAATTTTTCAATTTCTCCTTTGACTAATAAAGCAATTCTTCGATTCATCTTTCAAATTTTTTGTTTGACAGGCTTCATATTCATCTTTAAAACAATGTTATGATTAACAATCTTAGAATCTATACTTGGCATATTGGAATATGTCCAACCAAATATATCCTTAAATTCAAGCAAGAGGGAAATGAATTGATCATGTTCATCTTGATTCAAACATTTCCCAATTTTTATTATCCTTTCAAAATTATTTTCATCCACTTGAATATCAATAGTTTCAGTTATTAACAAATCACTTCTTACCAGAGAATCCATTGGTAAAGGGAGAATATCATGTTCTTCATGTTCTCCAAAATAAGCATCTATTTTTAAACAAAAAGGCTTTCCTTTTTTGTGATGAAACTTAGGTAAATCTTCATAAATTCCTAAAAATTCCATTAAGGCTTCATCTTTAGGAAAATTATCCAAAGAGGGTTGATTAAGGTCAATAAGTAATGGGTTAACCAACTTCAACTATCCAATACAAATATGAATAACATTAAGAGGAAAAGCTGATGGTTGTCTATAAGGATTGAATCCTAATCCATATGTATGATCATAAAGTTCATTATCTAAAGGTACTTGTATACCTTGTTCATGTTTACCACATCCTTTCCCATTAAATCCTAATTTCTTAAGCAAATGATAACCAGGACCATATCGATCAGTCATGTCAAAGGGAGTCCAAGGAGCAGCATATGTCACAATGTCATAATAATCAGGCTTTATAGTGTCAAGCGTTTCATTAATCGAAGCGGAAACAAAATTACTTTTTAATTCTTCAAAAAGTGGGGAAGAAATAAAAACTTTTTTCTCAAATTCATTCTGTTGATTCATGAATTCTAAATCAGAGACTTTGTATTCTCCAATAAACATAGGGTTAAAATCCAATGTCCCCCAATCATCCTCATTCAAAAAAGAAGAAGATGGGGCTTCTTGTTATTGAATCTTAGGTTGTTGTATCTCTGATTGATTTTCAATCTCTTTACTAGTTTGAATAGGTTAAGAGTTCTTGGCATATTCAGAATTTAAGAAAGGATTCGGGGCATCATCCACATTTAATGTATACATTAAGTTATTATAGATGAACCTAACCTTGTGACGAAGAGTAGAAGGAACTACATGCATATTATGTAACCATGGTCTTCCTAAACAAAGATTATAATTGAGAGGTCTAGGCATAACATGAATAGGAGTATTTAGAATAACTGGACCTAACTTTAATAGGTAAGGTGATAATGCTCAAAGTTCTTTTCACGATATTATCAAATCCACGTATAGGAACATTATCAGGTTGAATAGTAGATAGATCAGCCTTAATTTCCTTGAGCATATCCATGGTACAAACATTAAGTCTAGATCCATTATCATTTAAGGTTCTTCAAATGATACTCTGATTAATAGAAATAGCCACCATAAGAGCATCATATTGATTTTTCACCTCTAGGGAAGGTAAGTCATTATCACAAAACACAATAGGAGGTACAGAAGGCATAGTATGCATACAATCCAAAATAGAATGAATATTCTCTTGATTAGGAGGTGAAGTAGGAAGAGTAGATAAAGCTTTTTTCAATGCCTCATGATATGTCAGGGAAGTTTGAAGTAATTCCCATAAAGATATCTTAGTAGGAGTAGCTCATAATTGGTCAACTAAGTTGCACTCCTTAAAGGTAGATGAATACCTAGGTGCTTGAGGAAGCATAGGTTGAGAAGGAGGTAAAGAAACTATAATAGTAAGCCGAGGGTTATTCCATGTGCAATAAGCATGTGAAACAGAATCAATATTATCAAAGAAATCTAAAGAATCTCTAGGTTTACCCTTAATGGTTATACGAGGACATCCTTTTACCATCATCAAAGGTTTAGGATATATCATGTTAGGTTTATCAATGTTGCAAATAGTGGGACATGAAGGTAACCATGCACACACCCTATGATAAAGGTCAATTGGAGAGGTTGTGGATGAGAGTGAAATAGGAATAGGATCCATGGAGATCATATTCAAACCATTTTCATCCCTGCTGCCATGTACCTCATTAGGAAATCTATCCTCTCGTACAATAAAAGCCTCATCAAAGTACTCAAAACAAGAATCATACATGTTGAATACAAAGAAAGCACTAAAAGCATGAAAATGTAAATATTTTTGTATTTTTAAAGGAATTTTGCAATTTTTTTGTATTTTTGAAATATAAATGCAAGAAATCTAATCTTCTAAGTGTACAAAATTTAGATCTAACACCATAAAAGAAAGAGTTGTCGTAAACGGGTTCACCAAAATGAATAGTGTAAAAATGGAAGCTTAGTAATGTACCTAACATTCAACACTTATTCATTTGAATTGAAATTAGAATTGGCATAGCATAAGTAAATCTGGAAATACTTGGAAATTAATTAGGTCAAGATACATACCTCATTATGAAATTGATTTGGAAATACCTATTTTCTAAAGTCTGTATGAGGTTTTAGAAGATTCTATGACCAGATCTGTGATAAAAAAGCCAAGACAGAGAAAACCTAGAAATCTTTCTCCAAGATGAGCTCAAGTCAGGTTTGACCCTCATAAACGGTCAAATACTACATTCTTTATTTGAAGTCTGATTCAAATTTTGTTCGCAAATCCTAGAAGTTTGGTAAAAAGGGTACTCAAATCTGTCCTCTGATTCTCAAAACAACGACTGTAGATATCTAAAAAAGGGGGTTTTGGGGGTTGCTATATAGGGTTTTGCCTTAGTCAAACCCCCATTTTGGTGGTCTCCACCTCCATGAATAGCCGATTGAAATAGAATGTGCATGTGTATGTATTGAAAGTGTAATGCCAAGATCTAATCCTCTAGATCAAAACCCTAGCATGAATGTGTATGCAATAACAATGCATAGATTTGAATGAGATAGAAAAGCATACCAGGCCCCCAAGGCTAAAGTACTTCTAGCAAACTCACAATCCATAATTTTTACCCCATGATTGAATACTTGAATGCTTGAAAGTTGATGATGGTGGATTAAGGAAGAAAGGATCTCTCTTGCTCCAAATATGTGTTCACAAAAGATGCTTGATGTCAACAATGGCTTGATCTTCTATATCATCCTCTTGCTATCTTGCATCTTCATTCCTTGCTTACTTGAAACCTTCTTTCTCAAAAAACTTGAAGAAGACATGTGGATAATGGATTTTGGATCAATCACCTTCCTTGAGAGTCCTTGAGCTTGAAAAACATGATGTGAAAGTGAGAGAGGAAGGCCTCCTTTTATAGTGAACTAGGGCTCAATCCTCTAGAGGGGCCACCTTGGAGAATTAAATCCCAATTAGGTCCTAACTTTAGAAATTATACCTAGATTAAATGCAATTAGAGGATTTGCCATCTTGAAACCTGAAATGGTTAACCTAGAGGCAGGAAAATAAATATCATGAAAGCCCGATGCCTGGAAATCAAAGATTCTAGAATTTTGAATGAAGGGGGAAAAATCAAGGTTGGACCTGACCTAGTCAGGTTTGACCTTGATCCTAACCTAGTTAGGATCAACCTCGAATTTGACCCTATACCCAGATTCAATCAACGTCAAGATAGGAGGTCCCGAGGATGCCCAGAGACCTAGAAATGATATCAGAATAGGACAGAATACCCAGGATAGGCATAAAATCCTATGATGACTGTGATGAAAGCCAGGAGGACTTATTTCTAAGTCCTACCTAGAAAATAGAGCCATGGAAGAGGGAAAATCAGGAGAATCCACGGGATCCTAACCCTAATTTCACCTAGAATGAAGAAGATAAGTGCAAAATGCATCCTAAATGAAAGTCTATCATGATAAATGTACTAAAAGAGGGTGCTTAACCTATCAAGATGGAAGTGCTTCCATTTTAAGATGATACAATATCTATACCTTTCCAAATGACTATTGCCTTTCTTGCTACCTTAATGCAATTGAGCCTATGATGACTTCCATTAGTGAACTAAGTGTTAGCATGATGAAGTTAGACATCAAGTATCTTATTCAAAAGAATAAGAATAAAAATAAAAATAAAAGGAGTTATGAGGGTGAAAACCACTTTGTGGTAGTCTCAGAACCTACAAAAGTAAAAAATAAAAGATGTATCCAAAGGTGAAAACCTCTCTGAGGCACCTAAGGATGAGATATTTGATGTCCTTCTAAGTCATTTACAAGGGAGAGTACAATCTATTAGATGCTTCATATCTTAGCTTGGAGATATATCATAGCCTTTTACAAAAACATTACATAGAGGTGTGACTTTTGCATGGAATGAGGAAAGTGAAAAGAACTTTAACCATATCAAGAAATATCTATCAAATCCTCCTATTTTGATGCCTCCTATTCAAGGAAAGCCATTGATCTTATATGTCTCTACAACAGATACATCACTAGGGGCATTTCTTGCACAACATGATGAGAAAAAGAAGGAAAGGGCTATATACTATATCAGTAGAACAATGGTATCATACAAGAGGAACTATTCTATGATTGAAAATGCTTGTCTAGCTATGATCTTTGAATCATAGAAACTGAGACATTACATGTTGGCTCATACCACACATTTGGTAGCTAAGATTGATCCATTAAAGTACCTACTAAGCAAAGCTGCCCTCACAGGTAGACTAGCCAAATGGGTGATGTTATTAAGTGAATTTGACATTGAATATGTTGAAAGAAAATCTATCAAAGGCCAAGTTATTGCTGATCAACTAGCGAATGCACCTTTTTTTGATGATACACCAATGCAAATAGAATTTCTGGATTCCTCTATCTTTCTTCTAGAGCATGGAAGTTATTCTTTGACGACTCCTATATATAGAATGGATTAGGAGCAGGCATATTGTTCATCACTCCTAAAGGATACTCAATTTCTAAAGCATTCAGAATCAAGTTTCCTTTCACAAACAATATTGCTAAATATGAAGCCCTTCTTAACGGCATGAAGATAGCAATTGAGTGGAGAGTAATAGAATTACACATTCATGGAGACTCACAACTTGTAATACACCAAGTCAATGATGTGTATCAAATGAAAGATGGAAAACTGATCCCATACAAGAGAATAATAGATGATCTAAAGAATTATTTCATATCTATCACATTTGAGAAAATTCCTAGAATAGAGAAAAAGGTTATCGATGCAATGGCAACGCTGTCTACTTTCTTACAATAGTCTAAACATGAGCTATGCTACAAGTTCCTAGCGGAAGCACTATCTTATCCTGCATATGATTCCCCTAAAACCCACATGATCTACACTATTGTAGGTAATGATTCATCCATATATAAAAACCTTTTCTCCTATCTCCAAGACCAAATCATTCATGATACCTTTAACCGCCATGAGAAATGATACCTTATCTGCAATGCATCCTGGTATGTCATCATTAGTCATGATCTATACAAATGAGGTCTATATGGTACATTACTTAGATGTTTAGAATGGGAAGAGTCTCAACGTGCATTGGAGGATGTCCATGAAGGTATATGTGGATCACACTCTAATGGTTTTGTTAGGCCCTTTTTTTGTCTTTGCAAAACCTTATGAAAATGACTTGTTTTCCTTGCTAGTGTTCTTTAATGTGTCCTACCCTGTGTTCTTCATGTTGTCACCCTACCCTGGTCCAAACTGCATCTCTAAATTCACAAAATCCTAAAAGTTATTTGAAATTCTAAGCCTGCTGGATTTATTTTAAAAATCTACCTAGGTGTCGAAAACCCACAGTGTTTTCAAAAAGTTCATGATTTTTTCGGTCTGTGTGTTTTCGACCTATGTTGTTTTCGACCTCATGCTTCCTACTTTGTGTGCTTATCCTTTGGCATCAAAAACTCTATGTGTTTTCGGTCTTCTGCCGTGTCAGAAGCTTTGTGTATTTTTGATCCCTTTTCATCAAAAACCTTGGATGTTTTCAACCTCGCATTGTTTCCTGTTTGCTGTGTTTCCTTAAGTGCGCAAGTGCGATGGTGGTGGGCCTAGTTTGCAATGGCTCTTCTCTGATTGGCTGTCACATGGCTGCATGTCAGACTTCTTTGACATGTGATCATGCGACCACCTGCCACCTATTTGTGTGGTCCCAGCTCTTTTCTTGGTTCGACTGTCTAACGGTTTGTTCTTCATTCAGTGACCTGGTGACTAGCAGTTATCTATTGATCTCCCATATCTGGCAGTTAAGCGACTGACATCCAGTGACTCAGTGACTATTGTCGCATGATCTTTGAAAGGTTGGCAGTTATCTACTAACCTCTAGTGACTTGGCTGGTGGTTAGTCACGTAGTCTCTCAATGCTCGGTGGTTGGTTCAGGGGGTCCTAGTTCTTTTCATTGCCCGGTGTCAGAGATCGAAGATCTATGGTCAGTGTACGATCACATGGAATATTCTTTCCCCATGCAATCATGCACCCACCGTCCGATCCTCTGGATGGTGAGGCTTCTTTGGTGTGGTCTTGGAGGTGATGATGTGGCACGTTCTTATTGGCTATCACATGGCTGCATGTCAGACATCTCTGACATGTGATTATGTGATCACTTGCCACGTGTCCATGGTAGTTTGGTGATGGTTGCAGCAGTGGTTTCGGTAATTTGAGTTGGCATCTTCCTATTGGTCCACGTAGTGATGGGTTGGCTTGTCAGAGGTGCCCACATTGAAGCTTTAATCTAATGGTTGGTGTATGATTGCAAGGAATATTCCAAGCCTTTGCGATCATGCACCATCTGCCAGATTTTATTCCATTTGTTGGGTGGGGTGATGTGTTTGGTTTTCATTAGCTGGCGGGCGCTGAGGTGGCATCACAGTTGCTTAGTTAAATGTGGGGCTATTGTCAGTGGGGTCTGTGGCGAGGATGGATCCTATGGCCGGTGTAAGTTCTCATGGGATTTGTTAGAGCCATGAGATCTTACACCAGCCATTCATTTTCAAAGGCTTATAGAGCGTGGATCCGGTGTTGGTGACGGGCTGGTATTCTCTGAATGGTGTTGTGACAGGTGGCATCATGCATCACGGTTGCAGAGTTAGTGGCGGAGTGAATAAAGATTTGGCGGTGCTGATATATTTTTGGCTTGTCACTCATTCACGTGATGATTTGGTCATTCCCCAATTCATTTGGAGACTTAGCGAATAGTGGTCATGAGGTCGCTAAGTTCTTTAGCGGAGGCAGGATGTTTTCCACAAACTGGCGAAATGCTTTTGTCGCCAGTTCGCTTGATGACTTAAAGCGGGCTATTTTAACACGTGCAATCGTGTGTTTGTGGAGTCTAACTAGAGTTAAGATTTTAATTCTGTGACTAAGAAATGCTTTGTCACCAGTTTGCTGAATGAAACCTGAGTTGCCTGGATGAGTTGGGGTTGCCGAGCTCGGGAAAGATAAGGAGATTGATGACGGAGATATAAAGTTGATGAAGGTTTAAATGTGGGCCATTGTTTCTCTACTAGCGCCACTGATGTAGCCATTTCTTTTCAAATTCAAATTTTTTGAGGGTTTGCAGCAACTAGAAAGGACTGGTTTTCAATGTAGAAGTGACCCTGTTTAGTGAGAAATGACTGGTTTGCTATTTGCAGTGTGGTTGAGGGTCTATGAGGTTAATTGTAGAGGTTGATTTGGTACCTGGCAAAGGACTTTCTTGGCTCGAGGGGTGTTTGCAGTAATTTTTGTGACCATTTCCAGCAGGTTGGGTGGTTGAAGCCCTAACTCTAGTCATCTGTAGCTTATTGCAAATTTTCAAGATGACTAAAGGGTATAAGTTAGAGAGTTTTTGGATTTTGTAGGGGTTCCAAAATCTTATTTCTTTTGGTCCTTGGTTTTTGACTATAATACACTGATAGAGGTCTGATTTGGTGTCTTTTTCTCAGCTTTGTGTCATGTTAATTGTATGCTAATTCTAGGTTTGTTAATGAAAACATTCTTGGATCCCAATCTTGTATCTTGTGTATGTCTTCTTGCTTGTCTCTGAGCTCATATATGTTAATATCACAAAGTGTGTTAATGTATGGTAAACAAAGAGTATTTTGAGTTCATCTCTGAGTTTCTAACAAAGTTAGGATTAAAGCCTTTTAGGTGAATTCAGTGAGTTTATAACCAGGTGTAGAATTTGATGTCCTTGTGCTTGAGGGAAAGGGGTAATAGGAAAAGCACTTACTCTAGTTTTGATTTTGTTTGATTTGAGGTGTTCAGTTAAAGTATAGAGGTGGGTGACTCTTAGCCTTGGGATAAGGCACTGGTATTTTCTCTTGAAGTTTCATGGTTAACAACCACAAACATAAACATTCATTTGATAAACCTTTTAGACTTGTGTGAGTATAGTATACATCATTTTAAGACTCCTTTGAAGAAGTGAGTCAAGGGTATACCTGCCTAAGCATTGAAGCTCAAAGTTAAGAAGGATCTTTTGATCATTGTCAGTTGGTCCCCTTCCTTGTGGACTTTGGGTGGTGATAGAGTCAGGATTTGTATTATCCATCAAAGTGTAAATCTGCAAGTTGAAGATCAAAGGGAATAATCCACAACCAACAGGTTTAAGACTAGCTCAAAAGCTTATTAGGGCTGGGTACTAATTGCCTGAAATGGAAAAAGATGCAATCAAGTTTTCTATGAACTATCTAAAGTGCCAAGTGCATGGTAACTTAATTCATTCTCCAGGGAGAGATCTAATTCCCTTTACTACACAATGGCTTTTTCACCAATGGGAATTTGATCTTATAGGGTCCATACGCCCCCATTCTTCTAATAGACATACCCATATCATAATAGCTACAGCCTATTTCAAGAAATGGGTGGAAGTAGTCCCTTTGACTCAGGCGACCGACAAGAAAATTTCTATGTTCATCTTGAACTACATCATATGTCGGTATGGTATTCCAAATTCTATAGTCATAGATAATGGTGGATAATTCAAGAACAAAGACTTAGATGATCTATGTGCAAAATTCAAAATAGCACAACATTGGTTATCTATCTACTATCCTCAAGGGAATGGACAAGCAGAGGCTTCTAATAATAATCTATTGAAAATATTACATTGTACAGTTAATAAAATAGGAAGAGACTGGTGTCTCATGATCAATCTAGCTCTTTGGGCCTACAAAACAAGTATCAGAATGCCCACTGGGGTTACACCATTCACTTTAGTTTATGGGTCTAAAGCAGTACTACCTATTGAGGTTGAAATCCCATCACTAAGAATCAGAATGCATGGTTTGGTAACTGATGATGACTACAGAGTGTCGAGGTTACAAGAACTTGAACTACTAGATGAGCACATAAAAGCAGCGTATGATCATCTCAGAGTATATCAGAAGAGAATGTCTAGAGGTTACAACAAGAAAGTTAGACACAAAGAATTTCAAGTTGGCGATCTAGTCTTGAGAGAGAATCCTAAAAATCAATCACATAGAGAGCGCAAGGGGAAGTTTGAAACCAACTGGCTAGGTCCCTTTGTTATCACTTCTACTTTTGGCTCTAGTGCCTATCAACTTTCAATGGCTGAAGGAGAATAGCCCCGAGAACCAATCAAAGTTCTCCATCTAAAGAAATTCTACACCTAAGGCATTCAGTCTTTGTAAAATATCCTAATTTTTTTTAAAAAATTCAGAAAATGTCCTCAAAAAATGACCATCCTGGTGAAAACCTAGCAATAGGTGCCTTGATGTATCACAAAAAAATCAAATAATATCATAAGTACAAAAAAATTGGAAAAATAAAAAATACAAAAAAATGGGAAAAAGAAAAAGTGCATTGGTGAAAACCTGGAAACAGGCACCTTGGTAGCAAAAATAGAATCTCTGCCAAGACAGTGAAAACCCAAAAAATGGGTGCCACTTGTTTCAAAATGCTCCATCTATCAGTGCAATCTTGGTCTTTCCTAGCTTTCAGTCTTGCTTTAGTTTGTACATACCTCCCGGTTTGTTTCTGCATTCAAGTTTTCAATAAGTCGGTCTGTACACCAATCAGCAAAGCGTCTATATCCTATCAATGCTTAACACTTGAGGGAAATCAATTTCATATCCTATGGCCTCCAATGTATCTCAGACATGTCATATCTAGTTAGAGTCATTTGAAGCTTCATTCGATTTAGTTAGTTAGTCTCCTCTCCAGAAAGGATTTTGCATCAACAACGCAATCAAATAATAACAACAAATTGAAAACAATCTATGCTTCATGCTTTTATCTCCTTGTATGCTTACTGATTCACATTGAGATTTTTTCATATTGTGTCCCTTTGAGATCTTTAATGATTTCCTTTAGATGATTTAGATAGTGATGATTGGGGGCATAATCTTTTCTTTATCTTCTATTTGTATGTAAAAATCTAACAACTTTGGAAATTCTGGATTGAAATGGTGTCCGTCTGTAAGAGCCTCCATCACGTGTTGGATGGCCATGATTACCTCGACCATTAGTACCTAGAAAATTCAATGAAGTTTTATCTAACTATTATCTTTTTGAGCAAATTCTTTCTCCTACTGTGAAACATGATCTTACCTAAGGATGTGAATGATAAAGGATCACTACGGGTAATTCACTATGGATTTAGAATGATCTCTTGACTGCTTGATGTGTTTGTAACACAAAGCATATTTAGGTCATTACAACATCTATGTTTTGATGCTTATACAAATTGCTATATCAAAATGGACATGATATTCAGGTCATCCTGGCATCTATGCCTTGTTTCTTATATCTAATCTGACATTCTGAAAACAAAATCAATATTCATATGTCCATGGTTGTCTAGCCAGTGGACGATGTATTGACTTTGGTGAAAAAATCAATATTCATATATTCATAGTTTCCTAACTAGTGGATGTATTGATTTGTCTAGTTTCCTAATAAAAATATTCAATGATGAAAATGACTGACACATGATCAGTGACTAGGGCCTAGGTCTTAGGTTTGCATTTCATTTTGCATGTCACTTTACATTTTACACTTTGCATGTTTGCATTGTCTCACAAATTGCTAGAACACTTAAACGATTCTTCAAAAGCAAAAATGCTTAACATGACACAAAAAATGAGCATTTTATGAAGGTCCCTACAATGAAATAGGAAGTAGAATTTATTTTCGGGATCAAAATCAAAATCTGAGATCATTTCTATTGTCAATTGCTTGCATAATCGACCTTCAATCATCACAGAAATTTAAAATTCAACTTGACTGATTATCTTACATCAAACTATCAAAATTTCAACTTGGTCACCCATGGTCAACTCATGGTCAAACCTAGTCAAACTTTGTCTTTGGGACCTCTAAATGATGCAGAATGCATTCTCAAATGTGTATAACCAATTCTCAAATCAATTAACATGCTTCTAAACCATTTAATGCTAACTTTTCTTGTCAAATTTCAATTTTCATCCCGAAGGGGGCATGGTATTTCACATCAATCAGATTTGTAAATCAAATCTTTCCTCAGTAATCAAGACAACAACCACGTCTAGTTGTTGATTCATCTAAAGACCTCATCGCTTGTGGTACATTGCTTGGGGCATATCATATTCATCGAGATCCATATCAATCTGGTATCCTAATCTATCTTGTAAACTGTATCAACTTTTCATAACCATCAGTTCATTAGCATCATTTCCTTGGTTCTTCGTAGCTGAAGGGTTCAGATGTGATACCAATATTGATTCCTTTGGACAATCAGGTCTGGAATCAGGTCACTCACTTCTTTGTAATCATAAGGTTCAGAACCAGGTGTTTTTGAAACTTTTTCGTAATCACCAGTTCATTGTTCCTATAGTTAACATTATCTTTGGTCAATCAGGACCTAACATCATCAAATCTCTCAATCGGTTTCTATCTCAGAATCAGTTAATCTTTCAAATTAGTTTCATACATCTTTATCAAAATAGAACTATTAGCACGTGCAAAAAATTTCATGGCTCTAGCCCTTTTCCCCTGGTCTGTGTAGTTATATTTAGGTCCCTGCCTTTGGCCATAGTTCAAATTTTTGAAAATCTAGCCGTTGGTGCAAAAACCCCTTTGAAAAATCCTAGCCTTATTCTATTTTCATGTTACTTCTTGTGGGTCACTTAAAGGTCCTAATTCACATGTGCTTTATATTTTTGGTCGGCCGCATTTAAATTTTTCCCAAGTCTTTACCCCGACAGCCTTTAATATTTTCCTATGGTCCCCAGCGCTTTATTTTTGCCAAAAGCCTAAGTCTCAACGTTTAATTTTTCATATGTTTTGGCTTAATATCTTTCTAGGCCCATCTCTGACACCATCTTCATCTAATGATTGTCACTAAAGTGCAAGGGTTTTGTCAGAGGTATGTGATGATGCACCTTTCGTTGATCCATTTCTGTGACGTAGCCTTTCCTTCATGCGGGTCCACTTGCAGGTGTGCAGATTTGGCTGTTTCTCATTGGTCCACCTATTATGATTCAGAATGCTATCAGTGGGACCTAGTTTTTGGATGTGTCAGAGGGTTCTGATCTTGTCAGTGCAACGACAAATGGCGTATGATCTCATTGAATGTGTCAGAGGCTTGAGATTATGAGATGGTCATTGATCTTCTTGATCTGGGCCCAGTAAAGTTGTTCAGTCTTTTGGCAGTTCCGATAAATGTTTTCTTGGTTCACTAATTCACATGATGATTTGGCGGAGGCTCTTAAGATTTAACAATTTGGTGTATAGTGTTCGCAGAATCACTAACTTTTCTAGCAGTGCCCTCAAAGTTATCACGAATGGGTGAGGATCCATTTGGTCGCATGTTCGCAAATAGAAAGAAGGGTAAAGGTTTGCCAGGAAGTGGGACTGTCTAGTGATTCATTGCTGAGGTGTCAATTTTTTACTGGTTGAGCTTTATGGTGATAGGGATTAGTCAGTGGGACCTACAAAGAAGGATTTTTTATCAACAGTCAGTGCATGATCTTAAGAAATATTCCTACCCCATGAGATCATGCGCCATCCGTTGATCTCACATCTTACTTGGATGTGTCAATGGGTCCTGTGTCAGTGGTGATTGGATGGAGATAGCAAATGGTACAGTGACATGTGGTAGTTTGCAAGTGGGCCCAGGTCGGGTCTTAGTAGTCCAGATAAATGTTTTAGCGGTTCCAATAGATTTCCAAGGCTTCGCTCATTCGTGTGAAATAGTCGTGGTTCTATAAATGTTTTAGCAGTTCAATGAACAAGCGTTCACAGAATCGCTAAACTTTCTGGGGGATTGATAAAGTTCTTCACAAATTTACGGAAGTCCTTCAGTCACTGGTTCACTAGAAGAGACCCAGGTCAAATATTTTCCTGCAGTCGCTAGGCTGCGGAGTTAAGTGATGGGTTAAGATTTCACTTTGCGAATAGGAAATGCGTTGTCACATAATTGCTGAATGTAAACCAGGATTCCTATAAGGGTTAAATCATAATAGACTGCGAAAGGGAGAAATTAGATGGTCAAGACTTAAAGTTGTTACAGATTCAAATGTGGACCTCCGATTCGCTACAAGCACCATAGGGTGACTATTGTTTTTCAAATTCAAATTTTGAAGGGTTTCCAATGACTAGAAGAACTAAAATTGAATATAGAAGCGATTGGAACTAGTGGGAGATGATCTGTTTGCCATCGCAATGTGGTCCAGGGTGTGCCGTGTTCATTTGTAGGGTTTGTACCATGTGGTTTTGTGCTCGAGGCATGTTGCAGGGTTGACAAATTCAAAATTTTCATGATTTGTAGTACTTTCCTAGAGATTTATCATCAGTGCAAATCTTCCTCAGGCATAGCCAACTGGTTTTCTTCCCCTGCAATTAATTTCTGACCGTTTCTAGTGGGTTGGGTGGTCGAAACCCTGACCCTAAGTCATTTGTAGCTTGTTGCATTCTCTTTGAGAATTACAAGATGACTAGGGAGTATAAGTGGTAGGATTTTTGATTTTGTGAGGGTTCCAAAACTTTCTTTGGTCCCAGGCTGGTTGTTCACGGTGTTTTACTGAAAGAGGAGCTGGATTATGTATCTTTTCCTATCCTTGTGTTGTTCTGATTGTGTATTGATTCTGAATATATTAATGAGAATGTTATTGAGTTCTAATCTTGCATTAGTGTATGCCTTCTTGTTTCAGCTCTAAGCTCATATATGTTAGTGTCAAAAAGTGTATTAGCATATGGTAAACAAAGATTATTGTGAAGTCATCTTTAAGTTCCTTAAAAAGTTAGGATTAAAGTCTTTTAGGTGGGTTCAGTGAGTTTGCAACCAAGAAAGAATCTAATGTCCTTGTGTCTGAGGTAGAGGGGTAATAGGAAAAGCACTTACCCTAGATTCAATTTTGTTTGAATTAAGGTATTCAGTTGATGTATGTAATTGGGTGACTCTTTGCCCTAGGTTAAGGCACCAGTCCATCCTCTGGAGGCATTTCATTGTTGTCAACCACACACACACATTCAAATGATCAAATCCTTAAATCAATTAGTAATGAGTATATTGATATAACATTTTGGATTCCTTTTCAGAAGTGAATCAAGGGTACACCCGCCTGAGCATTAAGGCTCAAAGTGTAGGAGGATCTCTTCTGATCCTTGTTAATTGGCCCTCTTCCTTGTAGACTTTGAAGTGGTGATAGAGTCAAAGCATTATTTAAGTTATCCATCTAAGTATAAATCCACAAGTTGAAGATCAAAGGGAACAACCAACAAGACCAATCTTTGAACCACTGCACTTCACACAATAATTCAAAGAGGGGCAAAATGTAATACCCCAAAAATGGGCTATAGGTTCATTAATCTCTTACATCAACAATTCGATCAAAATCGACATCAAAGTCCTAAACTAAGGCACATCTACACATCAGTCTATCAGAAACCTAATTGATTATCTCAATTTTGCATCAGGGAATATTCCAAATTTATCATAATTATCTTTAATTAAATATTATTTGGCGATAAATGTCATTATTTATCCTAAATTGATTAATTGAATATGTTGAATATTTAATTAATTAATTTAATTCTTCCACTTAATTATTTAATTAGATTTAATTGCATTTATTCCAAATTAATATTGTTTTTATTTTGATAATAAATTGAATATTTATTTAATTGATTTAAAATCAAAGTTGTCAAATTTAATGATTTAATTGGAATAAAGTTTGATTTAATAATTGATTAACCCATAAATCAATTGTTTTAATTCAAATATCAGTTAAGCTAAGAATAAATCAGTTTATTTATTAAATTAATTCATATTAACTCATGCACAATCAGAAAAGAAGTTAACTTTAAATCAATTTTTATTTTCAATTTGTTAACTTTCTAAACTCAACATCTAATGATGAGTTGAAAAAGAGAACTAAACTCTATTTTGAGATAAAAACTACTTTTGCATGATTTTATGAGTTTGTTTATTCTTAATTTCTCGTTAACTCAAAAATCAACCTGAATTTATCAAGAGTCATTTATGGTTTTTCTTATGCATCCTAAAAACTTGGATTTCTATAAAAACAAGGCTCAGCTCTTCATAATAGATCCCTCAAGCTTTCAATATGTCAATCTCTTGAATTTGCACAATTACTCTAGTGAAATTACATATGAAGAATCAAGCTTTTGTGACCATAAATTTTGTGAGATAATTTCATAGTTTTTCATAGATTTTGTATACTTTTGCATTCATCATCATAGTATTGTTAGATTAATTGCATATCATTTCAATTCATTCTAGATTAGTTTCATATCAAGTTTTTCATCTAATTGCATAAAAATCCAAAAAAAATAGATTAATTTGCATTCATATTTCATTGCTTTCATTATTTTAAATCTTTTGTTTAGGTGTTGCATTGTCACTGATCTCAGTCTAATTTGAGAATACCATACTCACATCTACTAGAAGGCAATAAATCACCTAGTTAGCTATATTGTTGTTATTTGTAGATTTCGATTTCGCTAACCTCTAATGTGTTATTGAAGTGTTGTGTCCACAGCTAGGTACAATTTTCACACACACAGTCACCTTATTGTAAAATAATGTTATCAAATTTATATACAAACCGCATTTTTACCTTAACTTAGAAGTTTCATTCTATGTATTTCCATTGAAAGAAGTTATTAGTGCACATAAATTGTATTGTTAAATTTTTATATGACTTGCTTTGTATCTTTTCTTATAAGAATTGTGTAAATGGGAAAGGGTGTTGAGTATGGATAAATAGAGAAGGGTAAATATTTTTCTTTCACCTGTCAGTAGAAGTCTGGCAAAAATATGCTTAGTCCTAAGCTATGGAAACACATGATTGATTTTTTGTTGGTTATTATCTTTTCGCTCTGCCATATTTTGTTAGTTCTACTTTTATGTATGATAAAATTACTTAGTTCACAACTTGCACCAGATTTCTTTCCATTCCATCAGTGCTAAGTTGCTAGGTTACTCATGCAGGGTTGGTGTGCTCTTCATTTTAGGATGAGCCATGAGGGAGCTAAGCATTCTCTGGTTAGGTGAAAATAATGCTTGGATCACAATTCGATCTTGATATTTGTAGATGGAGAGATGTTTGATGGTATATGAGATCCAATCATGAAAATGGATGATGGATAGTCCAATGGCATCATATATTGATTTTTGGTACCATTTCAACCTTTTGGTCATGTATCTTTTTATTTTGTATACCTATATTGTATGATTCATGACAAGATGGTCAACATCTTATATGTCTTTACTTCCTTGTATTCTATTTTGATTATTCATGTACTGATAGGGAGACCTTAATCACTTCTTGATCCAAGCAAGATCAATCACTAAGGTCACTTCCTAGATAGATTAGGGTGTCTTTTATCACCCTCTCACTTTGGGATAAACTAACAATTCTTCCCACCTCCTTGGGGTCTTCCTACCAATTGAGTTACTCTTACTCTTCCTTGAACTCACTAGGGTAAGTTCACCTTCCACACACCATGTTTATCTCTAGTATTACATGGGGTTGAATTCATTGTGGTTAAGTTTTTTCTGACTCCTTTGATGAAAATTATCACAAACTAGATTGATCCTTGTTACTGATCTCAAGAATTCTTATAGTTTAGGCTTGTACTCCTCTTAGCCCAAAAAATTATTTAAGATCTAGATACCCTTTTAGAAACTCTCAAATATTTTTGAGGTCTACGATTTCTCATTTGGTTGTACTTAACTAGGTATACAATATTGGCTCCACAAACTTTACACACTAGTTCTAGGGATTTATCAAATCTCTAATAGCACTTTCCAATCCCCACATGTCCTTTCTCAATCCATCCTTCCAAATTACAAAATTCAGTGTCATTGGCTTTTCTCTTAACTAGGACGGAAAGCCTTCAAACTGATCTCCCTTCACCTCAAACACCTATACAAGTTAGAACATTATATACAAGGTTTCCACTTTACTTCCTCCATGAGAAATCAATTTTTTGTGGAGGGAAGTCATGGTGGAACCATTTTTATACTGTAACCTCTCAAACTGGCAAGGTATAGTCTAGTGAGGGTTAGGCTTACAAAAGAAAAACATAGTAAAGGAAAAAAACACTACAATCTATTTATAGATAAATAATATAAATTAAAGAAATGAAATAACAAAACAAAACTTTTCTCAATCAAATTTAAGTGATGAGCTTCAAACTCCAATAGACAATATGGAAAACTTAGAGATTGTAAACATCAAATCTATCTTGGGAACTATGTATACAAGTTGTCTAACCTCATACTTTTAAAATAAAAACTAAATACCATTAATAACCTTAAAAAAAATCTAGCTCTAATCCCTAACTAACATTTAGGGAATTTAGACACTTGTCCGAATATTGTAAAAGTTGTTCAAAATGTTGTCAAAGTTGCTCAAGCAACTTTGACAACTTTTGCATTTTTTCATGGAAACTTTCTCTAGAGATCCTCAAAGTGACCCAACTGACCTCAAACCTATTGTAAAACTTAAGACTCCTTAAAAACAAATTCACCAACATATTTCTAAGCATTTCCACACTTTAGGCCCTATTTGACCAGATTGGCAAACTAAGTCAAACTAGTTGCAACTTAGTGCCAAGTCCAAAACTTAAACTAACTACCTAACTTATAGACTCTCTTGGATTCTTATTGTCTTCTTGACTTGGCTAAGATCAAGTACAAGTCAAAATACTAGGGAGAAGCCTTCTTTACCTAGGTGCTCCTACACCATACTCCCACTAAAAAAAAGAAGTCAAGTAACATTTGGTGACAACAAAGCTTCATCTATACTGAATTTCTTAATTGTTGCTCCAACAATCCATGTGGCTTCTGACTTCAGGTTTTCAAAATGTTGTCAAAGTTGCTCAAGAAACTTTGACAACTTTTACATTTTGTCATGGCAAATTTTTTCTAGAGATCCTCAAACTGACCCAACTAGCCTCAAACCTATTCTAAATCTTAAGACTCCTTAAAAAGAACTTCACCAACCTATTTCCAAGAATTTCCACACTCTAGGCCCTGTTTGGCCAACTTGGAAAAATAAGTCCAACTAGTGGCTCCCTGCCTAACTTTGTCCAAAAGTTGGCATTGGTCCTCAAGGACCAAATAGGTCAGTTAGGGAAGTTGAAATGATGAGGAGAAGATTATTGAAGGACTTCAATGGAAAAATTTAGAGGTTAGATGTCATTTTGTTCCAAATATCTATGTTTGTAGGGTGTCAAAGATAGACGATGACTGTAACCATAGCCTTTTGAGTTGCTTAGACAAGTAATTGAGTTAGATGAATTTATTTCATTGTTAATTAGCTTTCTAATAGTTTTTTTTAATTATGTATGGTTTGAAGTAAATTGATAAGCTCCATTATGCATTGTAATTTAATTTTCTTGGTAGGTAGGGTTCATTGGTCCAGTCTGGACTGTACATAGCAAAATGGCCTCCCGAGCTTCTTAAATCCATGGTAAACAAAATGGGTCTAAATGGAATATAAGAGGGGTCATAGTTTTCATTTTTGATTTAGGAGTAGAAGTGATAGGAATTAGTTTTGAGCTTTTTCCCTAGGTGAACTTGGCCATAGCCCAACTAGGGAAAAAGAGAATCAGAGACCAAGAAGTTGGAGGGTTGGATTGATAGAAGCAATCCAAGAGTTGAAGAATATTAAATTAATAAATATAAAACACTCCAACAACTTCGTGATAACATTTCATCAGTACAAGAAGACAAAACTAGTAGTAAGAGAAATTAGCCCTATTTTTAAGGATTGAGTCCCTGAGGGTGTGAAGGTACTGTATGGAGGACTTGAAGAACCCTCACCTTGAAAATATTTTGTATTTTTTAAAAGGGTATTTGGATCCTAAACTAGTTCTGGGGGTCATCAACCAAAATTGTGAGGAAATCCTTATTTTGTACCTAGACAGGACTACAAGGGGTAACTAGGCCTAATTCCTAGATTTTAGGACCTCGATGGGAAGAAGGTTGAAGAAGGGTTCCAAACCTTTAAGTTAGTTTTTATATGACCTAAAGTCATTTAAATTCAACCCTGTAATCCATGGTGAACATGTTAGCATAGGTGGCTAGAAAACACGATGTGGAATTCAATGAGCATTGAAATACTTTGTTGATAGGGTGGATCATGGTTAGGAGGATAGAGATCTTTGTGACTTGCCCTTGGGATTAGGGTTAGAGAATTCCCTAAAAAGGTCTATTGAAGAGGCCTTGAGAGTGAGTCAAGTTGACTCTGAGTTGAGAATCACCACTGCTATCAATTCACATACATTGTTCTTTGTGATGGTGTTTGTTGTGATATGAAAATATCTTGCATAACCTTTGAAGATTGCACCAGTTCATGTGTAAGTATTATAACTTGCAAAAGTGAAACTTAGTAGTTAGGGAACTTCTCCACCATAGTTTTTTTTTTTTTTTTCATTATGCATAGGAGTAGATTATAATTTATGAAACCTAATCCTATTTACTTGCCGCATATTTCCAAAAATCCAAAAATGTGTTTCATTGTGAATCTTTCGATAGATTTCATCCTACATGATTTGAAATATATTCAAGAAGTAATGACCCTTGTGATATTCAATAAATCACATCAACACCAATCTTATCTAGGACTCGAGGAACCTTGCAGTCACTATATGATCTTCTTGCAATCATTTCATACATGGTACTCTATTGAAGAGAGGATAAGCTATTTCTGTATTTGATTCTATTTTTTGGTGGGTCATAAAAAATACATCAACAAATAGTAAATCTTTTAGAACTCCTTGCGAAGTAGACATCCATCATAGATTTGAAATCGATAAAAAGCAAAAAACTTATGCTTTACTATTCTCAATTAAATTTAAATGAAGACACTATTAGGAAGCTTACACCTGATTATTCTAAACATAACCGATATCAAAATGTATAATCCTAATTTTTAGAAGAAAAAATTGCATTTATCTATTATTTCCACTAGATAGAACAAAAAGAGCTTTGAAGAATCTATTGAAAATATATTTTCATTTAATTTCTACTTTTATCTCTTTTGAGTATGAAGAAAAATGCAGAACTCTACAAGCAACATAAATAAAGTACATGATAAAATCTGCACACTAAATGATAAAGGCAACAATCACATAAATGCTCACATATGTAACCTAGTTTGTGAGATGTAAAATTAAGATAATAAAACAAGTCTTAGTGGATTCACATTTTCACCATGTCTCTATTCTACCTAGATTTGTCTATCTTTTGGGCACAAAGAAAAAATATAGAAATCTTACTCCAAGAACATGAATGTAAATACCTTTCTTAATTATCCATGGAAAAAACTAAAACAATCCTTTCAAACTTTTTCCTAGGAACTTACAATTTTTATTTTATTTTAGTTGGGAGATAGTTGTGCGTGGAAAACATTATATAAAAAAATTAGTTGAATTATAATCATCAAGCTAGAATATATTATTTAAAATCTAAATTTAAAGGTTGAAAATAGTATCTAATGACATGTGTCATATAGCAAGTGACCAATCCACATTCCAAAAGACTTGTAGACCCTATGGAGGATCTTTCCCAAGTCACCAACTCTAAAACATGCGCCCTACAAAAAAAATACTAATTTTTGAAGGAATATGTCCCCTTAACACTGTCATAGATACAAATGTTGGTGAATATTTAATGAAGCAAATTACAAAAATCTAATTTTAGATTTGATAAAAATTTTGACAAAATTTCATTAAAAAAAAATATCTTAGCTATGGGATCTAAGCTCAAAGAAGCCACTTCAAGAGAATTTACCAAAAAATAATGGATAAGAAAAATAAGATGTGTGATTTTATCTCTTAAAAAATAACCCACAAAAAGACATTTATAGATTATAACTGTAAAAATATTGCCTCATTTGTAACCATTATTAATATAAAACAAAATTACCAGTATTTCTGCACAGTTTATGTTTTGTTGCAGTTTATACTAGTTGAATTTTGAAGTTGAAGACACTTGCATCACTCAATTCCCTTGCATGTTCAAAATGAAAATTTTGGAGTAAATTATCAGATACAAAATGTGTGATATAAGAATTCAGTGCAAATTTCTCATGCAAAAAGAGGAACATCTGAAATCCATAGCCAATATAAAAGAGAAAGACAATGCTAGAAAGATTGTGTTCCTTACAAGTATTTGTTTTTAATGTGCTTCAATATTTATAAAGACTAAAAAAATTCAAATTTCTAAAGCCAAAGCTTTTGACAAGTTTGCATTTCAGCATTACTTTAATTCCTTCAGTAGTAATGTTTTTCTACGAAGATCATGTAGTTCTTTGTTCATGTTTTGGTAACTCTGTCAACATAATGGGATGGTCCAACAATCATAGAGCTTAATTTATATTCTTCAATTTAATGTTGATCCTTATCCACTTATATTAATAATTCTATTTTTTCTTTCTATTAACAGCATAGCACCCTTAATTATTTTGTTAGCATTTCATAAGACTTTTTCTTATTGAAGGGTTTAAATGGTTGGTGCAATGAAACTTTAGGTAGAACTCTAAGTTCACATAATAGAGAGAATTTTCTTTATCTCTCAAGGGCCATTGTTACATAGAAGTATTTAGACGGCTAGTGCAGTCAATCAAAAGATTGTTCATGTGGAAATTGAGATCCACAAAATATAGACATGAATATTTTCTTAAGGCCTCTTAATGCTTTTCATTATAAAAGGATTTAAGTGGCTAGTGCATTCATGTTGATTAATTATCCTTGATGCAACTTGGCTTATTGCCAAGTCACTGCATTATTGACAACGCATGTGATGTGAGATTATTACATTTTATAATCAATTTATTAATTATGGCATCTCGGTGGTATATTAAGGGTGGTGACATAAGCTGAATTGTGTATGAGTTTTTAATTGGCCAAAGCATTCAATATGATGGATTTTATTCTTTCATTTGGTTTTTCTCCAAACCCTATTGCCGCCAAGAACATTTTAGTTGCAGATCTTGGAATAATCTTGTGATCTTTCTTTGTGAGTTTTTGATATGTTTGCCTGCAAAGCATAAAGAATGATTTGATAGTAATATTTTTGAAAGACATCACATATGGAAAGTAATATGAGGATTTTAAATAGAATAAGAGTTTTTTGGGGGTTATGTTATATAGATCCTTCTTTTCTTTTGCAGCTAATGGGTTTTGTGTTTCTTTTGTTGTGAAATGCTGTGAATGGAAAATGAGTTTTTTTTAAAAGAATTCCATATTAAAGTGGTTTCTTTTCATGAATAGAGGTAACTGGAATTAGTTTTTTTAATCAGGTATGCAATACAAGTTTTTAGTTTTATAATGAAACTCAAAAAGTTTCACTTTTTCTTTGGCAACTCTGATATAATTTTACATTGGACATTGAAGATGAAAGGAATAGTTATTATTCATTTTCAACAACTATGTATTTATTGTTTTGGTTGATAATTACATTTGGTTTGTGGTAACCAATTTTAGTTGGTTTGTAATATTTGCATTTTCCCTCTTCCAAGTATGAAATTGTTGCACAACAATGACCTAACTGGCATTGAAATGAGCACTTTTCATTTACAGTTATCTTCTAGAACAGAATGAGGAATGCTTCTTTACCACATGGTTATTGATTTTATTTTTACAATATTAAACTCTAGTCAAAGGGTTTAATATTAAATAAAAATAGTTTTCATTTGTTGTACCTGATTCTCAAAAATAGTGAAAGATTTTATTTCATAATACATCCCCATATAAGGGAATATGCATGTGTATTCAAAATGAGGAAAAGGGAAAATAGATACACGCTCATATATTTTCTTATGTGTGGAGCATTGTGTGATATTGAAAGTAAAATTCATAAGGTTATCTATGTACATGAATTTAAGAAATTTGAAACATACATTTATGTACATTTGTAATTTGAAAAACATTTTGTGGAAGAAAGAGGAGTTGAAGCTCCAAGTAGTTGAAGTTGCTAAATAGTGTAAAGAAGGGTTGTTGCTCAATAAAATGACAGGTTTTAATGGAGTGGTTTTTTCCCTATGAAAAGACCAAAATGTTTTCAGGGTTTTCCACTCAACACAAATCGTGTGTCTCTTTTGTGAGTTGTATTCACTTACTCTGATATCTTGCGTTTTAAATTTCATGTTCATAGCATTTTAATGCATAAATTTTGTTTATACATGTCAATTTAGTTTAAAAGTCTCAAAGTTTTATAAATCATTCTATTATAATTCACCCCCTCCCCCTCTCATAATAGCACCAACTTCCAACAAGTGGTATCAAAGTGTAGGGTCCCTTCCTAGGTCTTCCTATAGGGATTATCCAAGGATGGTTTGGAAGTAAATGGAACATGCTGAGGGAGCTTCTCTTAGTAGAGCCCCATTATTTGATGGCATTGACTATGTTTTTTGGAAGGTAATGATGGAAGCCTTCACAAACTATTTATATATTAATATGTGGGAAGTTGTAGCTACAAAATATGTTGATCCAAAAACTATACCGACATATACTAATGATAAGACCAAGTATGAGCTTAATAAAAGAGCAAAATTTTCTATCCTATGTGGTCTTACTAAAGATGTGTTTGTAAAAGTCATGTACTGTCAATCTGCTAATGATATCTGGAAAAAATTGGAAACCATTTACCAAGGTGATGAAAAAGTTAAGTTATCAAAATTGATGACTTTAAAAACTCAGTTTGATAATTTGAAGATAAATGAGGATGAAAGCATAGCTGCTTACTTCTTAAGAATTGATGAAGTAGTAAATGATAGAAGGGGATTAGGAGAGATAATTGAAGAGCATGACATTGTCTCAAAGGTAGTTAGAACTGGTTTACCTAAATTTGAAACAAAGATCTCTACCTTAGAAGAAAAGAAACACTTTTCTAAAATGACTTTACATCAGTTACAAGGAACCTTGACTACATATGAGATGAGAATCAGCAGTCAAGTTGGTTCTACATCAAAAGAGAGAGCCTTTAAGGCTGAGAAACAAGATGAGAGTGATTTAGATTTAACAGATGCTCTAGAAGCATTGTTAGTCAGAAAAATGAGAAAGAGATATCAAGGAAATCCTAAGTGTTTTAGTTGTGGTCAATTAGGACACTTTGTTGCAAAATATCCCTATGCTAATAAAGATGATAATGATGAGAAAACTAAAATTTTTTCAACAAAGAAACCTTGGAATCAAAATAAAAGGCTCAAGAACTTTAAAAAGAAGAGTCTCTTGTCAAAAGAGGTGTTGGTAGTTCCCTTTGATCTTCACTTGTAGATTTATACTTTGATGGATAACTTAAATAATACTTTGACTCTATCACCAATCCAAAGTCTACAAGAAAGAGGGCCAATTAACAAGTATCAAATAGATCCTCCTACACTTTGAGCCTTAATGCTCAGGTGGGTGTAACCTTGACTCACTTCTCTAAAGGAGTCTCAAAATGATATATAACTATATACTCTTCACTAGTTGATTTAAGATTTTATCATTTAAATGTGTGTGTGTGTGGTTGACAACAATGAAATGCCTCCAAAGGATGGACCAGTGCCTTAACCTAGGGCAAAGAGTCACCCAATTACATACATCAACTAAATACCTTAATTCCAACACAATTGAATCCAGGATAAGTGCTTTGCCTATTACCCCTCTCCCTCAGACACAAGGACATCAAATTTTTGCTTGGTTGCAAACTCACTGAACCCACCTAAAAGACTTTAATTCTAACTTTGTTAGGAACTCAGAGATGACTTCACAATACTCTTTGTTTACCAAATGCTAATACACTTTGTGACACTAACATATATGAGCTTAGAACCGAAACAAGAAGACATACACAAATGCAAGATTGGAACTCAATAACATTCTCATTAATATATTCAAAATCAATACACAATCAGAACAACAGAAGGATAGGAAAAGATACAAAATATAGCTCCTCTATCAGTAAAACATCGTGAACAACCAGCCTAGGACCAAAGAAAGTTTTGGAACCCTGACAAAAAAAATAAATTTCTACAACATATACTACCTAGTCATCTTGGAATTCTCAAAGTGAATGCAACAAGCTACAGATGACTTAGGGTTAGGGTTTCAACCACCCAACCAACTGGAAACAGCTACAAATTTATTACAGGGAAGAAACCTAGGCAACCAGGAGAAGACAAGCCTTGGACTGATCCTCAATCATGATGAAATCTCATTGAGAAGGTACTGAGAATCACAAAAAAATCCAAAATGTCAACCCTTTGTGGCCACCTACAACACACCTCGAGCACAAAACCACCTGGTACAAACCCAACAAATGAACACAGCACACCCTGGACCACACTGTAATGGGAAATAGATCATCTCCCACCAGCACCAGTCACTTCTACATTGAATTTTAGTCCTTCTGGTCCTAGGAAACCCTTCAAAATTTGAATTTGAATAATAATGGTCATTTCCATGGCACTTGCAGCAAATTGGCAGTCGATGTTCAAATTTGAACCAACTTTAAGTCCCGACTGTCAGATTTCTCCCTTTCATGATCTTTTAAGGTTTAACCTTACAAGGAATCCTAGTTTACATTTAGCGATTATGCGACAGTGCTTTTCTCTATTCGCAGAATGAAACCTTAACCCATCTCTAACTCCAATGAACTAGCGACTGTAGGAAAATATTTGACCTCGGTCTCTTCTAGCGAACCAGTGACCAAAGACCTTTCCGCCTATTCACCAAATTTTTCATCTCTCCACCAATTCTTTTAGCTATTACGCAAACGTTTTTCGCCATATCACTAGTCAATTTAGGATATCTCCACTTTATTACATGAATGAGCGAACTCTTTAAAAAATTTTCAGGCACTAAAACTCTATCAAGACCACTAGACCCCATCTGGGCCCGCCTACAAACTGCCACATGTCACCACATCATTTTCTATCCCCGCCCAGTCACCACTAACACAGGACCCACTGCAAATACATGGACGAATCAAATAGCACCAACTGTGCCTACATGTAATCTTGGACCCACAAATCTCTTACGAGAATCAGCAGCTATCGCTATACCGCTGCATTAAAGGTCGAGCATATTTCATTAATGGTATAGCGATAGCCACAAGATTAAATCAGACTTTAATCTGCTTGAACACCAAAAAGACCGGTCCAACTGACAACATTCTGAATCATAATAGGTGGACCAATGAGAGACAGCCAAATCTACACACCTGGCAAGTGGACCCGCTTGAAGGAAAAGCTACGTCATCAGGAAAGATCAACGATCAACGTAAGATCTCAAGCCTCTGACACATCCCTTAATAACTTACGCTAATCGTCAAATAGAGATGTTGTCAGAAGACTGGGCCCAAAAAACTACGTGAACATGTGACCAAAGAAAAGGAAACTACCACACCAAGTCGCAAATAGTTAAGGGATAAGCCACTAGGAACATGAGAATACGCGACCACAGGTAATCGCTAGTTCACCAAAAGTTAAGAAATGACTTCCAGGCAACACGCGAACAAGCGATAAGATGAGAAAGAAAAGCGCACATGCAAATTAGGACTTTTAAGTGACCTAATAAAGGTAACATGAAATTAGAATAGGGCCAGGGTTAAAACAAAGGGTTTTTGAATATAACAGCTAGTTTTTGAATTTTCTACTAAGAACGTTAGCTGGAGACATGAAAATTGATACAGAGACTAGGAGAAAGACAATGAAGCCATGAAATTTTTTGCATGTGCTAACAAGAGGACTCAAATGAAGAATCAAATGATTCACGAGAAGAAGGAGAAACATTATTCATGAATGAAATAATAAATGTTCCTAAATTAGAATCTAGTAAATCAAAATATTCATCTGGTTCAGATGAAGATGTTGATCTTGAGGAAGAACTTCTTTGCTTTTTGCAAGAACTAAAGGGACTAAATAAAGTAATCTCAAATCATGAAAAAGAAAATAAAATATTGCAAGCTGATTTAGAAAATGCAAATCAGCTTATTGAGAATCAAAAGTTATCACTTGATGAAAAAGAAAAGAAACTCATTTTATTATAAAAATAGATTGACCAATCTGACTTAAATATTAAAATAGTTAAAAAAGAAAAGTCTTCAAAACAGGGCTCAAACTACTTCTTTAAAGGTTATTATTTCAATTGTAATCTTTTTGGTCATAAGGCATATAAATGTAAGATGAGCGGAAATGAGTATGGTTTCAAGAAGATAATCAGATGTTTCAAGTGTTTTCATTATGGGCACTTTGCTAATCAATGTAAACTGCATTTAAAGCCCAAACAAGTATGGAAACCTATTGTCTTGAATATTGAAAAGTCTCTGATTGTTGAAACAACCCTATTTTCCCATAAACCTGCAACTTTGGTTTTGGACAACAATTGTTCACATCATATGACAAACTGTAAAAGCAAGTTTAAAACCCTATAAGATTTTGATGGAGGGTTTGTTCGATTTGGAGATAATTTAGGTGCCTATATCACAAGTCATGCTTTAATAATTCTCAATAAATATACACCCATTCATGATGTATACTATGTAGAAGGTCTAAAACATAACCTTCTAAGTGTAAGTCAGATTTGTGATAGTGGATATTTCATTTCTTTTATTCCTAAAGGATGTTCAATCAAGAGTGAAAAGAACAAAGTTATTGCTAGTGGTTTAAGAACAGGAGGAAATCTTTATAATCTAATTGATTCTATAGTTAAAGAGTCATAATTGATTAATACTTGTCTTGTGAGTCAAGTTGAAGAAAACTAGTTATGGCATAAGAGATTGCGACACCTAAATTTTGATAATCTTGCTAGGATCAGCAAGAACAAAAATGTTAGAGGCTTACCTCTAATCAACAAACCAGCTAATGTTTGTGAAGAGTGTGTAAAAGGTAAACAAACAAGAACGTCCATCAAAACCAAAAAATACTTATCTAATAGACAACTAGAGCTTGTGCATACTGATCTATTTGGTCCATCTAAAGCTCCATCCCTAAACAGTGAAAAATATTTCATGCTATTTGTAGATGGTTATTCAAGAATGGTCTGGGTAACTTTTTTGAAACATAAATCTAAAGCCTTTGAACGCTTCAAAATATTCAAAAAAATGGTTGAAAGGGAAACTAATCTAAAGTTGAAATGTTTAAAATCAGATAGAGGTGGAGAAATCACCTCCCAAGAATTCATTGAGTATTGTAAAAAGCATGGCATCAAGAGGGAACATTAAACTCCCCATACACCACAACAAAATGGTGTTGTAGAAAGAAAAAAATAGAACTATTAAAGAAATGGCTATAAAAATGTTAAATGAAGCCAAACTACCTGATAAATTCTAGAAATAAGTTGTTCATATAGATGTATATATTTGTAAAAGGGCTCAAATCAGATTAAGGACTGCTTATGCTCCTTATGAACTATGGTATCAAAAAATTGCTAATGTCAAGAACTTCAAAATTTTTGGCTGTAAATGTTTTATTAAAAAGGAAAATGATTTGTTAGAAAGCTTTACTTCAAGGTCCGATGAAGGTATCTTTATGGGATACTCTACACATTGTAAAGCTTTCAAATCCTATAATAAAAGGCCGAATAAAGTCATAGAAGCTATAAATGTGATATTTGATGAAAGTTCTTTGTTGAATAAAAATGAAAAATGTGTTGAAGAAGATTCTTTTCAAAGAATAGAACATGTTTCATGTGATCATGAGTCAAATGATGATGATCAAGAAATTCCTAATCAAAATGAACAAGAAAATTGCTCAATTCCTCAAGAAGCCAAAACTACTCTAAAAACTCATTCTAGAATTATAGCAAAAAGACATCCTGAGTCTCAAGTCATTGGAGATATAGAGGGTGGAATTCTAAATAGAAGAAAAGCCAAAATTGATGAGCATGCTCATATTGCAGAACATTTATGTCTGATATTAGATTTTGAGTTAAAAACTGTAGCTGAAGTACTTACAAATTCTTGTCCGCTGAATGCTATGCAAAATGAAATTAATCAGATTGAGAAAAAAAATGTGGGAACTTGTTCCTAGACCTGATAACGAGAATTTCATAGGTGAAAAATAGGTGTTTCAAAATAAATTGAATGAAGATGGAAAGCTTGTAAGGAACAAAGCCAGATTTGTATGTAAGGGTTATGCTCAATAGGAAGGTATTGATTTCGGTGAAAATTTTACACCAGTTGCAAGAATGGAATCTATTAGAATCTTTCTTGCATATGCTAGTTATAAGAAATTTACCGTTTATCAAATGGATGGTAATGCAACATTTTTAAATGGTCATCTTGAAGAAGAAGTCTTTATGGAACAACCAAAAGGTTTTGAATGTCCTGATAAACCAGATCATGTATATCATCTTAAAAAGGTATTATATGGCATGAAACAAGCTCCTAGAGCTTGGTATTCTAGGCTAGATAAACATCTCATTGCTAATGGTTTCACTCGTGGTAGTGTAGACAGTACTCTATTTACAAAAGTTGTGAAAGATGATATAATAGTTATTGAAATTTATGTGTATGATATTATTTTTGGTTCTACTAATGATGATTTGTCAAACCAATTCTCTACCATTATGGAATCAGAAATTGAAATTTCACTTTTAGGTGAACTTACCGTTTTCCTTGGTTTGCAAGTGTCACAACTTAAACATGGTTTATTTTTGTCTCAAACAAAATATGACAAGGAGATGTTGAAGAAATTCAACATGGTTGTCTAAAAACTAGTTAGCACACCTTTGGAAACAAGTTGCAAGTTGGTTAAAGAAGATGACTCACCTTCAGTTGATCAAACCTTATACAGATCCATGATTGGTAGTCTATTGTACCTTACAGTATCTAGATCTAATTTAATGCAAGTTATCTGCATGGTTTCTTGATTTCAATCTGCTGCAAAACAATCTCATCTTAATGCAGTTAATCACATATTTAATTACATTCAACAAAATCTTGATTTTGGCTTATGGTATCCACATAATGATGATTTCACTCTATTTGGTTACACATATGCAAATTGAGGTGGCTTTGAGGATAAAAAGAGCACTAGTGGTGCTGCTTTCTTTCTCGGTGAACAGTTGGTTGCATGGTATAGTAAAAAGAAGGAATGTGTCACTTTTTCCACATGTTAATCTAAATTTTTCAATGCTACAACATATTGTACACATCTAATCTGGATGGATTATCAATTTTCTGGTTTAGGCATTCAAGTTTCAAAACCTATCACAATTTGTTGTGATAATATGAGTGCTATACAGTTGAGTAAGAATCTTGTTTTACATTATAGAGCTAAACATATTGCTATGAAACTTCACTTTCCTTGTGATAAAGTCATTGATAATCAGTTTTAGTTAGTTTATGTCCCTACTCAACAACAAGTTGCTGATATTTTTACCAAACCCTTGGTTCGAGATAGTTTTGAGAAGTTCTGGACACAGTTGGGAATTCTCTCTCAATCTCTTTTACACTAACCTATATCTCGTATGGGGGAGACAACATTTATTCATTTATATCATATAGTTGGTGTAATGTGGACATGTTTGACTATCACAGGTATTTGATATTTGATAGGTATAGGTGTTCAGCTTTTCCTTTTATTTTCAGTGAGCATAGGTATCACAGTTATCAGAAATTCAACTTGATACAGGTAAATGTTTTTTTGCCTCAAGGATAATGGGGTTGTTTATTGATTAATTATCCTTGATGCAACTTAGCTTATTGGTAAGTCCCTGCATATTTGACAGCACATGTGATGTGAGATTATTACATGTTATAATCAATTTATTAATTATGGCATCTCGGTGGTATTATGGGCGGTGACTTAAGTTGAATTGTATGAGTTTTTACTTGGCCAATAAAAGGCCCACGTGGTTTCTCCTTTGATAGAATTCAACTATTATTGAAATATGTTAAGGACAACATTTGGTAAAGCATTTGATATAATGGATTTTCTTCTTTCATTTGGTTTTTGTCCAAACCCTATTGCCGCCATGAACATTTCAGTTGTAGATCTTGGAATAATCTTGTGATCTTTCTTTGTCGGTTTTTGATATGTTTGCCTGCAAAGCACAAAGAATGTTTTGATAGTAATATTTTTGAAAGGCGTCACATATGGAAGGTAATATGAGGATTTTAAACAAAATAAGAGTTTGTTTTTGGGTTATTTTATATAGATCCTTATTTTCTTATGTAGCTAATGGGTTTTGTGTTTCTTCTATTGTGAAACCCTGTGAAGGAAAATGAGTTTTTTTTTAAAAGAATGCCATAGTAAAGTGGTTTCTCTTCATAGGAAGTGTAAAGAAATTTACACAGATGCAACCAGAACTGGGTTGTTTTTATCAGGTATGCAATACAAGTTTTTGGTTTTATAATGAAACTCAAAAAGTTTCATTTTTTCTTTCGCAACTCTGATATAATTTTACATTGGACATTGAATATGAAAGGAATGGTTATTATTCATTTTCAGCAACCATGTATTTATTGTTTTGGTTTTTGGTAACCAATTTCAGTTGCTTTGCACGACAATGAACTAGACTGACATTGAAATGAGCAGTTTTCATTTACAGTTATCTTCTAGAATAGAATGAGGAATGTTTCTTGTTCTAAAAAATAGTGAAGATTTTATTTCTTAATACATCCCTATATAAGGGAATATGTGTGTGTATTCAAAATGAGAAAAAGGGAAACCAGATACACACTCATATTTTTTCTTATGTACGGAGCATTGAGTGATATTGAAAGTAAAATTCATAAGGTTATCTATGTACATGAATGTAAGAAATGTGAAACATATATTTAAGTACATTTGTAATCTGAAAAACATTTTGTGAAAGAAAGAGGAGTTGAAGCTTGAAGCAGTTGAAGCTTGAAGCAGTTGAAGCTGCTAAACAGTGTAAAAAAGGGTTGGTGCTCAATAAATTGATAGGTTCTAATGGAGTGGTTTTTTCCATTTGAAAAGATCGAAAGGTTTTGAGGGTTTCCCACTCAGCACAAATCATGTGTCTCTTTTGTGAGTTGTATTCACCTATTCTGATATCTTGCATTTTAAATTTCATGTTCATAGCATTTTTATCGATAAATGTTGTTTATACATGTCAATTCAGTTTAATAGTCTCAAAGTTTTATAAATCATTCTGTTCTGATTCACCCCCTCCCCCTCTCATAACAACATCCACTTCCAACACATTCATCCTAAAGATTTTTTAGGTAGGAATCTAAATTCACACAAAATACAGTTATTTTATTAACCTCCTCCAAGGCTTTTTAGTATTCGGGCTTTAAATTTATGTTGCAACTAATCTAATTATTGTTTAGATAGAAACCCAGGTTAACACAACATGTAGACAAAATTATTTTGTGAACATCTCTGAAAACTCTTATCCATAGAAGGGTTTAAATTGCTCAATGCATCAGACTAATAATTGTTTAGGTAGAGACCCAGGTTCACACAACAGACGCAATTATTTTCTTAACATCACTCTAGAATATTTCTTATAGAAGGGTTTGAATGGCTGGTGCAATAAATCAATAAGTCATTTAGATAAACATCCAAATTCATCAAAATGCAATCTATTATAGCCAAATTTATGATATTGACAGGATGAGATTACTAAGAGTAATGTGACCTTGATTGTTTGATGCATCTTATAGTGCAAGTAGAATAAAAGATACACTAGAAGGACGATAGACTTATATTGGTCATAGAATTTAAATATTCCAAACATAGATATAGATTACTCTATTCAACTTTCAAAAAAATTTAATAAATTATTTTACAAATAGGTATGAACACTGAAAGGTAACAATTTCATTAATCCTTCTAATTCCCATTCCAACAATAATCTCATACCTTGACAATACCATAAGGGATTTCATATAGAATTTTATTTATTAAAGTTTTTCATATCATACTTGAAACAACATCCAAGTGAATACAAAATATACCCATTCTTTATTCATTCAAACTAAGGTCAGGTCAATTATAAAATATTCTTATGCAAGATATTCAGACCACAAAATTGTGGTTAAAATTCTTTTTTAGAGAATGTTACATAGCATCAAAACTCTATCCTATAGATTTGTTTTTGAAGTGTTCCATAGGGCCATATTGTGGTGAAAGAAAAATGGATGATAATTTGTGTCCCTGCAAACAAATTTTACCAATATAAAAGTTTCTCTGCCATCTCATTTGCTAGCTCTTCTTGTTGCATGTTAGGTAATATTTAATGCTTATGAATCATGACTATTCTCTTCATATATTTGCCAGAAAAATCTAAAATTGCATTCAGTAGGGAAATGGATATAATTGACCATGCTTATGTTGAGGCCCAAGCAGTAAAAGTTTGGTTTGGTAGCTGAAGTGAACTCCACTTCAGTGACTTCAATGAATGTTTGGAATGTTAGATGTTTGATTTGATTTTTCAATATAATTTGGTTCTCTTTTTTATTCTCTAACTAATGTTATGTTTTGGGTGTTTGTATTCTCTATAATAGTAAGTACAAGGCTTGAATTCTCATGTTAATCTTGGTCTTTTGCACACAGTTATTGAGAAGGTGGCATGAAACAAGGGTCAAACTCTTCAGATGGTTTAATATTGGCCGTTGATAATTTTTGCACTCAAGAATTTTGACGATAGCTATTAGTTATGTATATTGAACAATGAATACACCCTTCATGGTGCAAGCCTACATATTAATAATTATAATTTATATTTAAAATCATGACTCTTTACATCCAATTTATGTAATGCTCCTTACACAAGCTTGTTGTTCCCTAGGTAAACACTTCAATCTATGTCTCATAGTTAACTTCAAACCTCAATACCAGTACTAATTTCAGAAAATAATATTTTTCAGCACCAATTCAAATACAATAAGTTATGTCCAAAATCCTATGACAAGGGCTACACACTGCTTGTCAGATTTTAGTTCTAAGACTTCAAAGTTTTGGTGGGTTGTCTAGACACATAGAATTTGTTGTGTTGGAAAAGTGTTGTATATATTTCATGTTAAAGTTAGGATGAGGTTAATTGGTAGAGCTTGAAAACAGAATCATGTAGCATTCAACCAAGAAATCCGTTCTCAATCTGAAGATATAACTGTAAAGTGCAAGTTTTAATGGAAAGACTGATATGTAACATGCTGACCAGATTTCACTATGCTCAATTCATTGGACTGTTAGGGTGTATGTCTTTTATGTCAAATATATCTTATGTTTGCATCAGTAGAACCATGACTTATAACTAGGATTGATTTGGAAAAGAAAAAGTAAAAATGAATTTCAATTACTATGGACCTTTGGGAAACTCAAAATTGTTAAAATATTCATGAAATTAAAACATATAAAAGTTTACTGCTTTTGCCATTCCAAACCAATTGAAGGCAGAAACATTATTTTTTCATCAGGCACAAGTAAAAATATATATATATATATATTTTTTCTTTTGAGTTGGTGTGTAGAGGTCACCACAAAAATTATAAAAAAGCAAATAGAGACTGGAAGGAGTACATACAATATACCATTTAATAATGATAAATAATAAAATACAAAATGGAGATCAATATGTAGATCGGAATATTATGGGGGAAGATATACACGCAGTCAACAAAATAGACAATACAGCCAGCACATTTCAGCGAATAAAAACGGGGTGTGAACGGTTATAAAGGATAGATACTCAGGGTTGGAAAATAGATCAGAACAGGGATGCAAATGGTATAAGCCTGGGACGATAGCACTAATTTGATTTGCCCCAGGTTGCTGATTATTATGGAACTAAGACTTGTGTTCGATAGGCTGACACTTTGAATCTTGGTATTCGAAGACAATAGTAATTGAATCTACTGATCTACAAATAGTGTAGGACGACAGTATAGCCAGATTATAGTGGCATTCTCCATTTGTCAAACCCATTCAAATAAATAAGTAATAACTGGAGCGTGCACAAGTTAATAGTGCAATACTCTTGTGACTTACACGGGTAAATTGATAATTGATACAATGTTTTTGTTTTGAAATCCTGGAGCACTTCTTATATCTGTTCGAGAGCTGAAGTACACATATATAGAGAGTTGAGACTGTTTCATAACGATAAGAATAGATATAATATCTATTCAAGGACTGAGCTACATACAGATATATCTGGAGATGAGGATCAGCCTTAGAGACAGGGATAGAGATACTACAGTCTAAGAGCCAGAGTGTGTATATATATATTATTGGAAACCTAAATTGGGCTCAACTGATCACAGACCTAATTTATTAATTTATAGAAGGTTACATATTAAATGTTTGTTTCACTGTAGACCACAGTTATATGCAAAATTAATTGTGGACAGGTGAGGAGATGTTTGTAGATAATTTTAGATATATGTAGGTAAGTGTAAGATCATTCTGGATGGTTCTGGTCTGTAGGGACAGTACTGGCTGCAGATAATTAATTTATCTTCTAACATCCTGCTAAATTAATTATCTAATTGTTTTTAATATCTCTCATAATCTAGAAACAATGGGTCCTGGCTTATATAATCTTTTTAGGTACCTATTTAGAGCACAAAATTTTGATTCCCCTTATCACCAGCACTGCGGGAAATTTTTTCCCTTGTTATTATCACTTTAAAAATTTTGTTTTCCTTGTCATTAACACTGGGTTTTTAACCGGTTCACCCATAACCATTTGAGATTTTCCCCAAATAATACAATATGACATAATTTTAAATTTTTCACCCAAACAAGTAGTTTTTTACCTGCAACAAACCTCCAACGGACTAAACACAAACATTATTTAACCAATTTTCTCAAATTAAATGGGCAGTGACAGAGACAAATAGGGGAGACACACAACACAAAAATAAATACTTTTTATTATTTACCACTCTTTTTAACAGCGACCATACTTTCTCTCTTACGGCATCCTTCCTGTAATGGGGATCAACTGATTAGAATTCTGCCTCTCTTCAACAAGCGCTTGATGATCTCCTTCAATGACTTCCAGCATACCGAAGTATCCGTGGGCAACCTTAGACCTGCGATCAGACTTAACAGCTGCGGTTGTATTTACTTCTGTGACGATCAGACTTAACAGCTGCGGCTGTATTTACTTCTGTGACTTTTGAATACGATAAACTCCTTTGACTAGCTTCTATGTGAACAACAACTATACAACCTCTTCACAGATTTAACCCATCAACATCTCTTTATGCTTAACAGTGACCATATAATTTTAGCAACAACGTTTCATCAAACATTGTTTTTTGTTCAAAGACAATGATTTACCTCCAATTTCATAACAACACCACTGTATAAAAAACAATGATGCACATTCTTTTTTTAACTACACTGAATCTTCAATATCAAACAACCTTACCTCACAAACCATTTTCGTGGGATGGATCCTCATCTTGTTCGCTGCGATCTTGTCTACATTACCCACGATCTGCTATTGCCGATTTAAAATAGTGGTTGTCACAAGCGCAATTCCCATAACCCTAATTAGCGGAAATTAAATTACTTTTCTTGCCACGTAATTTTTAATCAAATTGAGGACTATTTTTCTTAGCGGGAATACTGCACTTGAAAGGAGGATTCATATTAAATGTTTTGGTAGTGGACTTGAGTTCGGTTTTGTAAAAAAAACAGAATAGGCTTTTTTCCATTTGACACGTATGAAATCCGTTTTGGTGGTGCGGAAATGGTGGAGGAGTTACAGGTTTTTCCTTAAGTAGCTTCTGATTCTGAAATGAAAGCAGAGAGATCTGGGGGCAAGAGGAGTTAATAGCGGTGAACGGGAAGCAGCGATTGGAGGGGGATTCGTTTTGCAGAAGCTGGAGGTGCTTCATCATCTATCGAATACTCCAAATTTTAATCAGGTTCCAACTTTCTTAAAACTTGGCAAGCAGGGTATAGACTGTAATGCTTGTTATGTTATTTTTACTTCTAGCAAATGAAGTTAATGTGAAGGCAAGACTTTGTTTCCGAAAGACTGGATTTAGTTTTTATCAAATGATTTATTGTAATGCTTAGGAACGAAAACGAAAATCTGTAAACTGTTAAAGACTTTCGGATATGGTGTTCACTTATAGCCATCAGTACCTGTATCAGTGTAGTAAACCTTTAAAATAAGTACACCGAATCACGCAAAAACTCTTGTTTTAAATCTCTGAAATCAATTATACAGCATGGACATCAAACGTTCACGACCTGCAGCGGAAGATGATGAGGAAAGAAACCCTAATAAATTAGCCAAGGATTTCCAGTGCAGTCCTTCAGTATTTGTTGTGGCCTATGTTTATATTCATCGCCTCATTCTCAAAGATCCCAATTTCCGCTTAACTTCTCACAACATTCACCGGCTCGCCATCACCAGTGTCATGTTTTCTACCAAATTTCTCGGTGATCTGCATTACAGCAGCGAGTATTTTTGCACAATTCAACTCTCTCTGTCAACGCTTCCAACCCTGCATTGACAAACACAATTCCACCGATCTGACTTAAGCTTAGAAGGGTAAAATGCAAAGATTATTCAGTTTGTAAACTTATGTAAACTTTTGTGATAGTGCAGGATAACAGAGGAGTCCATAATATATTACCTTATCAGATCCTATGAAAACAAGCTAATAGTGTAAGCTTAAAATTTTCTACTCTTTCTCTCTCACCAAGAAAGCAAGTGGGAATTCTGAAATATCCCCAAATAGTGATATAATATCTTCCTCAGATTGAAGGTTATCGGTCTTTACAGTATGCCCTCCCACTGGCAGCAATCACTTTCCTTCTCCCACGAGTTCTGTAGGCAAAAAAAGGGTCGTTTAGGCCATCTTTGAACTGGAGAAGAGCTTTACTTTCCCTGTCAAATACATCCGCTGCAGAAGCAGAGAAGAAACAGGGGAATAACAGTAAACATAAATAATTTGGCCATGTTTGGGTTTTGGCAGGGTTATCAGAGGGCAATATTTATACAAGATGTAGGGTCTCTGTCCTCTTAAAAAGTGTCCTAGAACAGAACAAGTAGACCCAGATATAGCAGATTATTTTTATCAGGCAAATTAAAATAAATTACATTAATCTAAGTTTGAAAGCAGACCGAAGGAAGTATTCACTGAGTTCCTTCACAATTTTATTTTGAAGTGATATGTTTCGTGCTAAAACTGAAAGAGCTTGTTCCGCCAAAATTCACCGTAAAGAAAATACTCATTTCCTCTTACCATTTCATTGAATCGCTCTTGGAATGTCTCAGTGTCTATGTCAGATACTCTAACTAGTTCTACTTTGGTGTTTTCTCTGTGCAAAGCAATTGTCTTCCATTGCAGTTAATACTGTTGAGCAGCCATATACTCTGATCTTTTCTACACTGATCAAATTCCAGTAACATTCTGGCAAAATCTGCAATATTTCACGCTTCTTTATTGTTAGTGTTTTCAGTGAAGGCAGTGCTCCCTAATTGAATTGAATAGAAGATTTTTAACAATGTCTTTACCAGTGCTTTGTGGAATCACAGAATTTCATTGTTAAATGTTTTATTCTACTACAGATAGTTTTATGAATTCATGAGTAAGCACCATACTCTAGGACTGTTGTGCTGTTTGTATGTACTTTATATTTTGTTTGTGACAGAATAAGATATCCGGGGAAAGGGTGCCGAATATGGGATTTCAGAGAAGGGTAAAAGTAGATTCATATTTTTACCTGCCAGTTGAATTCTGGTATTTATATGCTTAGGCCTAAGCTTGAAAACACATAAATGAACTTGTGTTGGTTAATGTACTATCTCTCTGCCATATCTGTGTTTGATTTACTTTATGTGCGAAAAAGTAGGCAATCACAGCTTGCACCAGATTCTTTTCCGATCCACTTGTGTCGCTTGATAAGTCACTTGTGTAGGGTCGGTGAGCTTGTCATTTCAGGATGAGCCCCGGGGGAGCTAACCACTCCGTGGTTGGGCGGTTAAAACGCCTGAGCCACATTTTCCGTCTCATACTATGTAGATGAACGACTGGTTGTTCGATGGCATAGGGGACTTGACATGCAGATGGACTATCTGACAGTCCGATGGCGTGTATTGGATATCTTATGCTTTTCGACCTTTGGGTCCTCTATTCATTTTATGTAATCTACTTTAGTACTCAGTTAATGATCGACAGTATGGTCGACATAACTCTTGTATTAGTTTATCTTGTTATGTAATTCGACAGTTGGTCGAACTTTCATTTATCTCGACGAGATAGGTCGATGTTTTATGTATCATGTTGTAATTTCTCTGAATATTGAATTGTTAAATTGAAAAATTGTATATTGAAAAGTCTGTATTTATTTTAGACTTGTTAATCTTTTCGAGTTTGCAAAATTCTCGTGGTTTTTGCTTTAATACCTCTGGTCAGTTTTTCGGTCTTTACATGTGGTTTTTGCTTTAATACCTCTGGTCAGTTTTTGCTTTAAGAATCTCATCCATTCTAGGATCCTGTCTTTCACGACTGGATTCCCCTCTGTTACTGTTCCGTGTTTGCATGGTGTCAACTTACTTCCTGCACCAAGCATAAGTACACAGCTTAGCGATAGAGGACCAAGGTCCGAGTATTGAAACCTGGGACCTGTGGGTTATGGGCCCACCACGCTTCCGCTGCGCCACTCTGATAACCAACTACACCACCCAGACACATGCTGCAGTAAACAATAGGCAAGCTGATTTCCAGGGAACACCTATCCAGATGGCCGGTAAGCTTTTTGGTCATGATGTTATTATTTTAATAGATACTGGAGCCACTGAATGTTTCATTGATCCTAGAATTGCTTCTAGTTTACCAGTCAGAGCAGGATATATGAGTGAATCATGGATGGTAGAATATGGGAACAAGGCAGAGCATAAGGTTGAGCAATGTTTATTTTGTAGCGAGATTGAACTTCCAAATTTTCAAACGGAAGTCAACTTGTATCTTGCACCTTTAGGTTCTTATGACATTATCTTGGGCATCAACTGGTTGACAGAGCATAAGGCCATAGTGAACTGTAGGGATAAAACAGTGGAATGTCTTGATGATGCTGGTAACACCATAACACTCCATGGTGTGAAAAGGCCTCTGGAACTTCGACAGGTTTCTGCCATGCAATTGAAAAAGGCAAAAAGAAAGGGGTGTATGTTATATATGGCTTATGTCAAGGATCTGGACACACCCCCTAGCCTCGAAGACTTCCCCATTTTGCAGGAATTTCGGGATGTATTTCCTGAAGACTTACCGGAATTACCTCCGAAGAGAGAGTTTGACTTCTCTATAGATATTATGCCTGGAGCAGAACCTCAATCCAAGGCACCATATCGTATGACTACTACTGAAATGAATGAGCTAAAGATACAGTTACAAGAACTCTTGGATAAAAGGTTTATACGCCCTAGTGTTTCGGCATGGGGAGCTCCAGTGATCTTCGTGAAGAAGAAGGATGGTACCTTGCGACTATGCATAGATTATAGAATGTTGAATAAGGTCACCATTAAAAACAGATATCCTCTCCCTCGGATAGATGAACTGTTTGATCAAATGAGGGGAGCAACTGTGTTCTCCAAAATTGATCTGAGATCTGGATACCATCAACTCCGGATCAAAGAGGAGGATATATCTAAAACAGCTTTCAGGACAAGATATGGGCATTATGAGTTTGTTGTCTTACCTTTTGGTTTGACAAATGCACCTGCAGCATTTATGAATCTTATGAACAGTGTGTTCAAGGATTGTCTTGACAAGTTTGTTGAGATTTTTATTGATGATATTCTGATTTATTCTAAGACCATGGAGGAGCATGAGGAACATTTGCGAATAGTTTTGCAGCGCCTCAGAGACAGGAAGTTATATGCTAAACTATCAAAGTGCTCTTTCTATAAGAAGGAGATTCATTATTTGGGACACATCATTTCTTCAGATGGAATTGCAGTAGATCCGACAAAGATCAAGGCTATTCTTGAATGGCCAACTCCTCAGAGTGTGAGTGAGGTGAGAAGTTTTATGGGGCTTGCAGGTTATTACAGGAAATTTGTGGAGAGATTCTCCAAGATTGCAGCACCTATCACATCTCTTCAGAGAAAGGGAAAAAGATATGAGTGGACGGATGAATGTGAGAGAGCCTTTCAGCTATTGAAACAAAAGCTCACATCTGCTCCTATCTTGGTTATACCAGATCCTAATGGACACTTCACAGTTATCACTGATGCTTCAGGAGAAGGTCTTGGTGGTGTTCTTATGCAGGATGGTAAGGTAGTGGCTTACGAGTCACGAAAATTGAAATAGTATGAGGTTAATTATGCACCTCATGACTTGGAACTAGCAGCAATTGTTCATGCTCTAGTGATGTGGAGACATTACCTTTTAGGTAAACCTTTTGAGCTTAAGACAGATCACATGGGACTTAGATACATTTTCACTCAACCTAATCTCAATGCCAGACAAAGACGATGGTTGGAGTTTCTAAGTGAGTATGATTTTGATATCGAGTATATCAAAGGAAAGGAAAATAGAGTAGCAGATGCCCTTAGCAGGAGAAGACATATTTCTGCTATATCTACTTCCAGAACACGGTTAAGAGAACATGTGTTAGAGAATCTTGCAGGGGATGACCATTATGAGATGGTTAAGACAGCCCTACTTGCCGATCCATCAGATCACCGTTTCGACGGATATACCTTTGAGGGTGATGGTATCATGAGATACCAAGGCAGGATGTACATTCCCGACCGAGCAGGGTTGAGGAAAGTGGTTATGGAGGAAATGCATAGTACTCCTTTTTCAGGACATCCTGGGGTAAACAAGATGATTGCCGATGTGAGGCCGTTGTATTTTTGGCCAGGGCTTAAGCGAGATGTGACAGCTTTTGTAGCCCAGTGTTTGGAATGTCAGCGAGTTAAGGCTGAACATATCCATCCAGCAGGACTTTTGTATCCGCATGACATACCAAAGTATAAATGGCAAGTCATCAGTATGGATTTTATCCAAGGTTTACCCATGACACGACGCAGGCATGATGTAATCTTGGTTGTAGTTGATAAACTAACCAAGGTAGCTCATTTTATTCCAGGGAGCTTGAGAGATGGATCATTGGCTTTGGCCAAAAAGTTTGTCCAGGAAATTTTCAGATTGCACGGGGTACCTGAGACTATCATATCTGACAGGGATACTAGAATGACATCAAGGTTTTGGACAACCTTGAATGCATCTTTGGGAACTAGATTGAATTTCAGTACCGCTTATCATCCTCAGACAGATGGACAGACTGAGAGAGTAAATCAAGTGATTGAAGATTTGCTCCGAATGTACTGTATGGATCAGCAGTATAAATGGGAAGAGTATCTTCCATTGGTGGAGTTTGCCTACAACAACTCTTACCATGCATCTTTGGGTATGGCACCTTTTGAGGCACTTTATGGACGAAAGTGTCGTACTCCTATCAGTTGGGATAGAGTAGAGGACAGGATAGTTGTTGGTCCTGATATGTTGAGAGAAATGGAAGAACAGATGACTCTAATTCGTGCTCGGCTGAAAGAGGCAGCTGATAGACAGAAGAGTTATGCTGATAAGAACCGCACCTTTAGGCAGTTTCAGGAAGGGGATAAGGTGTTTTTGCGTGTGAGACCACATAAAAGCTCAATCTCTTTTGGCAAGGCTTCAAAGCTTGCACCGAGATATGTGGGTCCCTTCGATGTTTTGGAAGTCATTAACCCCGTTGCATACAGACTTGCTCTACCGCCTGCTCTTGCCAAAATCCATGATGTTTTCCATGTTTCTTTGTTAAAACCATATCACCCAGATGCATCTCACATTCTTGATTGGCGTGCTTTACAGGTTCAGGATCCGGGGGTGGTGTTGGTGCAGCCTACCCGCCTCGTTGATCAATGTACCATCAAGGTGCGTGATAGGGAATTTCTTCAGTATAAGGTCCAATGGGACCAATTCTCTTTGGATGGTGCTACCTGGGAGGATGCGGAAGACATGCTTAGGTCTTATCCGCAGTTGTTTGCTTAGTTTTATTTTTATTATGAGCTTTAAGCTTTGAACTATTGTTATGATGTTCATATGATATCGGGTCCATGGTGTACCCCGATTTGATACTCTTAGTCATAGAACTATTTGTGAGCGTTGATGTTCATTTTCATAGTGCGATTTACTAGATCAAAACTATCTAAGTGATTGTTTTACTTATGGTTTTTTTAAACTTATGGTTTACTTGGTCAAGAGTTTGATGGCCTAAGTAGTACTAAATGAATGTTTTGGACATATTTTCAACATGATATCTTGTGGATTTGCAATGAAATGTTAAATGAAATGAAAGTATGAAATAGTTGTGAAAATTTAAATTTCATATTGTATCATTGTTTATGAGGAAATGAAATTAAATGATGTAATATAGTGCAATTTCAATTTGATTATGGGTTTAATGGAACTAACCTACTGATGATCTTTTGAGTTTGAACATGTATGACAGGAGGTGAAGGTGGAAATGTGGTTAAGGTAAAGTGTATTTATCTTGACGACAGGGGTGAGATCGGAATAATGGGTGCAAGCACACACCACTTAGATTTGCTTAAAAGCTTATAGGTTATAGACGTGATTTCATAAGTGAATGTATAGTTAGTATAATTTTCTTTTCTGTCTTGCGTGTGTGAATATTTTGAAATGTGGTTAAATGCTTATATTATCATTAAGCATCAGAGACGATGCATTTTCTAAGAGGGGAAGGATGTCACAAGCGCAATTCCCATAACCCTAATTAGCGGAAATTAAATTACTTTTCTTGCCACGTAATTTTTAATCAAATTGAGGACTATTTTTCTTAGCGGGAATACTGCACTTGAAAGGAGGATTCATATTAAATGTTTTGGTAGTGGACTTGAGTTCGGTTTTGTAAAAAAAACAGAATAGGCTTTTTTCCATTTGACACGTATGAAATCCGTTTTGGTGGTGCGGAAATGGTGGAGGAGTTACAGGTTTTTCCTTAAGTAGCTTCTGATTCTGAAATGAAAGCAGAGAGATCTGGGGGCAAGAGGAGTTAATAGCGGTGAACGGGAAGCAGCGATTGGAGGGGGATTCGTTTTGCAGAAGCTGGAGGTGCTTCATCATCTATCGAATACTCCAAATTTTAATCAGGTTCCAACTTTCTTAAAACTTGGCAAGCAGGGTATAGACTGTAATGCTTGTTATGTTATTTTTACTTCTAGCAAATGAAGTTAATGTGAAGGCAAGACTTTGTTTCCGAAAGACTGGATTTAGTTTTTATCAAATGATTTATTGTAATGCTTAGGAACGAAAATGAAAATCTATAAACTGTTAAAGACTTTCGGATATGGTGTTCACTTATAGCCATCAGTACCTGTATCAGTGTAGTAAACCTTTAAAATAAGTACACCGAATCACGCAAAAACTCTTGTTTTAAATCTCTGAAATCAATTATACAGCATGGACATCAAACGTTCACGACCTGTAGCGGAAGATGATGAGGAAAGAAACCCTAATAAATTAGCCAAGGATTTCCAGTGCAGTCCTTCAGTATTTGTTGTGGCCTATGTTTATATTCATCGCCTCATTCTCAAAGATCCCAATTTCCGCTTAACTTCTCACAACATTCACCGGCTCGCCATCACCACTGTCATGTTTTCTACCAAATTTCTCGGTGATCTGCATTACAGCAGCGAGTATTTTTGCACAATTCAACTCTCTCTGTCAACGCTTCCAACACTGCATTGACAAACGCAATTCCACCGATCTGACTTAAGCTTAGAAGGGTAAAATGCAAAGATTATTCAGTTCGTAAACTTATGTAAACTTTTGTGATAGTGCAGGATAACAGAGGAGTCCATAATATATTACCTTATCAGATCCAATGAAAACAAGCTAATAGTGTAAGCTTAAAATTTTCTACTCTTTCTCTCTCACCAAGAAAGCAAGTGGGAATTCTAAAATATCCCCAAATAGTGATATAATATCTTCCTCAGATTGAAGGTTATCGGTCTTTACAGTATGCCCTCCCACTGGCAGCAATCACTTTCCTTCTCCCACGAGTTCTGTAGGCAAAAAAAGGGTCGTTTAGGCCGTCTTTGAACTGGAGAAGAGCTTTACTTTCCCTGTCAAATACATCCGCTGCAGAAGCAGAGAAGAAACAGGGGAATAACAGTAAACATAAATAATTTGGCCATGTTTGGGTTTTGGCAGGGTTATCAGAGGGCAATATTTATACAAGATGTAGGGTCTCTGTCCTCTTAAAAAGTGTCCTAGAACAGAACAAGTAGACCCAGATATAGCAGATTATTTTTATCAGGCAAATTAAAATAAATTACATTAATCTAAGTTTGAAAGCAGACCGAAGGAAGTATTCACTGAGTTCCTTCACAATTTTATTTTGAAGTGATATGTTTCGTGCTAAAACTGAAAGAGCTTGTTCCGCCAAAATTCACCGTAAAGAAAATACTCATTTCCTCTTACCATTTCATTGAATCGCTCTTGGAATGTCTCAGTGTCTATGTCAGATACTCTAACTAGTTCTACTTTGGTGTTTTCTCTGTGCAAAGCAATTGTCTTCCATTGCAGTTAATACTGTTGAGCAGCCATATACTCTGATCTTTTCTACACTGATCAAATTCCAGTAACATTCTGGCAAAATCTGCAATATTTCACGCTTCTTTATTGTTAGTGTTTTCAGTGAAGGCAGTGCTCCCTAATTGAATTGAATAGAAGATTTTTAACAATGTCTTTACCAGTGCTTTGTGGAATCACAGAATTTCATTGTTAAATGTTTTATTCTACTACAGATAGTTTTATGAATTCATGAGTAAGCACCATACTCTAGGACTGTTGTGCTGTTTGTATGTACTTTATATTTTGTTTGTGACAGAATAAGATATCCGGGGAAAGGGTGCCGAATATGGGATTTCAGAGAAGGGTAAAAGTAGATTCATATTTTTACCTGCCAGTTGAATTCTGGTATTTAAATGCTTAGGCCTAAGCTTGAAAACACATAAATGAACTTGTGTTGGTTAATGTACTATCTCTCTGCCATATCTGTGTTTGATTTACTTTATGTGCGAAAAAGTAGGCAATCACAGCTTGCACCAGATTCTTTTCCAATCCACTTGTGTCGCTTGATAAGTCACTTGTGTAGGGTCGGTGAGCTTGTCATTTCAGGATGAGCCCCGGGGGAGCTAAGCACTCCGTGGTTGGGCGGTTAAAACGCCTGAGCCACATTTTCCGTCTCATACTATGCAGATGAACGACTGGTTGTTCGATGGCATAGGGGACTTGACATGCAGATGGACTATCTGACAGTCCGATGGCGTGTATTGGATATCTTATGCTTTTCGACCTTTGGGTCCTCTATTCATTTTATGTAATCTACTTTAGTACTCAGTTAATGATCGACAGTATGGTCGACATAACTCTTGTATTAGTTTATCTTGTTATGTAATTCGACAGTTGGTCGAACTTTCATTTATCTCGACGAGATAGGTCGATGTTTTATGTATCATGTTGTAATTTCTCTGAATATTGAATTGTTAAATTGAAAAATTGTATATTGAAAAGTCTGTATTTATTTTAGACTTGTTAATCTTTTCGACTTTGCGAAATTCTCGTGGTTTTTGCTTTAATACCTCTAGTCAGTTTTTCGGTCTTTACATGTGGTTTTTGCTTTAATACCTCTGGTCAGTTTTTGCTTTAAGAATCTCATCCATTCTAGGATCCTGTCTTTCACGACTGGATTCCCCTCTGTTACTGTTCCGTGTTTGCATGGTGTCAACTTACTTCCTGCACCAAGCATAAGTACACAGCTTAGCGATAGAGGACCAAGGTCCGAGTATTGAAACCTGGGACCTGTGGGTTATGGGCCCACCACGCTTCCGCTGCGCCACTCTGATAACCAACTACACCACCCAGACACATGCTGCAGTAAACAATAGGCAAGTTGATTTCCAGGGAACACCTATCCAGATGGCCGGTAAACTTTTTGGTCATGATGTTATTATTTTAATAGATACTGGAGCCACTGAATGTTTCATTGATCCTAGAATTGCTTCTAGTTTACCAGTCAGAGCAGGATATATGAGTGAATCATGGATGGTAGAATATGGGAACAAGGCAGAGCATAAGGTTAAGCAATGTTTATTTTGTAGCGAGATTGAACTTCCAAATTTTCAAACGGAAGTCAACTTGTATCTTGCACCTTTAGGTTCTTATGACATTATCTTGGGCATCAACTGGTTGACAGAGCATAAGGCCATAGTGAACTGTAGGGATAAAACAGTGGAATGTCTTGATGATGCTGGTAACACCATAACACTCCATGGTGTGAAAAGGCCTCTCGAACTTCGACAGGTTTCTGCCATGCAATTGAAAAAGGCAAAAAGAAAGGGGTGTATGTTATATATGGCTTATGTCAAGGATCTGGACACACCCCCTAGCCTCGAAGACTTCCCCATTTTGCAGGAATTTCGGGATGTATTTCCTGAAGACTTACCGGAATTACCTCCGAAGAGAGAGTTTGACTTCTCTATAGATATTATGCCTGGAGCAGAACCTCAATCCAAGGCACCATATCGTATGACTACTACTGAAATGAATGAGCTAAAGATACAGTTACAAGAACTCTTGGATAAAAGGTTTATACGCCCTAGTGTTTCGCCATGGGGAGCTCCAGTGATCTTCGTGAAGAAGAAGGATGGTACCTTGCGACTATGCATAGATTATAGAATGTTGAATAAGGTCACCATTAAAAACAGATATCCTCTCCCTCGGATAGATGAACTGTTTGATCAAATGAGGGGAGCAACTGTGTTCTCCAAAATTGATCTGAGATCTGGATACCATCAACTCCGGATCAAAGAGGAGGATATATCTAAAACAGCTTTCAGGACAAGATATGGGCATTATGAGTTTGTTGTCTTACCTTTTGGTTTGACAAATGCACCTGCAGCATTTATGAATCTTATGAACAGTGTGTTCAAGGATTATCTTGACAAGTTTGTTGAGATTTTTATTGATGATATTCTGATTTATTCTAAGACCATGGAGGAGCATGAGGAACATTTGCGAATAGTTTTGCAGCGCCTCAGAGACAGGAAGTTATATGCTAAACTATCAAAGTGCTCTTTCTATAAGAAGGAGATTCATTATTTGGGACACATCATTTCTTCAGATGGAATTGCAGTAGATCCGACAAAGATGAAGGCTATTCTTGAATGGCCAACTCCTCAGAGTGTGAGTGAGGTGAGAAGTTTTATGGGGCTTGCAGGCTATTACAGGAAATTTGTGGAGAGATTCTCCAAGATTGCAGCACCTATCACATCTCTTCAGAGAAAGGGAAAAAGATATGAGTGGACGGATGAATGTGAGAGAGCCTTTCAGCTATTGAAACAAAAGCTCACATCTGCTCCTATCTTGGTTATACCAGATCCTAATGGACACTTCACAGTTATCACTGATGCTTCAGGAGAAGATCTTGGTGGTGTTCTTATGCAGGATGGTAAGGTAGTGGCTTACGAGTCACGAAAATTGAAACAGTATGAGGTTAATTATGCACCTCATGACTTGGAACTAGCAGCAATTGTTCATGCTCTAGTGATGTGGAGACATTACCTTTTAGGTAAACCTTTTGAGCTTAAGACAGATCACATGGGACTTAGATACATTTTCACTCAACCTAATCTCAATGCCAGACAAAGACGATGGTTGGAGTTTCTAAGTGAGTATGATTTTGATATCGAGTATATCAAAGGAAAGGAAAATAGAGTAGCAGATGCCCTTAGCAGGAGAAGACATATTTCTGCTATATCTACTTCCAGAACACGGTTAAGAGAACATGTGTTAGAGAATCTTGCAGGGGATGACCATTATGAGATGGTTAAGACAGCCCTACTTGCCGATCCATCAGATCACCGTTTCGACGGATATACCTTTGAGGGTGATGGTATCATGAGATACCAAGGCAGGATGTACATTCCCGACCGAGCAGGGTTGAGGAAAGTGGTTATGGAGGAAATGCATAGTACTCCTTTTTCAGGACATCCTGGGGTAAACAAGATGATTGCCGATGTGAGGCCGTTGTATTTTTGGCCAGGGCTTAAGCGAGATGTGACAGCTTTTGTAGCCCAGTGTTTGGAATGTCAGCGAATTAAGGCTGAACATATCCATCCAGCAGGACTTTTGTATCCGCATGACATACCAGAGTATAAATGGCAAGTCATCAGTATGGATTTTATCCAAGGTTTACCCATGACACGACGCAGGCATGATGTAATCTTGGTTGTAGTTGATAAACTAACCAAGGTAGCTCATTTTATTCCAGGGAGCTTGAGAGATGGATCATTGGCTTTGGCCAAAAAGTTTGTCCAGGAAATTTTCAGATTGCACGGGGTACCTGAGACTATCATATCTGACAGGGATACTAGAATGACATCAAGGTTTTGGACAACCTTGAATGCATCTTTGGGAACTAGATTGAATTTCAGTACCGCTTATCATCCTCAGACAGATGGACAGACTGAGAGAGTAAATCAAGTGATTGAAGATTTGCTCCGAATGTACTGTATGGATCAGCAGTATAAATGGGAAGAGTATCTTCCATTGGTGGAGTTTGCCTACAACAACTCTTACCATGCATCTTTGGGTATGGCACCTTTTGAGGCACTTTATGGACGAAAGTGTCGTACTCCTATCAGTTGGGATAGAGTAGAGGACAGGATAGTTGTTGGTCCTGATATGTTGAGAGAAATGGAAGAACAGATGACTCTAATTCGTGCTCGGCTGAAAGAGGCAGCTGATAGACAGAAGAGTTATGCTGATAAGAACCGCACCTTTAGGCAGTTTCAGGAAGGGGATAAGGTGTTTTTGCGTGTGAGACCACATAAAAGCTCAATCTCTTTTGGCAAGGCTTCAAAGCTTGCACCGAGATATGTGGGTCCCTTCGATGTTTTGGAAGTCATTAACCCCGTTGCATACAGACTTGCTCTACCGCCTGCTCTTGCCAAAATCCATGATGTTTTCCATGTTTCTTTGTTAAAACCATATCACCTAGATGCATCTCACATTCTTGATTGGCGTGCTTTACAGGTTCAGGATCCGGGGGTGGTGTTGGTGCAGCCTACCCGCCTCGTTGATCAACGTACCATCAAGGTGCGTGATAGGGAAATTCTTCAGTATAAGGTCCAATGGGACCAATTCTCTTTGGATGGTGCTACCTGGGAGGATGCGGAAGACATGCTTAGGTCTTATCCGCAGTTGTTTGCTTAGTTTTATTTTTGTTATGAGCTTTAAGCTTTGAACTATTGTTATGATGTTCATATGATATCGGGTCCATGGTGTACCCCGATTTGATACTCTTAGTCATAGAACTATTTGTGAGCGTTGATGTTCGTTTTCATAGTGCGATTTACTAGATCAAAACTATCTAAGTGATTGTTTTACTTATGGTTTTTTTAAACTTATGGTTTACTTGGTCAAGAGTTTGATGGCCTAAGTAGTACTAAATGAATGTTTTGGACATATTTTCAACATGATATCTTGTGGATTTGCAATGAAATGTTAAATGAAATGAAAGTATGAAATAGTTGTGAAAATTTAAATTTCATATTGTATCATTGTTTATGAGGAAATGAAATTAACTGATGTAATATAGTGCAATTTCAATTTGATTATGGGTTTAATGGAACTAACCTACTGATGATCTTTTGAGTTTGAACATGTATGACAGGAGGTGAAGGTGGAAATGTGGTTAAGGTAAAGTGTATTTATCTTGACGACAGGGGTGAGATCGGAATAATGGGTGCAAGCACACACCACTTAGATTTGCTTAAAAGCTTATAGGTTATAGACGTGATTTCATAAGTGAATGTATAGTTAGTATAATTTTCTTTTCTGTCTTGCGTGTGTGAATATTTTGAAATGTGGTTAAATGCTTATATTATCATTAAGCATCAGAGACGATGCATTTTCTAAGAGGGGAAGGATGTCACAAGCGCAATTCCCATAACCCTAATTAGCGGAAATTAAATTACTTTTCTTGCCACGTAATTTTTAATCAAATTGAGGACTATTTTTCTTAGCGGGAATACTGCACTTGAAAGGAGGATTCATATTAAATGTTTTGGTAGTGGACTTGAGTTCGGTTTTGTAAAAAAAACAGAATAGGCTTTTTTCCATTTGACACGTATGAAATCCGTTTTGGTGGTGCGGAAATGGTGGAGGAGTTACAGGTTTTTCCTTAAGTAGCTTCTGATTCTGAAATGAAAGCAGAGAGATCTGGGGGCAAGAGGAGTTAATAGCGGTGAACGGGAAGCAGCGATTGGAGGGGGATTCGTTTTGCAGAAGCTGGAGGTGCTTCATCATCTATCGAATACTCCAAATTTTAATCAGGTTCCAACTTTCTTAAAACTTGGCAAGCAGGGTATAGACTGTAATGCTTGTTATGTTATTTTTACTTCTAGCAAATGAAGTTAATGTGAAGGCAAGACTTTGTTTCCGAAAGACTGGATTTAGTTTTTATCAAATGATTTATTGTAATGCTTAGGAACGAAAACGAAAATCTGTAAACTGTTAAAGACTTTCAGATATGGTGTTCACTTATAGCCATCAGTACCTGTATCAGTGTAGTAAACCTTTAAAATAAGTACACCGAATCACGCAAAAACTCTTGTTTTAAATCTCTGAAATCAATTATACAGCATGGACATCAAACGTTCACGACCTGCAGCGGAAGATGATGAGGAAAGAAACCCTAATAAATTAGCCAAGGATTTCCAGTGCAGTCCTTCAGTATTTGTTGTGGCCTATGTTTATATTCATCACCTCATTCTCAAAGATCCCAATTTCCGCTTAACTTCTCACAACATTCACCGGCTCGCCATCACCAGTGTCATGTTTTCTACCAAATTTCTCGGTGATCTGCATTACAGCAGCGAGTATTTTTGCACAATTCAACTCTCTCTGTCAACGCTTCCAACACTGCATTGACAAACACAATTCCACCGATCTGACTTAAGCTTAGAAGGGTAAAATGCAAAGATTATTCAGTTTGTAAACTTATGTAAACTTTTGTGATAGTGCAGGATAACAGAGGAGTCCATAATATATTACCTTATCAGATCCAATGAAAACAAGCTAATAGTGTAAGCTTAAAATTTTCTACTCTTTCTCTCTCACCAAGAAAGCAAGTGGGAATTCTGAAATATCCCCAAATAGTGATATAATATCTTCCTCAGATTGAAGGTTATCGGTCTTTACAGTATGCCCTCCCACTGGCAGCAATCACTTTCCTTCTCCCACGAGTTCTGTAGGCAAAAAAAGGGTCGTTTAGGCCATCTTTGAACTGGAGAAGAGCTTTACTTTCCCTGTCAAATACATCCGCTGCAGAAGCAGAGAAGAAACAGGGGAATAACAGTAAACATAAATAATTTGGCCATGTTTGGGTTTTGGCAAGGTTATCAGAGGGCAATATTTATACAAGATGTAGGGTCTCTGTCCTCTTAAAAAGTGTCCTAGAACAGAACAAGTAGACCCAGATATAGCAGATTATTTTTATCAGGCAAATTAAAATAAATTACATTAATCTAAGTTTGAAAGCAGACCGAAGGAAGTATTCACTGAGTTCCTTCACAATTTTATTTTGAAGTGATATGTTTCGTGCTAAAACTGAAAGAGCTTGTTCCGCCAAAATTCACCGTAAAGAAAATACTCATTTCCTCTTACCATTTCATTGAATCTCTCTTGGAATGTCTCAGTGTCTATGTCAGATACTCTAACTAGTTCTACTTTGGTGTTTTCTCTGTGCAAAGCAATTGTCTTCCATTGCAGTTAATACTGTTGAGCAGCCATATACTCTGATCTTTTCTACACTGATCAAATTCCAGTAACATTCTGGCAAAATCTGCAATATTTCACGCTTCTTTATTGTTAGTGTTTTCAGTGAAGGCAGTGCTCCCTAATTGAATTGAATAGAAGATTTTTAACAATGTCTTTACCAGTGCTTTGTGGAATCACAGAATTTCATTGTTAAATGTTTTATTCTACTACAGATAGTTTTATGAATTCATGAGTAAGCACCATACTCCAGGACTGTTGTGCTGTTTGTATGTACTTTATATTTTATTTGTGACAGAATAAGATATCCGGGGAAAGGGTGCCGAATATGGGATTTCAGAGAAGGGTAAAAGTAGATTCATATTTTTACCTGCCAGTTGAATTCTGGTATTTATATGCTTAGGCCTAAGCTTGAAAACACATAAATGAACTTGTGTTGGTTAATGTACTATCTCTCTGCCATATCTGTGTTTGATTTACTTTATGTGCGAAAAAGTAGGCAATCACAGCTTGCACCAGATTCTTTTCCGATCCACTTGTGTCGCTTGATAAGTCACTTGTGTAGGGTCGGTGAGCTTGTCATTTCAGGATGAGCCCCGGGGGAGCTAAGCACTCCGTGGTTGGGCGGTTAAAACGCCTGAGCCACATTTTCCGTCTCATACTATGCAGATGAACGACTGGTTGTTCGATGGCATAGTGGACTTGACATGCAGATGGACTATCTGACAGTCCGATGGCGTGTATTGGATATCTTATGCTTTTCAACCTTTGGGTCCTCTATTCATTTTATGTAATCTACTTTAGTACTCAGTTAATGATCGACAGTATGGTCGACATAACTCTTGTATTAGTTTATCTTGTTATGTAATTCGACAGTTGGTCGAACTTTCATTTATCTCGACGAGATAGGTCGATGTTTTATGTATCATGTTGTAATTTCTCTGAATATTGAATTGTTAAATTGAAAAATTGTATATTGAAAAGTCTGTATTTATTTTAGACTTGTTAATCTTTTCGACTTTGCAAAATTCTCGTGGTTTTTGCTTTAATACCTCTGGTCAGTTTTTCGGTCTTTACAGTGGTCTGAGCTGAGAACCCTTACAACCTTAACTTGTGAGATCCTCTTATTGGCAGTGATTTCCTTGGCAATCTAACATTTCCTCATAGCAGCCCCAAAGGCTTGCCTGCCCGCACAGAGTGTTCGATGGATACAGCCACTAGTTCAAGATTGAAGATATGACCAACCAATGAACCCGAACCTTAAGGCTCTGATACCATATTGGAAACTCAAATTGGACTCAACTGATCACAGGTTCAATATATTAATATATGGAAAGTTACATATTAAATGTCTGCTTCACTGTAGACCACAGTTAGCTACAGAATTAATTGTAAACAGGTGAGAAGTTGTTTGTAGATAATTTTAGATACATATATTTGAGTGCAAGATTATTCTGGATGGTTCTGGTCTGTGCCACAGTACCAGCTGCAGATAATTAATTTATCTTCTAATATATATAAATCTTTTGAGCAAATGGAAATAAGATAAAACTCATTACAATATCAATCATTAAGAAGAATAGAAAACATAAACAATTTCATAACGAATATTACTGATGAACATATTGTCATTGATGTCAAAATTAGAAGTTAGCATATATGAACTAGAGATGCATATTCAGTATATTCAGAGATTATATATACAAATAGTGGGAATACGTATATATGAAGATGAGATGTGATCATCATAATATATCACTTCAACTATCTGTTTCAACTATTGTTTCAACTATCTTCTGTATCAAGTCCATTGTCGAAGTATACCAGTAATGGTTAAAAGTTGAAGAGAGTATCCAGTCAACAAACACAAGAAGGAATTGAATCAAACAGCAGAGATGATCATTCCGTATTCCATAAATGATTATATGCTCAAAACAGTGGAGTGTTACCACGTATATAAAGATACAGAGATATATCAAATACTGATGCCATAAAGACGCTGTTGGATTTAAGACGTATTACAGATATGTATGAATACAAATGAATATTGTATGCAAGAACAGACTTTTATGTATAGAACGTGTTTTAAAAGGGACAGCAGCAGAATATAACTAAACAGATCATACGTATATATATGCCACATACAAAAACGTTATCGGAGGATGTATTCAGAACGGACGGAGGACGCTGTACAAGGTGAGGTTGATATATTCTTCGAAGGTCCAAAATTTATCTAGCAGTTACGTATACACACCAAACGAACGATTGTATGTATACAGCAGTTACTAGTTATGTATATAAGCATATCAATGAACAGACATCAGCATCAGAGAACAGACATCAGACATTAGCAGTGAACAGACTTCCGCAGACATCAGACGTTAGCAGTGGACAGAGTATTCAGTAATATATACTTACGAATTGCATACAGTCATCGAAAATTTTTGATGAATGTACTTATGTCAACAATCAATATGCAGCGGCAAACATTATGAGATAATACAGCGTCAAAGAATTGAATATAATAATCTTCAGGCGTGACTACTATAATGAGTATTTACGACAACATATATACATATATGTTTTTCAAACAAATAGATTAAAAAATATATATATGCTGTGTTTAATACGAAGGATGCCGAAAGATTATTGAAAGTATAGTAAAACGACAAATATCATAGATGCGATAAAAGGTTTATGCAAAGTTGAAATGTCAAGACAACACATGTTTTATCGAAGGGTTTTAATATTAAATTTGATGTATGTCAAAGAGGAATATTCAAAATGGCGGTTTTGCTTTATCGAAGATTGTTTTCGAAAGTATATATATCAGACTTTGCAGCGGCAGACTTAAACTTTCAAAACAGTATTTTTGATTGAATGATATAAGCGGCAAACACATATTGTCGAAAGACTATATATATATATATATATATATATATATATATATATATATATATATATATATATATATATATATATATATATATATATATATATATATATATATATATCATTAAGGATATATATATTCAAAAGATGATATTACTTATTATTATTTTTAAAATATAAGATTTAAGTTAATAATATTAACCTTAAAAAGAGGGGTTAATAATTTTTTTAAAAGACACCTTTTCATGATTGAAGAGTCATAAACTTTTAAAGAGACATAATGTTTCAATCAAAATAAGTATATATATATATTTGATCTTTTGTAAAAAAAAAAAAGACAAGTCAGCATGTGGAGATACAAAGAAGAGCAGCAATAATATAAAGAAGAAAAAGATTAAGGATCAAATGTTCAGATTCTGAATATATCATTGTGAGGATATACATATATATAATTGAAAATTAGAAGAAAAATTTTGGTTGACTTAGAGAGCAGATTGTGTCCATCATCAATTGAATTAGCAACAGCATTCAGGTGGAAGAAATTTTGCAAGCAGTGAGTTGGTGCTCAGAATTTGGATAGGAGTTGGTGTTCAGAATCCGCATAGGAATTGGTGCTCAGAATCTGGATAGGGGAGTTGGTTCTTCCAGTAGGTCAGTACCTGCGAAGTGTGGGAGTTGGTGCTTCGAGTGACTCGGTGCTCATAAATTTAGAAATTGGAGCCTCTAGTAGGTTGGTGCCTACAAAACATTGTAAAAGAACAATATTATATAAAAGCAAATTATTTTGTGGTTTTCTCTCATATTGGGTTTCCACGTAAATATTGTGTTCATGTGCATAATTGTTTATTTGAGTAATTGAAGTTATCTTTGAATAAAAGCATTTAAATTCAAAAAAGGTTATTATACTGACTCATCCCCCCTCTCAGTATAATCATGTGCTCTTCAATTGGTATCAGAGCGGGTTCCTTCTATATAGCCTAACAGCTTGAAGGTAGATCCAAAGAGCACAAATGGCTGAAAGTTTTCAAAATAAGACACCAATTTTTGATGGGACAAACTATGCATTTTAGAGTATAAAGATGGAAGCTTATTTAAATGCTATTGGATTCGATGTTTGGCAATCAGTACTAGATGGTTATACACCACCAGCGAACCCACCAACAGATGCAGCCAGAAAAAGGAAAAGTGAGAATAATGCCAAAGCAAAACATGCTATTTTATGTAATCTTGCCGACTCAAAGTTTACAAAAGTTATGCGTTGTAAATCTGCAAAGGACATATGGGATAAGTTGAAAAATATTTATGAAGGGACCGACAATGTAAAGAAGGCCAAACTTCAAACTCATCGAAGCACATTCAAAAGTTTGAAAATGAAGGAAGATGAAGACATAGCCTCATTTCTCTCCCGTGTTGATGAAGTGGTTAATGCAATAAAAGCCCTTGGAGAAGAAGTAGAAGAACAACTAGTAGTTGAAAAAATCCTAAGATCCTTACCCATTAGATTTGATTCTAAAGTGTCAACAATCGAAGAGAGAAAAGATCTAGATAGTCTTACTAAAGATGAGCTACATGGAATCCTTACTGCCTATGAAATGAGAATTGGAGGCAAGGACTCTAAGAAGGAAACATCTTTTAAAGTTTCCAAAAAGGGTAAGAATAAAAAACAAATTTCAAGCGATAGTTCATGCAGTGAAACTGATGAAGCCGAAGCCCATTTCTTAAGAAAATTGAAAAAGGGAAGTGGAAAATATAAAGGGAAGTTTCCTTTCAAATGTTTCAATTGTGGAAAGATAGGACACTATGCCTCAAAATGCCCTCAAAATGATGATGACTCAAGTGAAGACGAAAAATAAGCACACACAAAGAAGAAATGGAAAAGTAACAAGAAGTTTAATAAGAAGAAAAGATATCAAAACAAAAATAAAAAGAGTTTTTATTCAAAAAAGGACAGCTCTTCAGATGAAAGCAGTGAAGAATGCCCAAGTGATGATGAGGATGAGATTCTATTCATGGCTGAAGTAGTCTCCAATGATAGTTATGAAGAAGAGGAAAACGAATCAGGTAATGAGGAAGAAGATGTTGATCTCCAAGAAGAACTTCATTATGCATATAAACAAAATGAAAGACTAAAAAGAAAACTTGTAAAACTCAAAGAGGAAGCTATGAAAGTAGCAGAAGAATCAGAACAAACAATTGAAGATTTGAAGAATCAATTAGAAGAAGCTAAACAAGCTGAAACTAATTTAAAACTAGAAATTGAAAAATTAGAAAGAGAGTTGAAGGAATGCACCATTAATAATCTCAAGTTTGAAAAAAGTTCAGAAAAATTAAATGATATCATTGATAGTCAAAGACCTTCTTTCAGCAAAATAGGTGTTGGTTTTGAAAGAAATTCAAACACTAATAATACATTCAAAGGTTTCATAAAAGAAGGAAGCAAATCAGTCATAAATGAATCATTAAAAGAAAACAAGCCTAAAGAAAATAAAGAAGTTGATAAAACTAGTTATAATTTTCATGGTTATTGCTATTCTTGCAATTGTTATGGTCACAAAGCACTAGAATGTAGAACATCTAAACAAAATATGACGGAATGGAAAAGGCCCTATTATAGATGGCATCCTTCTTACCTATTTCACGGATATTGCTACTCTTGTAACAAATTTGGTCATAAAGCTCTAAACTACAGAAGCAAAGTGAAGAATATTCATAATTTCAGCACACAAAATCCTTTTGCTCCATTGGTTAATTATGATATTTTATGTTCAAAATGTAACAATTTTGGACATGCTGCCCACAATTGTAGAACAATCTTTCCTACAAATCAAGCAAAGAAAGAAGATCTTCCCAAAAAGAAAGTATGGAAAAAGAAAGAAAAATCGCTATTTGTTCAAATAGCTCTACATGCTCAAAATAAAAAGGACTGGTGGTACATTGATAGTGGATGCTCTAGACACATGATAGGGGACAAAAGTAAATTCATCTCTTTTGAACCAGCAAATGGAGGATCAGTAAGATTTGGTGACAACTCAAAACGATACATAAAAGGAAAAGGAACTCTTAGTCTAGATCATGGTAAAACAAAAACAGCTGATGTTTGGTATGTAAAAGGATTAAAGGAAAACTTACTGAGTGTAAGTCAGCTTTGTGATCAAGGGCATAATGTGACATTTTATCCTAAAGGGTGTGAAATTAAAAAAGATAGAAAATTAATAGCTAATGCTTGTAGGACTGCAAACAATTTGTATGTTTTACAAGAAATGAATGATGAAAAATGTTTCTTTGTACAAGAAGATGAAAATTGGCTATGGCACAAAAGATTAAGACACTTGAACTTTGATAACATTGTCAAAATCAGTCATAAAGGAGTTGTAAGAGATATACCAAAGCTATCAAAACCTACAATTATCATTTGCAAACAATGCCAACTAGGGAAGCAAACAAGAAGCACATTCAAAACCAAGGAATATTCTACATCAAAACCACTTGAGCTTATTCATTCAGACCTTTGTAGTCCAATCAGGACAAAAAGCCTACAAGGAGAAAAATATTTTATATTATTTATTGATGACTATTCTAGGATAACTTGGGTAGCTTTTCTAAAAGAAAAATCAGAAGCGCTCGACAAATTTAAAGCTTTCAAAGAACTAGTTGAAAATGAAATGGATGCAAAAATAAAATGTCTTAAAATGGATAGAGGTGGAGAGTTTACTTCTCATGAATTTGATGAATATTGTGAAAAGAATGGTATAAAAAGACAACTTTCAGCACCTAGAACTCCCCAACAGAATGGAGTTGTAGAGAGAAAGAATAGAACTATTCAAGAAATGGCAAGGGCAATGCTAAATGAATCCAAGATAGCTGATTCCTTTTGGAAGGAGGCAGTACATACAACAGTCCACATTTTGAACTAGGCACAAATAAGAGTAAATCATGATAATACACCTTATGAGCTATGGAAAGGGAGACCAGCATCAGTCAGGTATTTTAGAATTTTTGGAAGTACATGCTATATAAGACGGGATGAAGATGATTTGGAAAAATTTGAAGCTAGAGTAGATGAAGGAATCTTTCTTGGATATTCTTCCAAGAGTAAAGTATATATATGTTACAACAAAAGAGTTCACAAAATTATAGAAAGTGCAAATGTAAAGACAGATGAAGGAAAACCATTTGAAAAGATAAATGATGAAATGCCAAGCATATGTGAAGAAATAGAAGATCCTAAAGATGAAGAAGAAAAGGAACTAGAGCAAGAGATTTCCAAAACCCCTTCAAAAGCTAAAATACCAGCAAAGACTCCATCAAAATTTGTTCAAAGAAACCATCCTGAAGACTTGATTCTTGGAGATCCAGATAAAGAAGTCCAAACAAGAAGGAAATTTTTCAATACTACTGAAAGTGCACATATTTGTCTTTTATCTAGAATAGAACCAAGAGACTTCAAAGAAGCAAGTGAAGACAAGTTTTGGGTGAAAGCAATGGAAGAAGAATTAAATCAGATTGAAAAGAATAATACTTGGGAAATAGTTTCAAGACCAAAAGACAAAAATGTCATAGGAACCAAATGGGTGTTCCGAAATAAAATGAATGAAAATGGAGAGGTCACAAGGAACAAAGCTAGACTAGTTTGTAAAAGCTATGCTCAAGTAGAAGGAGCAGATTTTGAAGAGAAATTTTCCCCAGTCGCAAGATTAGAAGCAATCCAGATGTTCTTAGCATTTGCAAGCCATAAAGCATTCAAGGTCTACCAAATCGATGTCAAATCAGCTTTCTTAAATGGAGACTTAGAAGAGGAAGTATATGTTGAGTTACTTGAAGGGTTTACATATTCAGAAAAGGAAGATCATGTATGTAGACTTAGAAAAGCTCTCTATGGGCTAAAACAAGCTCCAAGAGCTTGGTACTCAAGGTTGGATAGGTATCTTCTAGATCAAGGTTTCAAAAGAGGTATGGCAGATAGTAATCTATATATAAAATCTAAAAATAACAAACTTTTGGTAGTGGTAGTATATGTTGATGACATAATATTTGGAGGAGCAAGTGACAAAATGTGCAAAGAATTTTCTATGAATATGCAACAAGAATTTGAGATGTCCATGCTTGGGGAATTATCTTTCTTGGGTTACAAATTGAACAAACAGATAAAGGAATACTTATTTCTCAAAGCAAGTATATCAAAGAAATATTAAAGAAGTTTGGAATGGAAGATTGTAATCCAGTCAGCACTCCCATGGTTACAGGATGTAAACTTAGCAAGATGGATGAATCTTCTGATGTTAATCAAGCCCTATATAGATCTATGATAGGAAGTTTGTTATACTTAACAGCCACAAGACCTGACATTCTGCAAGCAGTTGTTGTTGTAGCTAGATTTCAAGCAATGCCAAAAGAATCTCATGTTCTAGCAGTAAAAAGAATATTGAAGTACTTGAAGGGCACTATGGATCTTGGTTTATGGTATCCGAGAGGAAAAGATTTTTCACTTATAGCCTATACAGATGCTGATTTAGGAGGCAATATTGATGATAGAAGAAGTACAAGTGGAGGAGCATTCTTCCTTGGTAACAGTCTAGTCTCATGGTTAAGCAAGAAACAAGGTTCAGTAACACTATCTACCATGGAAGCTGAGTATGTTGCAGCAGTTGCAAGTTATACACAAGTGCTTTGGATGAAGCAAACCCTAGGAGATATCAAGATTGAGTATGAGAATCCCATTCCCATTTTTTTGTGATAATACAAGTGCAATCAGCATTTCAAAGAATCTAGTCATGCATTCCAAAATGAAACATATTTCAATCAAATACCACTTCTTGAGGGAACAGGTACTCGAGAAACAAGTCAAGTTGGAATACATTAATACAAAGGAACAGTTAGCAGATATTTTCACAAAACCTCTTCCTAAGGAAACTTTTGAGTACCTAAGGGAAAAATTGGGAGTACTATTACTCTCATCCATTCATTGAAGATTTCATGAGAAGCATGTGTTCAGGGGGAGCTGGTCTCTAGCCTTGGAGACCCTTTGCCATTGATGTCAAAGGGGGAGAGATTGAGGATGAAGGGAACAACGAACTAAGGGGGAGCCTTGAACAATTATATATTTGAGAAGTTGCCATCAATGACAAAGGGGGAGATTGATGAACATATTGTCATTGATGTCAAAATTAGAAGTTAGCATATATGAACTAGAGATGCATATTCAGTATATTCAAAGATTATATATTCAAATAGTGGGAATACGTATATATGAAGATGAGATGTGATCATCATAATATATCACTTCAACTATCTGTTTCAACTATCTTCTGTATCAAGTCCATTGTCGAAGTATACCAATAATGGTTAAAAGTTGAAGAGAGTATCCAGTCAACAAACACAAGAAGGAATTGAATCAAACATTAGAGATGATTATTCCGTATTCCATAAATGATTATATGCTCAAAACAGTGGAGTGCTACCACGTATATAAAGATACAGAGATATATAAAATACTGATGCCATAAAGATGCTGTTGGATTTAAGACATATTACAAATATGTATGAATACAAATGAATATTGTATGCAAGAATAGACTTTTATGTATAGAATGTGTTTTAAAAGGGACAGTAGTAGAATATAACTAAGTAGATCATACGTATATATATGCCACATACAAAAATGTTATCGAAGGATGTATTCAGAATAGACAGAGGACATTGTACAAGGTGAGGTTGATATATTGTTCGAAGGTCCAAAATTTATGTAGCAGTTACGTAAACACACCAAACGATTGTATGTAGATAGCAGTTACTAGTTATGTATATAAGCATATCAATGAACAGACATCACTATTAGAGAACAGACATCAGACATTAGCAGTGAACAGACTTTCACGGACATCAGACGTTAGCAGTGGACAGAGTATTCAGTAATATATACTAACGAATTGCATACAGTGATAAAAAATGTTTGATGAATGTACTTATGTCAACAATAATTATGCAGCGGCAAACATTATGAGATAATACATCATCAAAGAATTGAATATAATAATCTTCAGGCGTGACTACTATAATGAGTATTTATGACAACATATATAGATATATGTTTTTCAAACAAATAGATTAAAATATATATATATGCTGTGTTTGATACAAAGGATGCCGAAAGATTATTGAAAGTATAGTAAAATGGCAAATATCATAGATGCGATAAAAGGTTTATGCAAAGTTGCAATGTCAAGACAACACATGTTTTATCGAAGGGTTTTAATATTAAATTTGATGTATGTCAAAGAGGAATATTCAAAATGGCGGTTTTGCTTTATCGAAGATTGTTTTCGAAAGTATATATATCAGACTTTGTAGCGACAGACTTAAACTTTCAAAACAGTATTTTTGATTGAATGATATAAGCGGCAGACACATATTGTCAAAAGACAATATATATATATATATATATATATATATATATATATATATATATATATATATATATATATATATATATATATATATATATATATATATATATATATATATATATATATATATATATATATATATATATATATATATATATATATATATATATATATATATATATATATATATATATATCATTAAGGATATATATATTCAAAAGATGATATTAATGATTATAATTTTTAAAATATAAGATTTAAGTTAATAATATTAACCTTAAAAAGAGGGGTTAATAATTTTTTAAAAAGACACCTTTTCATGATTGAAGAGTCATAAACTTTTAAAGAGACATAATGTTTCAATCAAAATAAGTATATATATATATATATATATATATATATATATATATATATATATATATATATATATATATATATATATATATATATATATATATATATATATATATATATATATATATATATTTGATCTTTTGTGAAAAAAAAAAGACAAGTCAGCATGTGGAGATACAAAGAAGAGCAGCAGTAATATAAAGAAGAAAAAGATTAAAGATCAAATGTTCAGATTTTGAATATATCATTGTGAAGATATACATATATATAATTGAAAATTAGAAGAAAAATATTGGTTGACTTAGAGAGCAAATTGTGTCCATCATCAGTTGAATTAGCAACAGCATTCAGGTGGAAGAAATTTTGCAAGCAGTGAGTTGGTGCTTAGAATCTGGATAGGAGTTGGTGCTCAGAATCCGGACAGGGGAGTTGGTGGTTCCAGTAGGTCGGTGCCTGCGAAGTGTGGGAGTTGGTGCTTCCAGTGAGTCGGTGCTCATAAATTTAGAGGTTGGAGCCTCTAGTAGGTTGGTGCCTAGAAAACATTGTAAAAGAACAATATATTATAAAAGCAAATTATTTTGTGGTTTTCTCCCATATTGGGTTTCCACGTAAATATTGTGTTCATGTGCATAATTGTTTATTTGAGTAATTGAAGTTATCTTTGAATAAAAGCATTTAAATTCAAAAAAGGTCATTATATTGATTCACGCCCCCTCTCAGTATAATCGTGTGCTCTTCAATTACAAATCAAAGTCCAAATTGAAATTTTGAGTCAAATTTAGTAGGTTCTAGTTAGGGACATTATAGATGATGACAAATGTATGACCCATTTTGATTTATATAAATTTATGAGAAACTATTTTAGTGACACACATATAAACTCATGAACACTATTTTGGTAACACATGTATGATTTTATATGGTGCACATATTAAACATGTTGAACTAGTTAAAAAATTTTAATATTTTAATTTTTTAATTTGGTAATATGATAGAAACTCTAATTTTATTCAATGTCAATGTTGTGGTTTGATAATATGGCACTAGCTTATATACAAAACTGACATTTAGGAAGGTTATAAGGTTTGACACCATTAACTATATCACAAAAGTAAATTATTGCTCAATTACAAATTAATAAGAAATCAATTGATATAGCTCCAATATATGTATAAGTTTCACATTACATATCACGTGTAAAATTTATTAATCCCAATGTTAGCGAACGAAATGAGATATATAAATAGTACAATTAAGACTCTCATGCAATATAGGAAAAAATTAAATAAATAATTATGTACAAGAAGAAGCTGGATTAATTTTTTTTTCAAAGAAATGTCTCCTACAAATTAAGCATTGAGTGAGGATTATTCTTATTTTCACACACCTCGTTCATAAGTATGCTTCGGTTTTTGAGAGGAACATGCTTTAAACAATGATATTACAATTTTTTTCCTTCAATGTTCATCTCACATCTAAATGAATAATTGAATATCCCTGTACAGAAGTAAATAATTTCTCCACATCGATCAAAATGTGGAGTGAAGAACAATTGATTAGGGCATTAAAAGTAGTGGCATCCATCGGATATATTTGCCTCGGCCCTAGGCTTACAGAAGACTCAATAGAGTGGATACTTGACAAGGATCCATCGTAAAAAGGAGTCAAATGGATAACACAGATTATCTGAAAGTTACTTCTCAAAGAATTGGCCTTGACATTATCACCGAGAAACAGTCTACAGCAAGGCACCTTAGAAGCTCCATGGTATTTTAAACATATAATATAGTTGTTGTCTTAACCTTGGAAGATGTCTTGGTGTAAACATCTTTTTCGATGATAATGTCAGTGCCGATCATTTGAGCTGGATCTTCTGCACACATAGATTCTATCTATGTTATCCATTTAACTCTTTTATTGCTTTACATTGTTGAATCAAATCTTGGTAATTCTTTTACAGTTTTTATGGTTTCTATCAGTTCACTTTTAGAACGGGTTTATTGAAAGCATATCCCAAATTTTGTTTTAGGCGGTATTCCAAGAAGCAAGTTGTTGACATGAAGGAAGAAATGGATTTTCAAGGTGGTGTTACTTCAAGGAAAGTGATATAGGATAGAAGAACTTTAGGCCTGGGGGAATCAAATCGGTGAATGAAGCGTATTCTTTAATATGACAAGAACTGCAAACCAAGCTCTTCAAGAATTCTTCACAGTTCTACAATACAGATTAAAGCAATACATAGTATCACACACATTGTACTATCCATCAGATCGTTGAGGCCTGAATATTTATAGCCAAATTCTTACTGAAGAGAGTGCATGAAAGTGTAAATCGTAAGGATTCGGTCAAGGCATCCAAAGATTGTTAGGTAGTTGAAAGGATTTGGAAATTTCCAAATCCTTCCAAATACCCAACAATCTTTGGAAGCTCTCACCGAATCCTTACCGTTTATACTTCCATGCACTCTCTTCAATAAGAAATTGGCTACAAATATCCAGGCTTCAAAGATCTGATGGACAATACAATGTGTGTGATACTATGTATTGCTATAATCTGTATTGTAGAACTGTGCAGAATTCTTGAAGAGCTTGGTTTGCAGTTCTTGTCATATTAAAGAATACGCTTCATTGACCGATTTGATTCCCCCAGGCCTAAAGTTCTTCTATCCTATATCACTTTCCTTGAAGTAACACCACCTTGAAAATCCATTTCTTCCTTCATGTCAACAACTTGCTTCTTGGAATACAGCCTAAAACAAAATTTGGGATATCCTTTCAATAAACCCGTTCTAAAAGTGAACTGATCAAAACAAAAAAAATCTGGAAAGTAAATACCTAGATTTGATTCAACAATGTATAGTAATAAAAGGGTTAAATGGATAACATAGATAGAATCTATGTGTGCAGGAAGATCCAGCTCAAATGATCGGCACTGACATGATCATCGAAAAAGATGTCTACACCAAGGCATCTTCCAAGGTTAAGACAACAGCTCTTATATATGTTTAAAATACCATGGAGCTTCTAAGGTACCTTGCTGTAGACTCTCTCGGTGATAATGTGAAAGCCAATTGTTGGAGAAGTAACTTTGAGAAGCATCGCCGCTGTCGCCGCCGCCTACTTGTCGGCTGAGTCACCACTTGTTTGACCTAAAGTTTTTAAATCTCACCCAACTACCACGTCCACCAGGCCCTGCAAATTCCAGATTTCTTACATCGATTAAAAACCCTCCAAAAATAACCAGGCACACTATGAAATTCCTTATGTCTACAATTGAAGATAGTATCGGATGACTTTTAATCTTTCTCACATTAAAAGTATTTTATGGAATATAATTATTATCACTCAAATAAAATTTTGGTTAGTGAAATAAATCTATTACTCATTATAGAAGCAAAACAATCTATTTGTGATATTTGTGGGTATTGTGAATGATGTAGAAATCTAATCATAATAATAGAAACAATGCACTCTAAAGTTTTGATTCACAATCTACATTCTAGAAATAAACCTAAGATCTATGTACATAGTCTAAACTCAATTGATAAACAATAATATCAGTGCAAAGACCTTACCAGACTCCATTGTTGCTCCATAGTTGCTTAGGTAAAATAAGAGGGGTAAATATATTATTTATACACTTCACCTACATTTCATCAATGGTAGGTATTAAGAGGCAAAATCAACGGTCAAGAATTTTTCATGGATTAAGAGGCAAAACGGACAATCTAGCAATTTCTAGAGATTAAGAAGCAAAATCAACCATTGAGAAATGTCGGGAGAGGGTATGAGATATAATGCATGTAGATTGTCAAGATGGAGGGATAAGGTGACTTGTAAATGCATAGGGAAAATAAATTATTCTATTTATTTTTTAAGGATGAAGTGTAAATGCAACTAGAGAAGATAACTAAAATATTAAATTTATATATTCAAGCTAGGGAGCTAGTGGGAGAAAAGTAAAATTAATTAAATAAAAATTGTTTAATATTAGAGGATAGTTTAATTAAATAATTGAAAATATATATAATTAATATTGAGAAGAATAATGCTCACAATGATATAATAAAAAAGTATTAGACAATTTTAGATGTTTACATTTTATCCATTTTTGAGCCAATAATTTTGTAGCATCATTTTAAAGAAAAAAGATGTTCACAATATGCCTAGTGATAAGATTTCACCCCCAAGTTGAGATCGATTGGTTGGCTTATTGGATAGATAGATGATCACACAAGTTCAAGCCTCATCCTATTCCAAGTCGGATTGCCCTCCATGACACATGGTTGGTCTCATGGTGGCTACTGCACATCCTAGTGGGAATAGTCTCGCCTCAGCTCGCCCCTCCATAAATTCAACTTGGTTGGGTGTGATGAAATCCACCGAGATAACAAAAAAAAAATCTTAGTAAGAGGATGGTCATAGGATATATTCCTCTTGAGAGACTGACAAGAAAATACATTAGATTTAAACTCTCGATAGGTAAAAAAAAGCTTAGGAAAGTTTTTTAAAAAAGTGAAATAGAAGACATCAAAAGAATGGAAAAACATTCAATTAGGGCTCAAATGGGGGACAAATAGCGAAATATGGGTAAAAAGAGCTCTTTCTTTTTACTTTCTCAAGTTAGAAATGAGAGCTCAAGAGGAGGAAAAGAAGGGATGAGGATGCTGGCATGAAGAGATGGGAAGATTTATTGGAAGAATGAGTGTCGGTTTACAAGTGAGTGGTTGATGTTGGTCCAGTGGTAAGTGCCAATCCTTGACTTGGTCAATTTTGCATTTTATTTTGTAATTTCAATGCAAAGCATCTGGGGACGGTGATGATTTTTTGAAAAATTAGGGAAATTTAAATCAAAGTCAACTGATAGATTAAAGTGTGAGTAGAAACTTTTGTTGGAAAAAAAATGAAAGAAGGGGTGGAAAAATTCATCATAGGATGCACTTGTTGTGTGCCAAAGCATGATAAATCATGATCATGGATGTTTGGTGTATGGTAAAACATGCCAAATGCACAATCTTCAACACTCAATATCTAGTGTTGCATGTGTAGGGCATGACATGCACCAATAAGTGGAGTGTGTACCATCGTGCACCCAATAGTGTACAATATCCCACACACACTATGTAGCATGCACATAGGGGTGCACAACATTTCATATGCAAAATTCCTTTCTACACATCCTACACATATAAAGGTGCAAACGAGGTGCACAAAAAAATAGACAAATTAGGGGAAAATGGGAAAAGGTATAAATTATGAAATTGTTGTGTAACGTAAATTAACTAACACTTTGGGTTTTATAGATTTAAGAGAATTTAGAACCACCCCCCCCCCCCCTCCCCCAAATCATGAGAGAGAGACTATCAAGTACTAACACTAAGATCAAAATTTACATACAGGTATAAGAACTAGACCCATGAGATGTAAAAGTAAGTTTTGATATTTTAATGATTCTACTAGATAGATTAAATATAGCATTACTTGTCCTAGATTGATGATCAAGGGGATTCTTTATTGCATGTAGATAGTCAAACTACAACTAATGTCCTAGATCAATGATCAAGATGATTCTTTATTGCATGGAATATGTCAGGAAACTCAGGTGCGAAAATAGCTTCCTACACTAATCTCTATAGGAGAGTATTGTGCAAATTCTTATAAATCCTTACAATTTCAGATTCGTTAACTACTTTAACAATGATATTGCAACCACATACCATACATACAGAAAAAATAGAGAATGACACAATGATATACCCTGGGGAAAACCTTTCGGTAAGAAAGCCCAGCACTCCAAAACCTACACAATGTATTATCTTCAACACAAAGATTACAATACACTTGCAATGCAAGTTCTTTCAGGAAATGAGAGACAAAGCCAACAAGACTTAAATTTTTATTATATCTCTGTTATATTTCTCCCATAGGAGCAGCATCATATATATAGACTCCTCTGGACCCAAAAATAGGCACAAATCACCAAGACCCATGCACAAAGCCACATGTACACAGTTGTTACATGCAATCCCAAGAATAGGTGTCCATCCCTAGAATAGACTATGACAACTTGTCATAGAATCTGCCAAAAAATAACAGTCACAAGAGAAGTGTAAGAGAATTTGTCATACCAACCTATTTTTGGCATATTCTCTTACACAGACCAACCACTTCTTCTTGGGCACCCAAATAGGCCCAAGTCATAAGATGCTCTTACACCTATCATAGCACATTCCATAAATAGTTCTTATGCATCATAGGAATCCGTCATGACCGTTTCAGTCATGATATCCTTACACACAAGATGCCGACACATCAAGTGGAGTGACACATCAACATGCCAACTAGACATGTACACTCACACTTAATTACATTATTTACAAAAAATACATTTACAAAAAAAATAATAAGAATAGGAATTATCCAAGGTTGAGACACCTTATTCCTAACATTCTCCCACTTGTCAAACACCTTGTAAGAGCAATAGGAACATAACAGGAACTTTAACTGCTATAGGCCAAAAGGCCCATAGACTCCGAACACCATCGGAACTTCTCAGTGCCCACTGGTTTCGTTAATGCATCTGCAACATTCTTCACAGTATCTACCTTCTCCAAATTTACCTTTCCACCTTCCACCATATCTCTCACAAAGTGAAACTGCACATCAATGTGCTTAGTTTTGGCATGGAAAGTTGGATTCTTTGCAAGGAAAATAGCGCTCTGACTATCACACCAAATAGTAATTTGTTCTGCATCAACACCAACATCAGAACACAATCTTCTAAGCAAAATGGCTTCTTTACAAGCATGAGTAGCAGCCATGTACTTAGCTTCTGTAGTGGACAAAGCAACCACAGGTTGTCGCTTACTCATCCAACTGATGGCACCACCAAACATAGTGAACACATAAGCACTGGTGGATCTCCTGCTATCAATATCACCTGCCCAATCTGAATCCACAAACCCACAAATACAAACTGAATGTAGAGATCCATAAGAGTTACCATGATAACATATGGAGTGATCTGATGTGCCCCTCAAATATCTGAATACTCACTTAACTGCATCCCAATGTACCCGTCCAGGATTAGCCATAAACCGACTCAGGACTCCCACTGCTTGGGAAATGTCTGGTCTAGTACAGACCATAGCATACATAAGATTACCAACTGCACTAGCATAACATACTCTACTCATGTCCTCCACCTCACTAGGAGATTTTGGACAATCATCTACAGATAACTTTGTACCCACAGAAATAGGAAGACATAGTGGTCTACAATCTGTCATGCTGAACCTGTCCAACACAGACTTCACATACTTACTCTGACTCAACCAAAGTTTTCTGTTAGACCTGTCTCTACTGATTTCCATACCCAAGATGTACCTAGCTGCCCCAAGATCTTTCATCTCAAACTGTGCTGACAATTGAGATTTAAAATCAAAAATCATACCCTTACCCTTCCCAAATAGCAACATATCATCAACATATAATGCAACAATAAGAAGGCGATCATTTTCAACTCTGAAATAAACATAATGATCTGATTTTGATCTTACAAATCCAATTGACAACACAAAGGCATCAAACTTAAGGTACCACATCCTAGGAGATTTCTTCAAACCATATAGAGATTTCTTTAATCTGCAAACTAAGGATTCTTTACCTTTAACAATGTAGTGCTCAGGCTGTGACATATAAATTTCTTCTTCCAAATCACCATGAAGGAAAGTTGTCTTCACATCCATCTGTTCTATCTCTAAATCATATGATGCAGCAAGAGATAACAGAAATCTAATGGATGTCAACTTTGCAACAGGAGAGAATATTTCACCATAATCTATTCCCTCTACCTGTGAATACCCCTTTGCAACCAATCTAGCTTTATACCTTTCAACATTTCCATCTGTACAGAATTTCTTCTTGAACACCCATTTATAGCCAACAAATTTTCTCCCTTTAGGCAAAGGTACAAGGTCCCAAGTTTTTTTTTTCTCCAATGAAGCCATCTCATCATCCATAGCCTCAATCCAGGAACCTACATCTTCCATGCCCAAAGCCTCTTTCATAGATCTAGGCTCATCAGTGTTAGTAATCAAAGCAAAGGCACAACTAGAATCTAACATAGAATAACCAAACCTTTCTGGTTGCTTTCTTTCTCTCATGGATCTCCTCAAGGGCTAAGGTTGAGGTTGTTCTTCCTCTTCTTCCGAACTATCAGAGCTGCTAGAGCTCTCCTCATCATTAGGCCCAACATGGTCTCTCTGTTCAGTCTTCTCAGGGCTAGGAGGCAACTGAACAACATCTTTTTCCTTTTCTTTTTCATCTAGTTGTAGCACAATAGGAGAAGATGTTAGCTCTCTGAAAATAAAATTTCTACTATACAACACCTTACTAGTCACGGGATCCCAATGCTTGTATCGTTTCACACTAGCACTGTATCCGATGAAAATACATTTAACAGCTTTATTTTCCAACTTAGATCTTTTCTCCTTTGGAACATGTGCATAAGCTTCACAACCAAAAACATGAAGATGTCTAATTGAAGGCTTCTTACCAGACCACACCTCCATGGGTGTCTTACCAACAAGGGCTGATGTAGGAGATCTGTTAACCAGATAGCAAGCAGTGGCCATAGCTTCGGCCCAAAACCTTTGTTCTAAACTAGCTCCACTAAGCATACTCCTAACCTTCACCATCAATGTCCTGTTCATTCTCTCTAAAACTCCATTTTACTGTGGGGTATAAGGAGTTGTCTTATGCCTCTCGATACCTTGTTCTTTACAAAAATTTTCAAACTCTGCTGAGCAAAACTCACCAACATTGTTAGTTCTCACACACTTAATCTTCTTACTAGTCTGATTCTCTACAAGAGCTTTAAATTCCTTGAACCGACTAAAGACTTGTGTCTTACTTTTAAGGAAATAAATCCATGTCCTTCTACTGTAATCATCTATGAAAGATACAAAAAATATAGACTTGGAGATTGAAGGAACTTTTACAGGACCAAATACATCAGAATGAATAAGATCCAAAACATCAGAAGATTTGTGAGAACTAGAGTAAAACTGAACATGATTTTGTTTACCATAGACACGGTGTTCACAGAAGTCAAACTTGAGATTGCAATCATTTAACCCCTCAACGAGATTTTTATTTTTTAGGGTTCTGAGACCCTTTTCACCAATGTGGCCAAATCTCATATGCCACAACATTGTCTTTTCTACAGGAAGCTTACCTTACAAAGTGTTTGCACTACCATCGAAACCAATAGCCACAGACTTCTTCACCACGTGTTCAAATGGTGAGGATGAGGAACTACTACATAGAGGAATATATCCATCTAGCTAAAATAAGGTACCTCTCCTAGTACCCCTTGCAAGCACTATCGATCCTCTTATCATCTTGCATCCTTCTTTCAAAAAAACAACTTGCACACCTACATCATTCAACATACTTACAACTAATAGGTTTCGTGCCAAACCCAGAATGTGCATAACTTTGTTGATTCCCTTTACTCGTCCATCAGGAAATTTGATAGTGACCCTTCCGTGTCCAACTATCTTTAGGTGAGAATCATCACCCAAGTACACCTTTCCACCATCGAACTCTTCATATTTTGAGAACCAGTTTCGATGGGAGGTCATGTGAAAAGATGCACCTAAGTCAACCAACCACACATCATCAGATGCATGGGCTGCCAAAGCTGCGATGAATGCATTGCCATCTTCTTGAGATCTTTTTGAAGCTGAATCTGAACCTTTCTTCTTCTTCTTCGGCTCTTTGCAGTCTTTATGGAAGTGTCCAGATTTATCATAGTTCCAACATTTTGCCTTGGACTTATTGGAAGTCTTTGACTTCCCACGGGATTTGGATCTACCCTTATTGTCAAACTTATTATCATTTTTCTTCCCTCTTTCAGTGGATCTCCGACGAACAGCAAGGGCTTCTTTTTCTGAAATGGAAGCCTTTCTCTGCATCTCCTCTGATAGCAGTGAAGACACCACATCATCCATTTTGAAGGTGACTAAAGTGCTTCTGAGAGCCATCACAAGATGGTCCCATGAATCCCGTAAAGAACACAAAAGTGTGTAGCAATGATCCTCCTTCTCTAACTTGACACCAGCTGATGTCAATTGTGCAGCCAGCAGATTAAATGCATTTAAATGATTCGTTAAGGATCCACCTTCCTCCATTTGTAGATGGTACAACTTCTTCCTCAGGAACAACTTATTCACCAGAGATTTGGCCTGATACACGGCCATGAGTCTTTCCCACAAACTACTTTTGGTTTTCTCATCTAGAACATTCAAAAGGACTGCATCGGTTAAACAGAGTCTTATGAGACCCTTAGCTTTACGGTCTTTGATATCCCAATCTGCTTGAGCTATAGTTGCTGGTCTTGTAGCACTTGAAGTCACTTCCCATAGGTCACGATCTTCCAACATGTCTTCCATCTTGAGTTTCCACAACTTGAAATTAGTGTCATTAAATTTCTCCACCTCCATTCTTCCATATGATGAACTTGCCATCTCAATTTGCAAATAAGATTCAGAATGCTCTGCAAAAAACTCTCACTCAAACTTGAGATCAGCTCAAAAACCCCTACCAAACAACTAGGATCAAAAGTTGATCAAGCTCTAATACCACTTGTAAGGAAACTCAGGTGTGGAAATAGCTTCCTACGGTAATCTCTATAGGAGAGTATTGTGCAAATTCTTATAAATCCTTACAATTTCAGATTCGTTAACTACTTTAACAAAGATATTGCAACTGAATACCATACATACAGAAAAATAGAGAATGACACAATGATATACCCTAGGGAAAACCTTTCGGTAAAAAACCCCAGCACTCCAAAACCTGCACAATGTATTATCTTCAACACAAAGATTACAATACACTTGCAATGCAAGTTCTTTCAGGAAATGAGAGACAAAGCCAACAAGACTTAAATTTTTGTTATATCTCTCCCATAGGAGCAGCATCATATATATAGACTCCTCTGGACCCTAAAATAGGCACAACCACCAAGACCCATGCACAAAGCCACATGTACATAGTTGTTACATGCAATCCCAAGAATAGGCATCCATCGCTAGAATAGACTATGACAGCTTGTCATAGAATCTGCCAAAAATAATGGTCATAAGAGAAGTGTAAGAGAATCTGTCATACCAATCTATTTTTGGCATATTCTCTTACACACACCAACCACTTCTTCTTGGGCACCCAAATAGGCCCAAGTCATAAGATGCTCTTACACCTATCATACCACATTCCTTAAATAGTTCTTACGCATCATAGGAATCCGTCATGACCATTTCAATCATGATCTCCTTACGCACAAGATGCCAACACATCAAGTGGAGTGACACATCAACATGCCAACTAGGCATGTACACTCACACTTAATTACATTATTTGCAAAAAATACATTTACAAAACAAATAATAAGAATAGGAATTATCCAAGGTTGAGACACCTTATTCCTAACAGCATCAAGGACATAAAGGTCAAGATGACTACAATGTTAGCTTACCCAATTTAATGTAGCAAAACCACGCTCACATCAAGACATAAATGTCAGGATGACCATGAGAACGGTTGTGCAAAAATAGTCAAGGATGATGCTTTAAATCTCCTAAGTGTGTCAAGGAGACAACAAGAGACACTGAAGAGGTTGAAGACAACACCCACAAGTAGAAAGCAAATAAAAACATGCCCCATGCCCCAAGTCTTCTAGCGATGCATCATGGAGAGACTTATTAGACAAGGACATTCAACCAAAATCAATAACAGTCAGCACACAAAAAAAATCATGACATATCTGAAGCATTAAGTGTTGCTTTTAAAAATTTTAAGTGTGTAAACTGATACTGAGTTTTGAGGGTAAGGATCAAATACTTGCAAGCCAATAAGATCACATGACCAAACTGGATAAGACCAAACTGATAAGTGTTGAAAAACACTCAATGTCAGGGGTTGTGTTGAAAAACATAGTTGGATTGGTGTTGAAAAACACCATTTGTGAGGTGTCCTAAAGACAAGCATATCCAAGAGACCAAAGCTAACACACTGATGCCCCCTAGACAAAGACAAAGACTAATTCCAAACCAAGGCAACAAGGACAAGGCATGATGGAGAAAGGCTAAGTGTCGAGGATGCATGCTAAGAAATAGGGGTGAAAAGGCTTCAAGTAGCATCCATTTCCAGGTTTTCACCACTGGAAGAATTTTTTCAGGACTTTTTATTATTTTTTTTGTATTTTTTCCTACCAAGGTGCCTGTTTCTAGGTTTTCACCAAGGCACTTTTTCTTTTTTTTTTATTTTTTGTATTTTTGGAATATATAATTTTTTTTTGGAGATACATCAAAGCACATATTGCTAGGTTTTCACTAAGATGATCATTTTTTCAGGACATTTTCTGATTTTTAGAATTTGTTCAGCATCATATATGAATTTTTTTTGAAATTTTTTTTCAGGATCAATAAGGTATATACAAAGAATGCCCCCAGACAGAACGAGCATCAAGGATAGAACTTCTTTAGGTGAAAAACATTGATAAGCTTAAGGAGTTTCTCCCCCTCTTCAATAGATAGTAAATAAGCATGTGTACCAAAAGCTGCTATAATAATGTAGAGGCCAAGCCAATTAGGTTCAAATTTGCCCTTTTGTTCTCTATTTTGTTGGTTCTTAGGATTCTCTCGCAGGACAAGATCTCCTACTTGAAATTCTCTAGGGAAAACCTTTTTGTTGAATGCTTTGGACATCCCCTTTTGGTAGACCCTCATATGGTCAAATGATGCTTTACGCTTTTCATCCAGAAGTTCCAATTCTTGTAATCTCATGGTGCGATAATCTTCATCTGTAACTAGACCTTTGAGAGAGACTCTAAGTGATGGAATCTCAACCTCTAGAGGTAACACTACTTCAGCGCTATATGTGAGGGCAAAAGGAGTAGCCCCAGTTGGAGTACGAATACTCATTCTATAGGCCCACAAGGCCAGATTTATTTTTAGGTGCCCGTCTCTACCATTCTTATGAACTGTTCTATGTAAAATCTTGAGAATGGTTTTATTTGAAGCCTCTACCTGACCATTTCCTTGTGGGAAGTAAATGGAGGACCAATGTTGCTTTATCTTAAATCTTTGGCAGAGTTGTGTAAGGTCCTTTTTTTTTAATTGACCTCCATTGTCAGTGATGATCTCAGATGGCACTCCATATCGAAAGATGATATGGTTTAAAATGAATAAAGACACTGTCTTGCCTGAGGCAACAAAAAGTGGAACAGCCTCTACCCATTTTGTGAAGTAGTCAGTAGCAATGATAATGAACTTATGTCCACCTAATGAGTTGGGATGAATCTGCCCAACAAGGTCAAAGGCCCATCGCTGAAATGGCTAGTGAGATATAGAAGGAATTAGCTCTCTACCTGGAGCATGTATCAGGTGTCCATGTTTTTGACATTTTTCACAAGACTTGGCAAAAGCTACCGCATCTATCTGCATCATAGGCCAATAGTACCCCGCCCTAAGAAACCTTTGAGCCATGGAAAGACCATTAGAATGTCCCCCACATATGCCCTCGTGCATGTCAACTAGCGCTTGATTGGATTCCTCCTTTTCTAAGCACCTAAGAAGTGTCCCATCTAGACCCCTCCTATACAAATCACTAGAGATAAGGGAATGGTGAAAGGTGTTACAGATAAGGTTTCTTCTTTCAGATTAGTTAAATGTGTCGGGGATGATGCCATCACAGAGATATGAGTAAATAGCGCCATAGCGGGAGGATTCATGATTGACAAGGGTACAAATGATGTGGCTTTCTTGAGAGTCATAAATGGGATAATGTAGCTCTTCCACCAGGAATTCATATCTAGACTCATGTTCCTCTAATTGAAGAAGTGAAGCAAGGGTGGCCATAGCATTAGCTGCTTTATTCTCAGACCTAGGGATTTGCTGAAAGGTGACAAAAGTAAAGGACCGTCTTAATGAATCAACCATTTTTTTGTAAGGTATCAACTTGTCATCTTTTGTTTGGTATTGCTCATTGACTTGATTGATGATCAGCTAAGATCCCCATAGATATGTAGTTATGTGATATTCCACTCTATAGCCATTTTTAGTCCATTTGTTAAATCCTCATATTCAGCTATGTTGTTTGTGCATGGGAAGAGTAACTTGTAAGATTTGGGAATAGTGTACCCATGTGGAGAGACAAACAAAACACAAGCTCCAGAACCATTTTGCATGTAGGAACCATCAAAGAGAAGTTTCCAAGATCTCTCAGTCATGTACATAAGATGTTCATTTAGGAAATTGACTTGAATGGGCATATTATCTTGAATTGGGAAATTAGCCAGTTGATCTGCAATAGCTTGGCCTTTGATTGCCTTGCGCTCAATATACTCTATTTCAAATCTAGAAAGAATCATCATTCATTTAGCGAGTCTACCCATGAGAGCAGCTTTACCGAGCAAGTATTTGAGAGGATCAATTTTTGCTATGAGGTGTATGGTGTGCACAAGCATATAGTGTCACAATTTTTGAGAAGCAAACACTATTGCAAGGCAAGCTTTTTCAATACTAGTATAATTGACCTCATAAGCAACAAGAGTGTGACTAATATAATATATGGCCTTTTCTTTCCCTTGTTCATCTAATTGAGCCAACAATGCCCCCAGTGAAGATTCAGTAGCTGAGACATACAAAATGAGGGGTTTGACTGGAATGGGAGGCATTAAAATGGGAGGACTTGCCAATAATTTGATCCATGCTCTTTTGGCAATCCTCATTCCAGACACATTGAACACCTTTATGCAATTTTTTGTTAAAGGGCTACGCTCTATCGGCCAATTGTGAAATAAACCTCCTTATGGATTGAAGGCATCCTTGAAGACTCCTCATTTGACTAACATTTTTGGGAGGTGGCATGTTTATAATGGCTTCAACCTTTTCAGGGTCCACTTTTATCCCTTTGGCTGAAATGATGAATCCCAATAATTTGCCAGAAGTAACACCAAATGCACACTTTTTTGCATTTAATCTTAGTTGAAATTGTTCCATGCAATCCAGAATTACTTCTAAATCAGCCAAATGTTTTCCTCTTTTCTTAGACTTAGTGAGGGTGTCATCCACATAATCTTCCATATTCTTATGCATCATGTCATGGAAGATGGTTGTCATAGCTCTTTGGTAAGTAGCTCCTGCATTTTTCAATCCAAAGGGCATGACGTTCCAACAATAAGTACCCCATGTGCATGTGAATGTAGTCTTTTCCTAATCCTCAAGAACAATCTTGATCTAATTATACCTAGAAAAACCATCCATCAAGGAATAGATCTCATGGCCCATCATCATGTCCACTATCATGTCTATGTTAGGAAGTGGAAAATCATCCTTTGGGCATGCTATGTTAAGATCTCTAAAATCTGTGTAGATTCAGATGGATTTATCATGTTTAGAAATAGGTAAAATGTTGGAAATCCAGTCAGCATAGTCTATGGCTCTAATGAATCCTACACCAAGGAGCTTTTCTAATTCAGCTTTCACTAAAAGAGCTATATGAGGGTGTATTTTTCTCAACTTTTATTTGACTGGTTTCACACCTGGAGCTATGGACAAATGATGCATAATGAGATTAGTGTCCAACCCTGGCATGTTTGAATATGTCCATGCAAAATTAATTTTCTTCTTTTGGAGGAACTCAGTGTAGGCTTTCTTTTCTTGAGGTGATAAAGATTTAGCCAAGTGTACAATTTTTGGAGCCTCTTCTGTGCCCAAATTAACAGCTTCTATATGTTCAACCAATATTGATGATTTGTATTGAAAATAGCTTGGGAGACTATCAAGTACCTCATCCATAGGTGCCTCAAAGAGGTTTTCACCCTTGGATACGTCTTTTATTTTTACTTTTATTTTTGGTTCTGACACCACCACGTAGTGGTTTTTCCCATCAGAAATCTTATTCTTTTTTCCTTTTCTTTTTATCTTGTGACTAAGGTACTTGATCTTAGGTTCTATCATACTGGTAGCCAATTCACTGGTGGAAGAGACTACAGGTTGAATGGCATTCAGAGGGTAGGTGATCTCATAGTCATTATGAAATGTCAAGAGTTGAGGCTCTTGGTAATGTTGAGACCAATCAATAAGGTTGGGGTCAATAAGGGGTAGGTTGATGACTAGTTCAATAGTAAGGATATAGGTGGTTTTATCTCTAGTGACCACAAAATTAGAGTCTGTCAAGTATCCCTCTAAGGTGTCTAAATCAGAATTTATCCTATTAAGTGAAGAATCATCTACTAATGTGACATGTGGGTTCCAATCTTCTAATCTAACACATGACTCATCAGCTACGTTAGGTTGAGAACTATAAGCATGGACAACATCCATATCCAAGTCAACTGTTGCAATTGAGAGTGAATCCCATTCAAAATCATGAGAGTCTATTTCTGAATTATTGTTGGGGCCTCGTGATGTAGAAGCCTCAAGGTTTGGAAGAGTCTCCCCTCCTCTAAAAATTTTATCAATCACAAAATTATTTGAATTATCACCATCCATTGCAGCTAAGATGGAGACACTATCCATAGTCAATCTTGCATTCATATAGTCACTATCTATCATAGCTAGGATAGGAGGACTGTCAATTATTAAATCTCTTGAATCTCCCCAAAGGAGATTTTTTGAAGGTATCCAATCATCTGTCATGTCTTGTTGATTTGTCAAATCTGGTACATATTCTATGTCATCTTTACTATCCCGCCTATCATGAAAGGGGACAGTGCACTTGTTATTGTTCAGAAAGCCTAGGCCAACCGGTTTCTTAGACTTATGCCCAAAATGATCATGATTGAGTGGTTCAGCTCTAGCATCTAACTTATGACTAAGAGGGCCATATCCCAGATAACCCATCTTCTTGACCAAAGTATATCCTCTCCCATAGGACATAGGAGAGGGGGAGAAATTTTCATTGTGCTGATACTTCTCCTCTTTGTATATCCAATCTCAGATAGCTACTTCCTCTTTTTCATCTTGTATTGGTACTGAGGATTCAACAAACTTGTCAAATAGTGTCATTGTCAAAGAAGACAGTTTCATCTCCTGTGAAGGCTTTCCATAGGACTTAGGGGAAATAGGCATCTTTGCAAAAGAGTCAAGTTGATACCCCCCCCATGCCAAGGTCTAATGATTTAAACTTGTCTTGACAGTCTGCTAAAGTTGCTTGATAATCCTCTGCTTCTCGATTAAGAGGGACATGAACATTAGCTGAGATTGAATTAACTGATAAGGTGTTATCCCCTGGTATGAAAATTTCAACTCCATTATAGGGGAACTTAACACACTAGTGGTAGGTAGATGGCACTACCTGCATGTCATGAATCCATGGTCTACCCAATAAAATGTTGTATGCAAGGGGTCCAGTATCAACAATTTGGAACAATATATCTTTTTCAACTGGGCCAATCCAAACAAGAAGGACATCTAACCCCTTAGAACTTCATTCTGCCTCATCATAAGCCTTTATAGTGATCTTGTTTTTAGTTTCAATCACTTGCTCTGAATATCCCAAAGTTTTTAACAAACTTAAAGTACAAATATTTATCCTAGCATCCCCATCTATCAACACACACCTGACATGGGTTTTATGGATCATTACTTCAATGTGAAGGGCAAGATTGTGTGGATGGCTTAGGGATTTGTCATCATCTTTTGAGAAAGAGAGGTAAGGTGGGCTAGTAATGTGATTCACCATGCCTTGAAATTGGTCTATATCAATGTTGTTGGGGACATTTGTTGTGTGCAAAGCATCCTCAAGGATCTGTTTATGTCTAGGGGACAACTCTAGAAGCTCCAAGTTTGAGATCTGTACTGGAGTTTTCTATCACTGATCTACAAGATTGTAGTTTGATTTGGGAGCAGTGGCAGACTTTGTGGTGACATTCTTGGATGCCACTTTCCTGGATTTTTTGGATGGACTTGAACTAGGCCCTCTAAGGATAATAGGGCCTTGACTCCTGGTAACAACATTAAGGGCTTGAGAAAATAGCCTAGAATGAGGACCCCTCAGCACCACAATAGGTTCTTTGTCAAAGATAGGGGGAGATTCATAACCATGTGGGTCCTTATTCCTCATCATATTAACACTTTCCTCCACAACTCCAAGCATGTTGACAACATTTTTCATAGCTATGTAGGTGTAGTTGATCGCAGCCTTGTCATCCTTTGGTTTAGAGGTTTCCTCCTTCTCATACTTAGGCAACGGCTCTTTAAATGCTTTGTGATCAGCATTGGTGTTTAGTCCATCCACCTTAAGCTTTCCATTCTCAATGAGATCTTGGATAATGTGCTTGAGTTTCCAAAAATTCTCAATGGTATGCCTAATGCCATTATGAAACATGCAGAAAGCCTTCTCATCCCACCAATGTGGCTTAATGTTAGGGATGTAATGTTTTGTGGGATCTTGTGGATGCACAAGATTATTGGCAATGAGCATTTTGAAAACATCCTCATAAGAATCACCAAGCTTTGAAATTTGTTGCCTCTCTTTCTTGGGCTTGTCTTGGTATCTTCGTTTAATTTTCTTGTTGTGGAGGTCCATTAAGCTTCATGGCTTGCACAAAACTAGTCAAATTAAGAACATCTTGATCTCTTGATTGGGAAGAGTCCACAACTCCGTCATTGATGTAAGGAAACTCAGGTGCAGAAACAACTTCCTACGCTAATCTCTATAGGAGAGTATTGTGCAAATTCTTATAAATCCTTACAATTTCAGATTTGTTAACTACTTTAACAAAGATATTGCAACCACATACCATACATACAAAAAAATAGAGAATGACACAATGATATACCCTAGGGAAAACCTTTCAATAAAAACCCCAGCACTCCAAAACCTGCACAATGTATTATCTTCAACACAAAGATTACAATACACTTGCAATGCAAGTTCTTTCAGGAAATGAGAGACAAAGCCAACAAGACTTAAATTTTTGTTATATCTCTCCCACAGGAGCAACATCATATATATAGACTCCTCTAGACCCAAAAATACGCACAACCACCAAGACCCATGCACAAAGCCACATGTACACAATTGTTACATGCAATCCCAAGAATAGGCGTCCATCCCTAGAATAGACTATGACAGCTTGTCATAGAATCCACAAAAAATAACGGTCACAAGAGAAGTGTAAGAGAATTTGTCATACCAACCTATTTTTGGCATATTCTCTTACACACACCAACCACTTCTTCTTGGGTGCCCAAATAGGCCCAAGTCATAAGATGCTCTTACACCTATCATAGCACATTCCTTAAATAGTTCTTACACATCATAGGAATCTATCATGACCATTTCAATCATGATCTCCTTACGCACAAGATGCCGACACATCAACATGCCAACTAGACATGTACACTCACACTTAATTACATTATTTGCAAAAAAATACATTTACAAAACAAATAATAATAATAGGAATTATCCAAGGTTGAGACACCTTATTCCTAACATTCTCCCACTTGTCAAACACCTTGTAAGAGAAATAGGAACATAACAGGAACTTTAACCGCTATAGGCCAAAAGGCCCATAGACTCTGGACACCATCTAAACTTCTCAGTGCCCACTGGTTTCGTTAATGCATCTGCAACATTCTTCACAGTATCTACCCTCTCCAAATTTACCTTTCCATCTTCCACCATATCTCTCACAAAGTGAAACTGCACATCAATGTGCTTTGTTCTGGCATGGAAAGTTGGATTCTTTGCAAGGCAAATAGTGGTCTGACTGTCACACCAAATAGTAATTTGTTCTGCATCAACACCAACATCAGAACATAATCTTCTAAGCCAAATGGCTTCTTTACAAGCATGAGTAGTAGCCATGTATTCAACTTCTGTAGTGGACAAAGCAACCACAGGTTGTCACTTACTCATCTAGCTAATGGCACCACCAAACATAGTGAACACATAAGCATTGGTGGATCTCCTACTGTCAATATCACCTACCCAATCTGAATCCACAAACCCATGAATACAAACTGAATGTAGAGATCCAGAAGAGTTACCATGATAACATATGGAGTAATCTGATGTACCCCTCAAATATCTGAATACTTGCTTAACTGCATCCCAATGTACCCGTCCAGGGTTAGCCATAAACTGACTCAGGACTCCCACTACTTGGGCAATGTCTAGTCTAGTACAGACCATAGCATACATAAGACTGCCAACTGCACTAGCATAAGGTACTCTACTCATGTCCTCCACCTCACTAGGAGATTTTGGACAATCATCTACAGATAACTTTGTTCCCATAGAAATAGGAACACATAGTGGTCTACAATCTACCATGTTGAACCTATCCAACACATACTTACTCTGACTCAACCAAAGTTTTCTATTAGACCTGTCTCTACTGATTTCCATACCCAAGATGTACCTAGCTGCCCCAAGATCTTTCATCTCAAACTGTGCTGAGAACTGAGATTTAAAATTAGAAATCATACCCTTACCCTTCCCAAATAACAACATATCATCAACATATAATGCAACAATAAGAAGGCAATCATTTTCAACTCTGAAATAAACACAATGATCTGATTTTGATCTTACAAATCCAATTGACAACACAAAGGCATCAAACTTAAGGTACCACATCCTAGGAGATTGCTTCAAACCATATAGAGATTTCTTTAATCTGCAAACTAAGGATTCTTTACCTTTAACAATGTAGTGCTCAGGCTGTGACATATAAATCTCTTCCTCCAAATCACCATGAAGGAAAGTTGTCTTCACATCCATTTGTTCTATCTCTAAATCATATGATGCAGCAAGAGATAACAGAAATCTAATGGATGTCAACTTTGCAACAGGAGAGAATATTTCACCATAATCTATTCCCTCTACCTGTGAATACCCCTTTGCAACCAATCTAGCTTTGTACCTTTCAACACTGCCATCTGCATAGAATTTCTTCTTGAACACCCATTTACAGCCAATAGATTTTCTCCCTTTAGGCAAAGGTACAAGGTCCCAAGTTTTTTTTTCTCCAATGAAGCCATCTCATCATCCATAGCCTCAATCCAGGAACCTGCATCTTCCATGCCCAAAGCCTCTTTCACAAATCTAGGCTCATCAGTGTTAGTAATCAAAGCAAAGGCACAACTAGAATCTAACATAAAATAACCAAACCTTTCTGGTTGCTTTCTTTCTCTCATGGATCTCCTCAAGGGCTGGGGTTGAGGTTGTTTTTCCTCTTCTTCTGAACTATTAGAGCTACTAGAGCTCTCTTCATCATTAGACCCAACATGGTCTCTCTGTTCAGTCTTCTCAGGGGCAGGAGGCAACTAAACAACATCCTTTTCCTTTTCTTTTTCATCTGGTTGTAGCACAATAGGAGAAGATGTTAGCTCTCTAAAAATAACATTTCTACTATACAACACCTTACTAGTCATAGGATCCCAAAGCTTGTATCCTTTCACACCAGCACTGTATCCAATGAAAATACATTTAACAACTTTGTTTTCCAACTTAGATCTTTTCTCCTTTGGAACATGTGCATAAGCTTCACAACCAAAAACATGAAGATGTCTAATTGAAGGCTTCTTACCAGACCACATCTCCATGGGTGTCTTACCAACAAGGGTTGATGTAGGAGATCTGTTAACCAGATAGCAAGCAATGGCCACAGCTTCGGCCCAAAACCTTTGTTCTAAACCAGCTCCACTAAGCATACTCCTAGCCTTCTCCATCAGTGTCCTGTTCATTCTCTCTGCAACTCCATTTTGCTGTGGAGTATATGGAGTTGTCTTATGCCTCGTGATACCTTGTTCTTTATAGAACTGTTCAAACTCTGCTGAGAAAAACTCACCACCATTCTCAGTTCTCACACACTTAATCTTCTTACTATTTTGATTCTCTACAAGAGGTTTAAATTCGTTGAACTGACTAAAGACTTGTGTCTTACATTTAAGGAAATAAATCCATGTCCTTCTACTATAATCATCTATGAAAGATACAAAAAATACAGACTTGGAGATTGAAGGAACTTTTACAGGACCAAATACATCAGAATGAATAACATCCAAAACATCAGAAGATTTGTGAGAACTAGAGTAAAACTAAACACAATTTTGGTTACCATAGACACAGTGTTCATAGAAGTTGAACTCGAGATTGCAATCATTTAACCCCTCAACGAGATTTTTATTTTTTAGGGTTCTGAGACCATTTTCACCAATGTGGCCAAATCTCATATGCCACAACATTGTCTTTTCTACAGGAAGCTTACCTTCCAAAGTATTTGCACTACCATCAGAACCAATAACCATAGACTTCTTCACTACTTGTTCAAATGGTGAGGATGAAGAACTATTACATAGAGGAATACATGCATCTAGCTGAAATAAGGTACCTCTCCTAGTACCCCTTGCAAGCACTATCGATCCTCTTATCATCTTGCATCCTTCTTTCGAAAAAAAAACTTGCACACCTACATCATTCAACATACTTACAGATAATAGGTTTCGTGCCAAACCCGGAATGTGCATAACTTTGTTGATTCCCTTTACTCATCCATCAGGAAATTTGATAGTGACCCTTTCGCGTCCAACAATCTTTAGGTGAGAATCATCACCCAAGTACACCTTTCCACCATCAAACTCTTCATATTTTGAGAACCAGTTTTGATGAGAGGTCATGTCAAAAGATGCACCCAAGTCAACCAACCACACATCATCAGATGCATGGGATACCAAAGCTGCGATGAATGCATCACCATCTTCTTGAGATCTTTTTGAAGTTGAATCTGAACCTTTCTTCTTCTTCTTCAGCTCTTTCCTGTCTTTACATAAGTGCCCAGATTTATCACAGTTCCAAGATTTTTCCTTGGACTTATTGGAAGTCTTTAACTTCCCACAGGATTTGGATCTACCCTTATTGTCAGACTTATTGTCATTTTTCTTCCCTCTTTCAGTGGATCTCTCACGAACAACAAGGGCTTCTTTTTCTGAAATGGAAGTCTTTCTCCGCATCTCCTCTGATACCAGTGAAGACACCACATCATCCATTTTGAAGGTGACTAAAGTGCTTCCAAGAGCCATCACAAGATGGTCCCATGGATCTGGTAAAGAACACAAAACTATGTAGCAATGATCCTCCTCCCCTAACTTGATACCAGTCGATGTCAATTGTGCAGCTAGCAGATTAAATGCATTTAAATGATTCGTTAAGGATACACCTTCCTCCATTCACAGAGAGTACAACTCTTCCTCAGGAACAACTTGTTCACCAGATATTTGGCCTGATACATGGCCACAAGTCTTTCCCACAAACTATTTGCGGTTTTCTCATCTAGAACATTCAAAAGGACTGCATCGGTTAAACAGAGTCTTATGAGACCCTTAGCTTTATAGTCTTTGATATCCCAATCTACTTGAGCTATAGTTTCTGGTCTTGTAGCACTTGAAGTCACTTCCCATAGGTCATGATCTTCCAACATGTCTTCCATCTTGAGTTTCTGCAACTCAAAATTAGTGCCATTAAATTTCTCCACCTCCATTCTTCCATATGATGAACTTGCCATCTCAATCTACAAATAAGATTTAGAATGCTCTGCAAAAAACTCCCACTCAAACTTGAGATCAGCTCAAAAAACCCTACCCAACAACTAGGATCAAAAGTTGATCAAGCTCTGATACCACTTGTAAGGAAACTCAGGTGTGGAAACAACTTCCTACGCTAATCTCTATAGGAGAGTATTGTGCAAATTCTTATAAATCCTTACAATTTTAGATTCATTAACTACTTTAACAAAGATATTGCAACCACATACCATACATACAGAAAAATAGAGAATGACACAATGATATACCCTGGGGAAAACCTTTCGGTAAAAAACCCCAGCACTCCAAAACCTACACAATGTATTATCTTCAACACAAAGATTACAATACACTTGCAATGCAAGATCTTTCAGGAAATGAGAGACAAAGCCAACAAGACTTATTTTTTGTTATATATCTCCCATAGGAGAAGCATCATATATATAGACTCCTCTAGACCCAAAAATAGGCACAACCACCAAGACCCATGCACAAAGCCACATGTACATAGTTGTTACATGCAATCCCAAGAATAGGCATCCATCCCTAGAATAGACTATGATAGCTTTTCATAGAATCTACCAAAAATAACGGTCGCAAGAGAAGTGTAATAGAATCTGTCATACCAACCTATTTTTGGCATATTCTCTTACACACACCAACCACTTCTTTTTGGGCGCCCAAATAGGCCCAAGTCATAAGATGCTCTTACACCTATCATAGCACATTCCTTAAATAGTTCTTACATGTCATAGGAATCTGTCATGACCATTTCAATCATGATCTCCTTACGCACAAGATGCTGACACATGAAGTGGAGTGACACATCAACATGCCGACTAGACATGTACACTCACACTTAATTAGATTATTGGAAAAGAAATACATTTACAAAATAAATAATAAGAATAGGAATTATCCAAGGTTGAGACACCTTATTCCTAACAATTGACAACTTGTTTTTTCTTGTTCCAACTATTGTTCTTCCCTTTATCCTTGTTGTTGTGTTGACCATTATTGCCATTGTTGTTATGTCTGGTCAAAATGCCTTGTTCCTTTAGAACATCCTCAATGCAGCATGCAGTTTCAATCATGGTATGAAAGGAATTGAAGACTATCTTTTTAATCTCATATCTCATTTCAGGCACCAAGTTACTGACAAGTATGTCAATCTTTTCATCCTCATGGATCATCCTAGGATATCGAGAGCACTGTCTCCTCCACCTTTGCAAGAAGGTAACAAAGGGTTCCCCCTGATTTTGTTTCAAGTTGCATAGGTCCACCATAGTAACAGATCTTGATAGATTATATGCAAAGTGTTGAACAAATCTATGAACAAGTTCTCTAAATGTCTTGACAAGGGGAGTGATATTGGTAAACCATTCCATTTCTTGTCCTTTAAGATTTCTAGGGAACAACCTCATCAAATAGGAGTCATCCTGATGGAATTCAAAGCTCATAGTATAGAATTGGCACACATGGTCGTGTGGATCACCACTACCATCATATTTATCATATTGAGGGAATTCCACCCTCCTTGGAAAATCCTTCATACTCACACTCTTGTCGAATGGATTAGGACAAATCAAGTCTAGTGAGAATGAGCTCTTAGGTTGCATCATTTTCTCCATCATTTGCTTCATTTGGCGGATTTCTTCCTCTTAAGAGGGATTTTGCTTTTGTATTTTGTTTTCCACATCAAAATTATAAGGGACTCTGGTGCCCTTGTTGATTAGACTTTCCAAGAGCTTATCTTTGTTTTGTTCCAAATACCTCTCCACATACTATTGGAAGATAGGCTCTTGTTGCATTCACATGAAGTCTTGAGTATCAAGGCCGTAATGTGAGCTACCACCTCCATGTTGGGAGTGTGGTCTTGAATTTCTGGGAGGGGTTTGCCTCCTATAGTGAGCATACTAAGAGGCCCTTCTTCCTCTAGGACTAGGAGATCTAGAAGGGGTTCTTGACTGCCTTCTACTTCTTGGTGTTTTGGAAGGGGTGGAGGGAGGAGAATTATTTCCACTATTAGAACCCCTATTGTTGAATTGAGTGTTTAATTGTTGGGCTAATAGCCTATCTTGCTCCTCTTGGAATGCTTTTCTCTCTATGTCCAATAAGGCTCATTGTTCCTCTTCTAAAAGCCTAAGTTTTTCTACTTTTGCAGCTTGTACACTTTTTGCAGCCTGTTTTTCCCACTCAATTCTTTTTAGCCTCTCACTTGTATGTCTTGAGGTTGTTCGAAGTGGAGAGTTTGGTCTTGAATGTTTGTACAAATCATTGGTATACATTGCATTGACATGAGCATCACCAGGTTCATTGTCTTGGTCATCATGTTGTGACCATTTTTCCAAGTGAGCTTGTCTCTCATGCTTTTCGGCTCTTTGATGTGCATCTAGGTACCTAGTGTTGATGGGGGCTGAACTAGGTTGAGCATCATGAGAGGAATTACCAAAAAAAATCTTGTCTCTTTGTCTTTCATAGATATCATCAAGGGTGTGATCCATAGCTTCCCTCTCCCGCCAAGTGATAGTATAACTCATATCCATACCTAAGTGGGAAGGTCCTGAGGGGGTACTCAAATCGCTAAAATGGCTCTTTGGGTCAAACCGGGTTTCAGACTTACTCCTAGGTGACTGGTCAAATATTGGTTCCTTTTCCTTTCTCTTTTGACGAGTCTGAACTGGAGGTAGTTGGTTAAAGACTATTTGAGGTCACTTTCCTTGGCTCACTTGATATCTTGTTGTTATTGACATGAAAGGAAGAGTTTAGGCAAATAGACAATTCTAAGGAAATGTCAATACTAGATTAGGAGAGTAAAATTTTTCTCTTGTCTGAGAGAGATGGTGAAATAGAACCATTGCAAATAGGTGTAAACCAACAATGCCATAGAGGTGCTCAATTCTTGGGTGACTACCCTAGCACATATGGATTAGGAGGATGACTTACACAAAATATTGAATTTGAATGTGAGGAAAATGGGTGGATGAAGAGATTACTAGCACTCTCCAAGTGTGTTATCAAAGAGTCAAAAAATTTATCTATTTGACAGGAACAATTCCTAATTTGTCAATCTCAAGAAAAATTTCTTATGGGATCAAGGATCACTAACTCAAAAGGTCAAGGACACAAGAACCCTAAATATAGAACAAGTCTCTAAAATTGGGATAAGTCACCTAATCGGACCGAGACAAGTGACCTAATCAAAGAACTCAGGATTTCAGTTTCTTGTTCATTTCCAAAGATGAAGTAAGTATATCAACATATTTTTAGCATTGATCAGGCACATAAGATAGCAATCAAGGAGTTCAAGAAAGTAGTTGTCTGCAAACAATGAGCAAGGGGCAAAGCAACCTTGCTCATGACCAAGAATAGTGACTTAGTATGCTACTCCTTAAAGATTCTACTTGTGTATGTTCTTGAGAATGTTTTAGCAGGCACTTAGAACACAACAACATCCTAGCAAGCTATCTACAAGGATATACATGGCTTTACTAAAGGGTGTCCTCGATATACGCAAGGTACGTGAGGCACAATCCATAGATGAGAAGAATTTGAAATCACACAGCTGGGGGGAGACGGTAACCCAAATCTCCTCCTTCACTTCTCAAAGGTATAAATTTCTTTGAGGCTTAAACAAGAGTGAAATCTAACTCATTCCCTAGAGAGGTGTCTTTGTATTCACCTCCCAATATTTATACTCCACCGGAACACGGGAGTTAAGGTTATCCCTTGAGGTGATGAAATCCCCAAGCAAGCCTTCTAAAAAGAAAAAGTAAGTAATTCACTATCAAAAAGTATTGTAAAGCACTAAAGGTGGTACATTTAACCCTTCAAGTAAATGTGAGGTGAGTCCACAAAGTGGTGCATTTAACTCCTCACACAAACTCAAAGTGAGTCCACACCCTAGAAAACTGGTGAGTTCTAAAAATCCCAAAAGGGTTGCCTAGTGGAACAATTAACGCTTCTTTCTATGTAGACCCCTCCCCTTTAATGTGGCGCTGACCTTGCAACCATAGGGTGGAATAAGGGGCTGACAGATGAGTGAGTCCAATAACCCAAGATAGCAATCTAGATTAATCACAAGTAATCTAAGACTACTAATCAATACTACTCATAAGTGCAAGAGGGTTTGAATCATGGAATATTTAACTTTCCAAGTAAACATGAAGTGAGTCCACAAAGTGTTGCATTTAACTCTTCATGTAAACTAGGAATGAATCCATGCCCTAGATTACTCAATGAGATTTTTTGATATTTAAAACCAAGAATTACTTAATGTTAAAAAAAAAGCATTCACTTAAACACAAACTTCTATGAAAGCAAATCTATGTTCTTTTATTTCCCATTAAGAGCATAAAAAAAATGTGTTCTATGAAAGCGTGTAACACTCAAGCCAAACACATGAGAGGTAAATTTTATGCCCAAATGAAGTGTTATAAGGATTGCATGAATGTACCTTAGGTCCAAAGATCTACAATCGAACAAAATAGATGCCTCCTCCCTACACAAAAAGGCAAAAGATCAGCCGTCTAAAGAGAGGAAGCACAACTAAAATTAGAAATTAGTCTAATTAACATCTAATCTAATTAAACAAAATTTAATCTAAAAATTTAATTATCAAAACTAAAACTAAAATTAAATTAATCTAGCACTAAGCTAAAATTAAAAAACACTAATCTAAATTAAAAAAAACTAAAAATCTAATCTAAATTAACAAAATTTAAAAAAATCTAATTTGAACTTTAAAAACTAAAAAATCTAATCTAAACTAACAAAATTAAAAAAAAATCTAATTTAAATTGTAAAAACTAAAAATCTAATCTAATAAAAAAAATGAATCTATTTAATTAAAAATTAAATCTAACAAACTAACTCTAACTAATTAAAAAAAACTCTAAATCTAACTAATTAATAAAAGCTATTTAAAAAAGTTATCTTAAAAAAAAAATCTAGCTAAAAGACAAAACTTGTGTGTCCAATGGTTTCAAATACAAAATTCACTTCTTGAATTTCAAACTAGAAAAGGTGAAAAAGCAAGAATTCATTCATTCAAAATTTGCTTCTTGAGCCAATCCGACTATGGATGTAACTCCCACCATTCTTCTGAATTCATTCTTTCAAAACGCCCACCTTCCAAAATAGAACCGATTGAAGGCATCTGTGGATTCATGGAAGAAATACCCTCAATGCTAATCTAAACAACCATTCAACCTATACAGGTTTGAACATTAAATGTGAATTAACTTCGTACCAATTTAAAACTACTTGGTAATAACGCGGTAGGTATTGTTTAAAAATGATATGCTTTTTACACCTTTTTAAAACAAAGCAATTTTATTCTAACCAGATAACAATGTAATCCCTGGTTAGATTTGACTGCAACCTGCCATCAAACTTAACAAGAGTTTGCCTTCAACCTCAAAACAAATTGGACACTGCAAAATGAATAGCCAGAGAAAGAAAGTCTATTGAGATTTAACTTACATTCTGGTATTTGAAGGTGGAGGTAGGTGTTTTAAAAGTCACTGAGATGGAGGAGGAAGGATAATATTTGGTGAGATATAACCATGGTTTAGCACTAGTATTGTACATAGTTTGGGGATTTGTATTCAGATTGGACTGCTTTGGATTAGTCTCAGAATGTGCCCAATCTAAGACTCTGATGCCAATTGAAGAAACTATAAAAGCACAAAAAGTTACTACACAACAATACCACACAATTGAATCTTTATTCATTTTGTAGTACCCGTGCCTTAATTCTGCTCTGCCAATCCACCCACCTCCACGTATTTAACCCATGCAGCGCCTTGTCTGGATCACAGTAATTTCGAGCTGCTAAGGATAACATAGAACTCTTCTTGTTTCTGCAGGAAGAGTGGGCCGCAACCCTGATGTCTAAACGTATGGGTGGGAGATCCTAGCTGTTGTTGGTGCCATGAGATTTTTGTTTTGGTTCGGACCTATTGGCCCCAGGTCCCATATTTTGCTTTCCTATTTTATGGTTAAGTTTTTAAGACTCTAGATTATCCCTGTGTGGCATGTTACTGATAATCTGTTATTTACTTTCTGGTTAAGCTACTCTGGTTTGTTATTTTTGAAAAGGACCTTTAAGTTTGTCATTGATAGAGGTAGACTAGACACTTTTTCTCTATTGACTTTCTGTTGATTATCTGTTGTGTGACTAGTGCGATTAATATGTTGTTAATGTTCTTCTAGTCTTTCTGTACCATGGGCCATCACCCTCTTGTCGCTTTTTCTATCAAACACATTTTTTCTATAAAACAAAGATAAGACAATTTTTTAATTAGATAATTGATTCTTTATACATTATATTTATTATTCAGATATATTTTTAAAAAAATCTAAAAATCTAAGTTTGATTTTTTTTTTATAAAAAAAATCATATTTTTAAAAATTAAAATATCAATAATAGTTATCTATAATAAGTAAAATTATACTATAGATTGAAAATTTATATAAACATTAAATATATAGTATTATTATATTATATTTTTATATTTAAATGTGACATATTTATATTATATAATTTTATTTTATAGTATTATACTAAAAATAGTTAAAAAATTATATATTTGACAATAAAATAAGTTTGAATAATACATTTTTATACTTATTGATTTCATATTTATTAATAAAAAATAATATGTAAATAATAAATCTATTACTTTTAAATAAAATAAACTAAATGAACATTTATATAAGAAGAATAATAGAAATAATTCATATTATTTTTAACTTAATATATCTATTTAAAACTTATTATTACTTATTTATATATTTTTTAAAATTAATATTAAAATTTTCATATAATGTATATAATATAAACAATTATTTATATATTATAATCTAATAATTATTTAAATAGTTAGAAATTTTTTAAAAAAAATTAACTATAAGGAGATAAAAAAGAATCAGTTATAACGAAGTGTACAAAATAAGAGGTAGAGCCTCACACCGATAGTATCAGAGTATCAAAGAATCATATACATGGGAAACAAATAATAAAGGGAACAAAAACTAATGCAAAATATCATCATGAGTATTGACCCAAGCGGTCCATCCCATAGAACCCTCCATCCACACAATGTTTTTCTTTTCCTGGATCTATGCGAGCATGAGGATCTTGTCATCTGAGGTGTTCTTGTTCTTTTTAACTTCCAAGTTAAGCTTCTTTAGGGTCTTCTCAAACATCTGAATGTTGTCCATATTTCTCCTCCATCATGTCCATCCTTCTTTAAGAATCTTTTAAGTTTTTCCTTGTCAACCAACATAGTGATATGAACCTGCAAGAAGATTTTAAAATAAGTGAGGTTTTGAAAGCCTTAGTAAGAACTTTTTCCAAATCTACCAAAGAATGTTAGAATAAAGAATATTGCAAAATAGATTAGAATCTTTTTTTAGACCATCAATATGCCCAATAATAATTTCAAAAATATTAATATTCTTAGGGTAAGTAATACCAAACATAAGCCAAATTGTTCTTACAAAAGTACAGTCAAAGAATATGTGTCTACCAGAATCAGGAAGTCTACATATGTTTCAATATTCAACTGAAGATGAGTCCTTTATGAGTGGGAGTCTCTCAAGAATCATGAGCCACTTGAAGCATTTGACCTTAGGATCAACAGAACCTTTCCACAATTTTCCAAAGTACTTCCAAGAGCATATATCAATGTTAGAGTACCATAAAGAGTTGACATGGTTAATGATGGAATCATTATAACCAATCACGATGTATATATTTTGAGCTTTGATTTTGGTTATAATGGTTCCATCTAAGCATTTATTGTTTATAAATTTATGGGAATCCACATGACAAGTAGTAGGTATGTTCTTGCAAGCTTTAACAATCATATTATACATTTTCTTCTCGGAAGGACATATATTAAATTTGTGTCTAAGATCTTCCTAGCCAGATTCCACCAAATTGATCTTTCACCATAGAGTTGGTTATCATCATGAAAGGCCTTGTTAGTAATTAAATTTCTAACATGATTCCAAGCTTTCCAAATGGATTTAAGGACAATAGAACCTTGAACAATAATAGAAAAATTCCCAATAATCAGATCACTAAAAGGCATATTTTTCCATGACATTGCATTTTTTGGGAATCCTCTTTCAATATTATTCCTAACAAGAATCTTCCATGGATCATCCTTATCCATAGAGTGAAAGATCCACTTGAGAACAAGGGAAATCCCTTGAGTTTTATGGTCCTTCAAGCCTAGTACCCTAAGGAGAACTTAATAGCATGAATTTTTTTATTTTCAAAGGAGAACTTGTATGAAAAAATACACCCACTCCTCCCAATAAAATGCATGTTGGTTCCCTTTAACTCTATTCTACTAAATCACAATGTGTCTGATTTCCTCAATTAGGTCCTCTCTAGTTAATGGCTTTGGTAGGCTTAAACCACCCTTTTGCAGTCTCAAAAACTAATTTCTTGTAATTACACTCTTATATTTGGCCTTATTTTCAGAAAAGACATAGTATGACCTGGATATGGTCTAGTTGGCATAGAGTTTCTTGTGTGGAATTTTCATTACGACCATAATGATTTGCCTATTGATACTTAATAATACACCATTGTCTGAAGTCCAAAAAAACTTTTCTTTTGGATCATATCGGTTCATACACTCACAAAATATTTCTATGCATGGTGCAGCTTTTGGGAAAGTGATAGATTATTTTTTTTATTGAGATTTTCAGACCTGTGAGGCAATCTAGCGAGGCACAAATCCTGTGAGCTACCAACCAGTGAAGGCCACCTAGACATTTTAGGAACCTGATACAAGCCCACTCGTGCCTAAAACCTCTTCCACTTAGAGCCAAGGACTGAGGAGCATCCACACTACAAAATTCACTTGGGGCATGATCCCAGCCTCATCCCTTATGATGTCAGAGCCAGTCAACTTCACTAGTAGACCAAGGGCCCATTGACGAAAGTGATAGATTTAATAAGTCCAATGTCTATAATTTTCTACATCATGAGGAATATGTGGGATTTTTGGCCCTTTTAAGAAATCATTTAAATTTTCCTTTTCTAAGGATGTATCTCTGAATTCTTAAAAATAAAAATTATAATATATAAAAACTAATGAACATTGCTAAGAATTTTTATGAAAGTAAAATGTGGATGTATAGCATTTCATATATGAAATGCCTGGAGCGCAATAACATAGATAACTTAAATAATTCCAATAATAAATGGTTATGCCAAACATTATTTAATTATGGAATTACCTAACAACATGAAAGTTTTGAGATAAATTACTTGGAAGAAAAAATTAAAAACACAAATCATTGATGAAGAAAAATTGTAAGGCGAAGATTAATATTCAATAAAAATACTTTCCCGTACAAAACCCTATAAACAATGCAATATTATCTTAGTAGATATAAATGCAAAGTAAATACTCAGATATTCAATGAATAATTGAATATATTTGCACACAACAAAACAAGTGCTGCAATGGAGTGTAGTTGAAAATAGTTTTTGTGTAATAGTATTTTTGTCTATTTAAATTTGTTGATTTGGTTGTAGAGTCTTTTTTAAGGTAATTGAATTTTAAAAATAAAAAAATTAAATATAGGTTAATTGAATAGTTTTGAGATCAATTACTGTAAAGAAAAAATTTAAAACACAAAATCTATGCATAAAATCAAACTATAAACAATAATATTTTTATCTATGCATAAAATCAAATGATAAACAAGGATATCATTACAAAGACCTTATGGTAAAGATATTATTTATACACATGATATATGTTTGATCAATGGTAGGGATTAAGAGGCAAAATCAACAATCTAGAGAAATTTCAAAAGATTAACACACAAAATTTCCAAGTTGGTTTCCCTGCTACACATGGTAACAAAAGTTAGGAAGGTGAAAAAAAGTGAAATAAAACACATCAAAAAGATGAAAAAAAATTGATTAGGGCTCAAATGGCAGATAAATAGGGAAAGTCAATTTAAAAAGAGCTCATTTTTTCCACTTTCTTAAGATACAAATGAGATCTCAAGAGGAGGATAAAAAAGGGAGGAGGTAGATGGCAAAAAGAGTTGGGAAGATTTTTTAGTAAAATGAGTGCAAGTTTACAAGTGAGCAGTTGATGTTTGTCTAGTGGTTTGTCAATTTTGCATGTTATTTTGGAATTTGATTGCAAAGGTTTTTGGGATGGTGGAGGTTTTTTTAATAGAGTAGGGAAAATTAGATCAAAGTCAAATAATAGACTAAGGGGTGAGGAGAAACTTGAGTTGGGTAAAAAAGGAAAGAGAGGGTGGATAAATTCATCATAGGATGCAACCTTTGTGCTCAGAATTAAATTTGGAAAAAAATTTGAAATCTAATTTTTCAAATTTTACTACGTTTTAGTAAACTCCATTTTTGAGGGTCTTCGGTGCATTTCTGGGCTTGGATGATGCGTGGAAGTTAGCGAAACATTGCTACTTCCTGTTAGGCCAATTTACTATCATTGCAAAATCCTTTCAAAGTGGCATCCTCCCTGCAAATGTTTCATGGTTTTTGTCCTACCTTGTGTTCCTTATGTTGTCACCAGGCTCTGGTCCAATTTGCACTTGCTGAATCGCAGGGCCCAGAAAGATATTCAAATTCTAAGGTCCGCGGGAAGCATTTTTAAAATCTACCATAGTGTCGAAAACCCACCGTGTTTTCAAAAATCCATGATGTTTTCAACCTTTTTGGCCTACATAAAAACCCTCAATTTTTTTGGCTTCCTTGTTTACCTTTGTGTCAAGTTGAAAATTTTGTGTGTTTTTGATCTTTCACCGAAAACCCTGTGTGTTTTCAACCTTGCATATCTTCTTTTCTGCCAGCTCTCCTTGTTCTTTGTCTTAAGTGCGCAAGTGCGATGATGTGGGGCCAAAGGGAGGAGATCAACGGTCCGCGTGTGATTGCATGGAATATTCTTTCCCCATGCGATCATGCACCTGCCATCGATTTTGTCTGTCTAGGCATTGCTTTGGTGAAATGGGCCCGGTGTAAGAAGGGGGACAGATGGCATGTTCTTATTTGCTGTTGCATGGGCACATGTCAAAATTTCTAACATGCAATCATGCAACCTCTTGCCATCTATCCGCGTGGGTCCTAGTTATTCGCAGGTCGTGGTTGCAGTTTGGTGGTCATGTGAGGCCGTGATGTGGTGGCTTTGGGTTGGCTGTCGCATGATCACATAGCCTTTCTCTTAGCTATGTGATCATGCGACCAGGTGACATGTGTCCACGGTGCTGAGGTGGATTTGTTGTCAGTGGGCCCACATTCAAAGTTTTTAATCCAATGGTCGGCATATGATCTCAAGGAATATTCCCAGCCCTTGCGATCATGCACCATCCATTGATCTAGCATCTTCTCTGTGTGATGCAAGTGGGACCGTCTTCCATGTGGTGCTTAGTTGTTGTGTTCTTATTGGTTGATGTGGATGTGCTCAGGAGTGGGGCCATTGTCAGAAGGGTTTGTGACGAGGATGGATCCTACGGCCGGTATAAGTTCACATGGGATTTGTTAGAGCCATGCAATCTTACGCTAGCCGTTCATTTCAAAGGCTTCTGGTAGGTGGGTCTTGTGCCAGTGACTGGGCATGGAGCAGTGAATGGTTTAGTGATATGTGGCTTCGGGCAGGCCCAGTTGGAGTCTAGTGTTTGGCGGTTCGGATAAAAAGGTGGTGGTGCAGATAAGATGTAGTCTTGTCATGCATTTGTGAGAAGATTTTGTGATTTACTAATTTGTCTAGCGACTTGGCAAACAAGGTTTCCTATGGTGGATAAGGTTATTGACCATGTGACTGCGCCACTAAAGTAGGGGTTAAGTTTCCAAGCCCGCAAAGTGTAAAGGATCAGACAACGGTGATATAAAGTTGATAAAGGTTTAATTGTGGACTGCTGATGTGCTTCTGGCACCATGAGTGACCATTGGGATTTGAATTCAAATCTACAGAGGGTTTCCTATGACCAAAAGGACAAGTTTTCAATGCTTTCTCGACAATTTTTGATTTGGTTGGTGGCACCGGTTGTTGCAAAGTCATCTAGGGGCTCTATGGTCATTTACAGAGGTGATTTTGTACCTGGTGCCATGTGGTTTTGAGCTTGAGGAGCTATTTTTAAGTGGTAATTTGACTAATTCTAATGGCATTTCCTAGTGTTTTGTACTAGGCTCATAGTTTGTCATGATTACAGATCATTCTTGGATCTGATTATCCAGGTTGCTTGGTTTCTTGCCGGTGCAGTAAATTTTGATTGGTGTGGTGGGTGAAACCCTTGCCTTAGCTATCCGTAGCTTGTTGCAACCTATTTTTGGTTTCAAAGGCAGCTAATGGTATAAAGTGTCAAATTTTTTACTTTATCAAGGGTTCTGAATTTCTTCAGTTCCAGTGAAGGATCTTTTTCCTATAGATCTTCTCCTTCTCTTTGCATATAGAGTGTTCTATTTTCATTGCTAGTTCAGAGAATACAATGCATGCTGTAATAGATTTGTTTTGTGTATGAGAACTCAGTTTATTCTTACTATTACTAAGCTATCTCCATTTGAGCTTTGAATTCATTGATCATGCATCAAGGGTGTTTGATTTGTTTTCTTGTATTGCCTATGTGTTTGCAAGTGGAGTTATCTTCACAGAGGTAATTGGTTCAGGGTTAGTGTTTATGCATGTATGAGCTGAAATATCAAATATGGGTCATGCTTGTCTTCCAGTGGATGATGGTTAATGTATTGTCTGATTCATAGGTCTCTTCTAAGGGGAGGGTTAAAATCCTTTGAATGGATAATAAAATGCTTGAATGCATAGGTGGGTGTTAAGTTGAGGTTTGGTCATGGTGTGTGATTGATGTCAGGCATCAACACATTGAGCATATTGTGTTCTTGTTTCACAACTGTCTCTTGTAGTAGGGTATTTGACTCTATGGCCCATTAGATAAGGCACTTGTCTATCAGAGATTTAGGGCATCTTAGTGGTCCTTTCAATCTTTCTAAAATCATTTCCATCCAGTTCCACCCTTTCCCTTTCTTGTTATTAGGATAGGTCTCTAGCTTTCATTCTCATTCCATGCAAGTAGGGCTATTGCATGAGACTTTCTATCATTGGGGTACAGGATACCTATAGGAGATTGATTGCTATTCCACATTAATCTGTCTATGGGCCTTTGGTGTGTCATGAGGTGTCTTGAATGTGCAGATAAGGCAATACCCACCTGAGTGAATGTGGAACTCAAAGAAGAAGGAGGATTTCTCTCTATTCTCATCAATTGGTTTATTTTTCTTGTCAAGCTTGAGTGCCTAACCTGTGTTTCTAGCCCAACAATTTGATTCAAGTTTGGTCCTGCAAGGAGAAGAAAAAACAATGTGGTGACTATGCTAGGGACTACTATGAAGTGCATTTGTTAAGAGTCAGTGATTCTACTGGGGAGAATCTAGAGACAAAGGTATAAGTGTGTTCTTGTTTTCCTATGGGTTTCAAGGATTTCCCATCTAGGTGGGTGGTGACTGAAAGCTTTGAACCAGTGCAACAATATTGAAGAAGCATGGAAAAAAGAAGAAATACTAGGTCATATGTTAGAAAGAATCTAGAGGTCACTCTGAAGCAATTACCTAGACAGGGAAACAAGAGCTGGATTAGAAGGAATGGTGAGTCTACTAGTGCTCCCATGAGAGAATAGGGAAATTCCAGAGCCAGAAGACCATATGTACCCTCAAGTGAGGATGGTTCACAAAAAAATGTTTATAGATCATAAGGTGGTCACTCTGAAGAGAGATTTTATGATACCCCCGAGGCTACATTTCAGGACAAAGGTCTGTTGCCTACAGGTCAAAATGAAGAAAATAGAGATGTTGGTTTAGAAGTTGACTTGGATCTTGAAGAAGATCAATTCAGAAGAGAACCCATGAGACATAGGCAGGTCCATTTCCCATATCAAAATCAACCTGATATGGATGTGTCATCTGGTTCTGATGACATTATGGTGGATCCTGATGACTTGAATGCATTGAGGTTGCAGTTGGCAGAGTAGGATGCCATACATAAAAGATTACAGGAGGAGAGAGAGGCTAAAAAGGTAAATGCTTTGATAGAGAGGTAGTCTCTTCTGAGAAAAATAAATGAAATGAAGGAGAGAAACAAGATTCTTGCTTCTTCTCCTAAAACGTTGCAGCATGATGTTTTTGGTGATCTTGATGCCTTGATGAGTGAGAAAGAATGCTTACTGTAGGATCATGAATTCGAAAATGAGGGCCCTATGGTTAGACAAGTGCAAAGCTATGTCCCTTTGCCTAAAGATAAGGATGGGCATCGGATCACTAGACCTGCTGTTGGGTAAAAGCACAATAAGTTGTCACCCTTTTACAAAGGAAGAGGCTAACAAAATCAAAGCTGCTCAACTTCAATAGTATAAAAATGACATTTATGTTTGGAATTTGAAGATGATGTAAAGTAATTAAATGTGATAAAATGGATGAAGTTTATGATTAATATTTTTAATATTTTTTTTGAATAAGACTTGATATGTTTTTTTAATTTTTAAAGATGATTTTTCAGCTGCTGAAAAATGCTGAAAATTAGGGGTCTAGTTCCCACCAAAAAATTATATGTAAATAAACATATTTTCCCCTAATTTCAAAATATGTCATAGATGACATATATATCTAGTGCATAAAGAAATAAAAATTGCTTTGTGACCAATATTTTCTCTTTTATAACAATTCAAATTCCAAATAACTAAAATCGACAGTTTTCATCTCGCAACATTTTTTTCATAACAAATCTATCCCAATCAAAAAAAGAAATACATATTCTTGAAGAGGACTCTCTCCTCTAGTGCACCATGTATTTTTCAAATTTATTTAATATGATTTACTATTTTTTTCTTTCTCCGAATCAACATCTCCTCGACCATTAAAATACCTACTTGTAATATTTTTTAATTACAACAAACTATGTCTAATTAAAACACTATAAAATCTATATGAGGATATTCTTGACTCTGATCTCTACAAAAGGGTATTTTTTAATTTTCAAAAAAATGTCATTATAAATATTAGGAGTTATTGAAATGCCACTTTTCAGAAATAATTTTATTTTTATGTTAATTGGACCCAAAGTGGTATAAAACATGCATTTAATAGCTATTTCCAATTGGAAAAGTTAAAGAACTTATCTCACTTAGCTATAATGAATATAGCTAGACCATATGTTTGACCAAAATTAATTTTTAGTTAGAAATACTAAAATTCAGCTGTGCTGATAAGTTAGCCAAAAAGGTGACACCTGATTATGCTTTTACCCTGTTATCATTAATGAAAAAGGAAAGTAGAAGATGGTGGGTGACCAAGCAAACAAACCAGTGACAATACCAGGGATCCCACCACTTGATTCAAATAAGGACACTGAAATGGAGAGAAGGATAAAATAAGATGAGGACCTTGCAAGAGAACTAGAGAGAGCTGAGGTTGACGCTGCCATTGTAGAAAAGAAAAGGAAGATCCAATTTTTGTGGGCTTTTTCAGCTAATGCTCTTGGTCCATCTGCTACTGAACTAAGTATGCCATCTATGACTATGCTATTCCACTTAGTAATGCTACTAGTTCTATTCCTTCATCTGCTAGGATAGGTGTAGATCCTAGGCATCAGTCAAATGCACAGATAAATGTAGATGCTAATGTTGATCCTAGGGTTAACACTAGTTCGAGCTTTCAAAGAAGACCTATGTAATTAGAAGGCTATAGGAAAATAAGTTTTGATGGAATTCCTAGCTATCCAAATGCTTTTCCAAATGATATTAGAGATAAGGTACCTAAGTTTGCTGGTAATAATGCTATAAGTTGTGAAGAGCATCTTAGGTTATTTGTTGATATGCCTAATGATTATGAGGTAGAGCATGAGGATGTTGTCATGAAATTGTTTGTTCAATCTCTAATGGAGGATGCTAGAGATTGGTTTAAGAGGCTTCCTGATAAGTGTATTGATACTTGGGACTCTTTTGAGAAATGTTTCAAAGAGCAATATGGTGATAGGCCTAATGCTAGCTTCATGTTGAATGAATTTAATGCCATAAGGAAAAATCAGAATGAGTCTGCAGTTGAATTCAACATGAGATTTCAGAAAGGTATGCACAAGTTGTTCCAAGTCATGCACTTGGATGACAATGTCTGTCTGACTACATACTTCAATGCATTTGATGGGAAGATGGGATATTTATTGATGGATAAAGAACCAAGAACTCTTAGGGATGCTTTTAGGATTGTTGTCAATATTGAGAACAACATGAAAATATCAAGAAAGTTGGGTGGAAAGAGAGATAACCCAAAGTTGTTTGGGGACAAGAAATACAAAAAAGAAAATGATAAAAATGTTGGATCTAGGAGGCAAGAAGAAGATAAGTTGGATAAGGTGCTTAATGCATTGAAGGATTTGAAGGCACCTACAAATAGGAACATCAGTGCTCCTACCAATGAAAGGCCTCGGTTCAACAATAAATTTTAGTAAGTAGAATAGACTGCAGAATTACCCCTACAACACCCAATGGAAGGATGGCAAGCCTATTGTCCCTGCTGAAAGATGAAATAATGATAGAGGTGTCCCTGACCCGCTACATAAATCTTCAATAAATGTCATAGAGAATGTACCTTGGTGTGTTGCATGCTAGTCCCCTCATTCTGTAGAGCATTGTGTGGTTGCACAATCTATGGCTGCAAATCAAGATTGTAGCAATGAGGAGATAGAACAAGAAGAAGAACAAGATGATGTTGGATGCAACATGGTTTCTTCATGTCTAGGATATGCAGATTATTCTAATTTTGATGAAGAGGTAGATGTGAATATGAAGAGACATAATTAGGTCCTTTACATCAAGAAGTTTTTTTTGATGGTGAGTGCATTGATCAGAAAACATGTAACATGAACTCTTCTCCCAAGCCAGTAAATTTGAGAAGACCTTCTAGAGAAGAGATGGAGAGGATTACTGCAGAAATTATTGCCCAGGTGAAAACTAGAGGCATGGTGGCAAGGAATTCAAATGAGAAAGCTGCAGGAATGTTTATAAAGAGTACCAACTCCAGAGAGTCTAATGAGAACAAATCAAAGATTGATCACATGGTGAAATTAAAGAATGTAAAAGGTAAGCATTGTGACCCTAAGGGAGTTGGAATTGAAATGGTCTCTAGTGAGATTGAGAAGCCAGTTAACACAATGGCTAAGGTTGAAAAAATGAAGGTGCTCAATACACCTAATATGTCAGACAAGCAAAAAGATGTTAAGGCAATGCAGATTGAGATTCCTGCTTCTACCCCTGTTGACATGTTATCTATGTTGTCACAAATTATAGTTAAGGTTCCATTGTCAGAATTGTTGAGGATCCCTGAACATAAAGATAAGGCTATTGCATGGGTTGGTAATATTCACAAAAATGATACTTCATGCACTGGATCTCAGGATAAAGCTTTGAATGATGTTGCTGCTCAGGGGATTGTGTCCCAAATTCCTCCAATATATTTGGATAGTTCTGTCAATGCTAGCCTTGAAAATATTGAACCATTCTTCTTAAGTGTTCTTGTGAATGGGATGAAATTAAGAAATTGTATAATTGATAGTGGTGCCGCTAATACTATCATGCCTTTCAAAATCATGGAGAGATTGGGCCTTAAAGTTGATACAGTGCAGAGCAGATGTTGTGCAATGGATCAGAGAGAGGTACCAGTCATTGGGACTATCAATGCAATGCCATATAGGTTGGCAGTATATCCAGAGAAAGAGCTAGTAATGAGTGTTTTGGTGGTGGATATCCCTCCTCATTATGGGATGTTGCTATCTAGAACATGGAGTGCTGCCATGGGTGGAAGTTTATAGTGTGATTTGTCCTATGCAACTTTCAAGATTGATCATCAGTTTGTCAAGATTGAACGAGAGCCAAGAATATACCACATGATTGAGAGAAACATAGATAATGAAACTACATGTTTTGTGGATACTGATGTAAATGCTTTTAGGGCAGAGATCCTTGTATTTGAAAATGAGCTTGTTTTGTCACCTATTTCTATTGAGGTAGGTGCTGACTCTGTGAAGGGTGATTTGTGGGTCATGTACTTTGATGGTGCAAATTGTAAAGATGGTGCAGGAGTAGGTATTTTACTTATTTCTCCTGATGGAAACACCTCCAAGTTCTCTTTCACATTGAATTTATTTTGTACCAACAATATAGCAGAATATGAGGCCTTGTTGTTAGGACTGAGGTTGGCACAAAAGCATGGTATAAAATTCATAAGTGTTATTGGTGATTCTGAGTTGGTGGTGTCCCAAGTCAGGTCAGTGTATGCTTCCAAGAATAGAAGGTTGAAACAATATAGGAATGCAGTGTGGGATTTGATTGAACATTTTGATGCCTTCAATATTGAGTGGAAGGATAGGAGTAACAACAAGATGGCTGACTTGTTGGCCAATATTGCAATCAATTCTAATGATGTTACATTCTTTGGTATTTCTAAAATTGAATTTCAGGCTAGGCCTAGTATACCAGACAATATTGAGAATTGGCAAGTTTTTGATGATGATAATGATATTTTGAAGTTTATGGATTGCAAGGATCAGTATCATGGTCAAGAACTTGATTGTTCAGCCTTGGTTGAGTCAATAGAAGGAAGGGAGGTTGTCTTAGGAAATGAGGTCATTCAGCTTAGAACTAATAAGGTGCCCAAGGGGCTTGTTGTTTTGGAGATTGTCTTTGACAACCAAGATAGAGTTCAAAAGAATATCAAAGGAGAAGATCATGCTGATCTTGAGGAGATAAATCTTGGATCACATGAGGCACCTAAGAAAGTATACATTGGTAGAGATATATCTCAAAAGGTGAGGAGACCTTTGATTGAATTGTTGACAAAATTCAGGCATGTTTTTGCATGGTCGTATGATGACCTAAAGGTTTATAGAGAGGATTTATTTTAGCATGTTATTCCATTAAGAGAAGATGCTAAACCTTTCCGACAAAAGCAAAGGCATATTAATCCTACTTTGGCACCCAAGATGCAAGAAGAATTAATGAAGTTGAGAGATGCTGGCATTATCAAGCCTATAAGGCATTCTTCTTGGGTGTCAAATCTTGTTCCTGTAAGAAAAAAGAATGGTGACATCAAGCTTTGTGTGGACTTTAGAAATTTGAACATCAGCTCATTGAAAGATAATTATTGTTTGCCCAATATGGAGGCTATGTTGCAGAGAGTAACCAAATCAGAATTGATGTCAATGATGAATGGTTTCTCTGGCTACAATAAGGTCATTGTTAAGGAATCAGAATAATTCAAGACAACCTTTACAACACCTTGGGGAACATATGTTTATGTGAGAATGCCTTTTGGTCTCACAAATGTTGGTACTACTTTTCAGAGGGCAATGGATGTTGCCTTTTCAGATTTCATTAATGATTTCCTTGTTGTGTATCAGGATGATTTAACTGCCTATTCCAAGAAGGAAGAGGACCATTGTGCTCATTTAGAGAAAATATTTATGAGGGCCTTAGAATTTGGCATTTCATTAAACCCAAGGAAATGTGCTTTTGGTGTCATAGAAGGTAAGTTGCTTGGCCACTTAGTTGGGAAGCAAGGAGTGAGAATTGACCTAGAGAGGGTAGCAAAAATTGATAAAATTTAGAGGCCAAAGAATGTTAAAGGGATTCAGTCCTTCTTTGGTCAGGTCAATTTTCTAAGAAGGTTTGTGACAAACTTTGTAGAGGTTACTAGACCTATTTCCAAGATGTTGAAGAAGGGATCTGTAGTCAATTGGGAGGGTGAGCCTGATGAGGCTTTTAAGAATATCAAGTAGGCTATCAAAGATGCACCAGTGCTAAAGGCACCTAATTATAGTTTCCCAATGCATATCTTTTCTTTTGAATCTTTTCATACTATTGCTGTAGTTTTGTTACAAAAGAATAAGGATGGTTTTGAATAGCCTATTGCATTTTTCAGTAAATCTTTGCAGGCTGCAGAATTAAACTATGACATAAATGAGAAGCAAGCTTATGCACTTGTGAAGGCAATCAAGGCTTTTATGTGTTACTTGATGGGAGCAGTTGTGATTGCTTTTGTGCCAATTGTAGCCATCAAGGATATTTTCTCACAGCAAGAGGTGTCTAGAAGAAGATGCAGATGGATCAATAGGATCTAGGAATTCAATGTTGAGATCCAGATCACTAAATTGGTTAGAGGACAAGGATTGGCAAAGTTGGTGGCTCAATCCAATCTAGATGCAAACCAGGTAAATCATTCTGAAATTGATTATACATGTGATATGGATGATTGTATTTGGTATCAGGATATTATTTACTATTTGAGAAACATGAAGTGTCCAGATAGTATGAATGATAATCAAAAGAGGACATTGAAGTTACAAGCCATTAAGTATGTAATTGTGAAATGTAAGTTGTATAGAAAAAATCTAGATTGCATACTGTTGAAATGTGTAGATGAGGATCAAGCTAATGTGTTGTTGAAGGAGCTGCATGAGGGAGTTTGTGGTGGACATTACATGGCTAAAACAACTACTCATAAGATCTTGAGAGCAAGATTTTGGTGGCCCACAATCTTCAAGGATGCAGAACGGTTGGTAAGGAGATGTGATGCTTGTGAAAGGTTCTCTGGTAAGCTTAAGTTTTCAAGAAATGTACCATTAAAACTAGTAGAAGTTTAGGCTCCCTTCCAGCAGTGGGGAATTGATTTCATAGGGGAGATACCAAATAAGTCAAGTGGAGGACATTCATGGATCTTAGTTGCCACTGATTACTTTACAAAGTGGGTAGAAGCTGTACCTATAAGGAATGCAACTAGCATGGTGGTAATTGACTTTTTGATGAATAATATTGTTACAAGGTTTGGGTGTTGTGAGAGGATAGTGAGTGACAATGCTATGTGCTTTAGGTCTGCCAAATATAGGGACTTTTGCAGAGGTTTGGGAATTCAGATTTCTAATTTCTCACCTTATCATCCGCAAGGAAATGGTCAGGTAGAATCTACTAATAAGAGTCTAATTAAAATCTTGTAAAGGATTCTGGAGAAGAATAAGAGGGCATGTAATTCAAAGTTTCCATTAGCTTTATGGGCTAACAGGGTAACTGTGAAGAGGGCAATTGGTTATGCACCATTTGACTTGGTGTATGGAATTCATGCTAGAATGCCTCATAATAATTTGTTGGAGATGTACAAGTTTGTGCAGTTGTATGATGATGACATTGATGATGAGATGCAGTTGAGAATTGAGGACCTCATTAGATTGGATGAAACTAGAAGAGAATCAGTTGCAAGGAATGCCAAATTGCAGTTGCAGGTTAAGAATCTATATGATAAAAAGACTGTTGATAGAAAGTTTGAACCTGGTGATTTGGTGTTAGTTTGGAATGCCATATTGGAGGATAAGGGGAAGCATGGTAAATTTGATCCCATCTAGTTAGGGCCATATATGATTCATGAGAAATGGGGCCAAGATTCTTACATCATCGAGGATTTTAATGGTGATATTCAAGAGTTGCCAGTTCATGGACAATTCTTGAAGCAGTACTTCATTTGAAGTACTCTATTTTCACCAAACTCTTGTAAATCTCTGTATATAGGTTGCTTTCCCCTGCCTTGTTTTGCCTTGGTCTGTCAGTTTCTGGTCTTGCTGCTTGTCTTGCCCTACTTGTTCCTTTCTCTCTACAATTTTGTCCTGTTGGTGGTCTGCTCTCCCAAAAATCTTGAATTATCACATGGGCACAAGTTACCCATCATCCCCAACTAGAGCCACTGTTAGGCCAATTTTTTGTTATTGCAAAATATTTTCAAAGTGGCCTCCTCCCTGCAAATGTTTCATGGTTTGTGTCCTACCCTATGTTCCTTGTGTTGTCATCAGGCTCTGGTCCAATTTGCACTTGCTGAATCGCAGGGCCCAGAAAGATATTCAAATTATAAGGTCCGCAGGAAGCATTTTTAAAATCTGCCATAGTGTCAAAAATTCACTATGTTTTTGAAAATCCATGATGTTTACAACCTTTTTGGTCTATATAAAAACCCTCGATGTTTTTAGCTTCCTTGTTTACCTTTGTGTCAAGTTGAAAATTCTGTGTGTTTTCGATCTTTCACCGAAAACCCTATGTGTTTTTGACCTTGCATATCTTCTTTTCTGTCGGCTCTCCTTGTTCTTTGTCTTAAGTGCGCAAGTGTGACGATGTGGGGCTAGAGCAAGGAGATCAACAGTCAGTGTGTGATCACATGGAATATTCTTTCCCCATGTGATCATGCACCTACCATCGATTTTATCTATTTTGGCGTTGCTTTGGTGAAGTGGGCCCGATGTAAGAAGGGGGATAGATGGCATGTTCTTATTGGCTATCACATGGGTGCATGTCAAAATTTTCTAACATGCGATCATGTGACCACTTGCCATTTATCCACATGGGTGCTGGTTATTTGCAGGTGGTGGTTACAGTTTGGTGGTCATGCGAGGTGGTGATGTGGCAGCTTTGGGTTGGCTGTCACATGATCACATAGCCTTTCTCTTAGCTATGTGATCATGCGACTAGGTGACACATGTCCATGGTGCTACGGTGGATTTGTTGTCAAGCGGGCCCGCGTTGAAAGTTTTTAATCCAATGGTTGGCGTATGATCTCAAGGAATATTCCCAGCCCTTACGATCATGCGCCATCCATTGATCTAGCATATTATTTGTGCGATGCAAGTGGGACCGTTTGCCATGTGGTGCTTAGTTGTTGTGTTCTTATTGGTTGACATGGATGTGCTCAGGAGTGGGGCCATTGTTAGAAGGGTCTGTGATGAGGATGGATCCTACAGCTAGCGTAAGTTTGCATGGGATTTGTCAGAGCCATGTGATCTTACGCCAGCTGTTCATTTCAAAGGCTTTTGGTAGGTGGTTCCTATGCCAGTGATTGGGCGTGGAGCAGCGAATGGTTTAGTGACATGTGGCTTCAGGTGGGCCCGATTGGAGTCTAGTGTTTGGTGGTCCGGATAAAAAGGTGGTGGTGCTGATAAGATGTAGTCTTATCGTGCATTTGTGAGAAGATTTGGCGATTCGCTAATTTGTCTAACAACTTGGCGAACAAGGTTTCTTGTGGTGGATAAGGTTATTAACCATGGGACTACGCCACTAAAGTAGGGGTTAAGTTGCTGAGCCCGTGAAGTGTAAAGGATCAGACGGTGGGGATATAAAGTTGATAAAGGTTTAATTGCAGACCGCCGATGTGCTTCTGGCACCATGAGTGACCATTGGGATTTGAATTCAAATCTGTATAGGGTTTCCTGCGACCAAAAGGATTGGTTTTCAATGCTTTCTCGATGGTTTTTGATCTGGTTGGTGGCACCGGTTGTTGCAAAGTGGTCTAGGGGCTCTGTGGTCATTTACAAAGGTGATTTTGTACCCGGTGCCATGTGGTTTTGAGCTCGAGGAGCTGTTTGCAAGTGGTTTCTTGGTTTCCTGCCCTTGTAGTAAATTTTGATGTAATTTTGATTGGTGTGGTGGGTGAAACCCTTGCCTTAGCTATCCATAGCTTGTTGCAACCTGTTTTGGGTTTTCAAGGCAGCTAATGTTATAAAGTGTCAAATTTTTTACTTTATCAAAGGTTCTAAATTTTGTCAGTTCCAGTGAAGGGTCCTTTTCCTATAGATCTTCTCCTTCTCTCTGCATATAGAGTGTTCTATTTTCATTGCTGGTTCAGAGAATACAATGCATGTTGTAGTAGATCTATTTTGTGTATGAGAACTCAGTTTATTCTTACTATTACTAAGCTATCTCCATTTGAGCTTTGAATTCATTGATCATGTATCAAGGGTGTTTGATTTGTTTGCTTTTATTGCCTATGTGTTTGCAAGTGGAGTTATCTTCATAGAGGTAACTAGTTTAGGGTTAGTGTTTATGCATGTATGAGCTAAAATATCAAGGATAGGTCATGCTTGTCTTCTAGTGGATGCTGGTTAATGTATTGTCTGATTCATAGGTCTCTTCTAAGGGGAGGGTTAAAATCCTTTGAATGGATAATAACATGCTTGAATGCACAGGTGGGTGTTAAGTTGAGGTTTGGTCATGGTGTGTGATTGATGTCAGGCATCAACACATTGAGCATATTGTGTTCTTGTTTCACAGTTGTCTCTTGTAGTAGGGTATTTGACTATGTGGCCCATTGGATAAGGCACTGGTCTATCAGAGATTTAGGGCATCTCAGTGGTCCCTTCAATCTTTTTAAAATTAGTTCCATCCAGTTCCACCTTTTCCCTTTCTTGTTTTTAGGATAGGTCTCTAGCTTTCATTCTCATTCCATGCAAGTAGGGCTATTGCATGAGACTTTCTATCATTGGGGTACATGATACCTATGGGAGATTGATTTCTATTCCACATTAATCTATCTATAGGCCTTTGGTGTGTCATGAGGTGTCTTGAATGTGCAGATAAGGCAATACCCACCTGAGTGAATGTGGAACTCAAAGAAGAAGGAGGATTTCTCTCTATCCTCATCAATTGGTTTGTTTTTCTTATCAAGCTTGAGTGCCTAACCTGTGTTTCTAGCCCAACCATTTGATTCAAGTTTGGTCCTGTAAGGAGAAGAAGCAACACTTCCAAAATTTGGATCTAGATAATTTGAATACCTTTCCAATGCATCAAATGGTTCACAAATCAGAGCTAGAACTAGAAAGTTATGCCTTCTCCAAGTGGACCTAATTTGTATATATTGTTTTTTTGATAAGTTTTTATAGTTTCAATAGTTTATTTGTAATAAATATTATGATGGATCTTCATTTCATTTCCAAGGGATTTTGATGACCCTTGGGATCCATCGGACTTGTATAAACTCAAATATTCGAATAGAATGGATCAGTTTTTTTTGGTTTGCAATTTTGTTGTTCTCCATTTTGTTGTTGAATTATACAATATTGTAGGTATCACGCCAAGTATTGTAATCTAGTTTTCATAAATAAGATCAATGGTATCAGAATGGGAACTCTCCTTTATGCCTATTTACACAAGGTCTTCCTACTAAAAATTGGATACACAAGATTTGTCAAAATACCCACCTTTGAGACGCACACGATCAAAGATGTCAGATGATGATGTTAAGAAGTTGGTAGAAGAAGATTTAAATAAGAAATGAGAGGAGATGATGAGTCAATTTTCACACCTCCTACAAAATAAAAAACCCTTTGAATCAGAAACATCATTTCGTGGAAATACCCCTTTTAAAGTGTAGGTCAATTTTGACATCCTAAATTTTGAAGGAAATGTCAATTCTGAAGCTGTTGATAACTAGTTACCAAAGTTGGATAGATGCTTTTCTATAAATAATTTCTCAAATGTAGAAAAGATAACATTTTCTCTCCTCAAAGCTGAAACCCATGTGAAATTAGCATGGGAAACCAAAGTCACAAATAAAGAATGAGAATCATTTGTTGAAGATGGTTTTGAAATTTCTCTTGATAAGAAGCCCACATGGGGAGAATTTGTGGAATAAATAAAAGAAGCTCATCTTCCAGAGGATGTATATGAAAAAAAATATAGAGTGGCAGCTTCTTCGACAAAAGAGGGATTAGTCTATGCAATATTACACCAATACATTCCATTCACTTTCAAAAAAACTCGGTATTGATGATTCAGAGAAGCATCAAATTTTGAAATATTGGAGTGGACTTCATAGGTATATTCAAACAGAGATGGAACTTTTGAATATTGACACATTGGTAACTGCCTATAAATAAGCTACAAAAATTGAAGATAAATTCAAGCAGAAAGGGAAGAGGGACTACTTTGCAAACAACAAGCCAAGGGTTGAAGGTGGAAATAAATTTGTAGGAAAACAGGTGACCACAAAACCTCATTCAAATTCAGCCAAGAACACATGGTGGTCTACTAAAAAGACACAAACAGACATAGGCATGTGGTGTGAGATGCATAAGTCCCCAACCCATAACATAAAGGATTGTCGAAGCATTAAAAATTTGATGACAAAAATACGAGGAGAGGAAGCTGAACCTAAATCATCACCAGTAAATAATTCTGAGAAAGAGGAGAATGATTCCATCATAAAAGAAAACCCATATGCCATAATTGGAATTGCTAAAGTATTGCCCTATGAAGATGAAGAGAGACTTTTTCATTCACAGATGTGGGTTGATGGAAAGCCTCTACATTTTATTGTTGATAGTGGGAGTCAAAATAATTTGATCTCTAGGGAGATAGTCAAAAGATTAAATATGAAAGTGACAAGACACCCACAACCATACTCTATGGGATGGGTAAATGAGGGACAAGGTATTCAAATAAATCAACAATGTCATTTTCCATATTCAATCAAGCCTTTGAAGGATGAAGTGATATGTGATGTAGCACCATTGGATGTATGTGATGTCTTGTTGGGGCAGCCATACATGTATCAGAGGCATGGGGTGTATGAGTCTAGGCCACGTAGTGTTACAATCAAGCTTGGTGGAAAGAGGTATTGAATACTAGAGGTATGTCCAACAAAATTTGCTTCTTTAATTAGTGCTAAACAATGTAAATGCTTGATTGCTCAAACTAGAGCTTTTTTTCTACTCATGATTCACCCTAAACAAACAAAGTCATTTGTTCTTAATACACATGCTAAGGTAACAAAGAATCAACAAAATTAGATGGATAAAATTTTGAAAGAATATCATAGTGTGTTTAAAACACTAGTGGGAGTACCAACACACTGTCAAGTCAAGCACTCTATTGATTTAATCCTAGGCACATCACTACCACATGAGCCACTATATAGGAGGTTAGTTTTTGAAAATGATGAGATTAAGAGACAAATTCAGGAGTTGATTCAGAAAGGACACATTCATCCAAGTGCTTCACCTTGTGGAAGTCCAATTGTCCTTGCTAAAAAGAAAGATGGGACATGTAGGCTTTGTATTGATTATAGAGCATTAAACAAAATCTATGTTAAAAATAGATATCCAATCCCTCAAATTGATGATTTGTTGGACCAACTTAGGGGGGCTAATTTCTTTACAAAAATTGACTTGAAGTCTGGGTACCACCAAGTACCAATAGACCCAACAGATGTGTGGAATACTACATTTAAATCTAAGAAAGGTTTGTTTGAATGGTCATGCCTTTTGGCCTAAAAAATGCCCCAGCCACATTTATGAGATTGATGAATGATGTGCTTAGACCATTCATTGATTCTTTCGTATTTGCTTATTTGGATGACATACTCATCTTTAGTAGAACTTGGTCTGAGCATTTGCAACATGTTGAACAAGTTCTTTCAACTCTGCAAAAACACAAACTTTATGCCAACATTGAAAAGTGTTCTTTTGGTATGCAGAGTATTCAATACTTAGGGTATATCATTGACACTGAGGGTGTTCATGTTGATTCAGAAAAGATTCAAATAATTCAAGATTGGCCATCCTCTAAAAATTTCATAGAGCTTCGTAGGTTCTTGGGCTTAGCCAACTTCTATCGCAGATTTGTGTTTGGTTTCTCACACATATCATGGCCTCTTAATAAATCACTAAGGGGTGGATCACAAGAAAAATTTAAGTTGATAGAGGCAAAGCAAAAAACATTTGAGGAATTAAAGAAAAGACTATGTTCAACACTAGTATTGGTCCTTCTAGATCTCCACCAAGCATTTGAGATAGAAACAAATGCATCTGATTGTGCTCTTGGTGCGGTACTCACACAACATCAGCATCTTGTTTCCTATCATAGTGAAACTTTTTCTGATATAGTACATAGGTATCCCACCTATGATAAGGAGTTTCATGCCATTGTTTAGGACTACAAACAATGGAAACACTATATACTAGGAAAGGAAACTGTTATACATATAGACCATAAACCACTTCAATTCTTGCAAACACAAGGGAAGTTGTAAAATGATAGACATCAATGGTGGTCAGCCTATCTACAACAATTTCACCTCAACATTTGTCATAAAAAAGGATGCACTAACAAGGTGGTAGATTGTTTGAGTAGGCCTCCAATTGTAGGTTTGACAATAGTGTTGGATTCATGTGGTCATCAATCATCAACTTGGGAACAACTATATGTTACTGACCCTGATTTTGCTAACATCTATAGTAATTTGGTAGAAGGAAAGTCTATCCCTGATTTTCACTTGCAGGATGGGTTGCTTTTCCATAATAGTCACATATGTGTACCCATTGAGGAATGAAAGGAAATGATATGGTAAGCTCACTAAAGTCATGTTGCAGGACATTTTGGTATTGGTAAGACTACTACTATCCTTAAAAAGTATTTCTATTGGCCAAAAATGAAGTAGGATATCATTTCACATATACAAGTTTGTGCAACCTGTGCAATTGCAAAGCCAACAAACTGTAAGTTGGGTCTATACTTACCATTACCTATTCCTGATAAGCCATGGTAGTTTGTTTCAATATATTTTATGTTTGGACTTCCAACTACCAAGTGAGGGCATTATTGTGTATATGTTGTGGTAGATAGGTTTTCTAAAATGGCTATCATGGTCGCATGTAAAAAGATGATTTTTGTAGAAGATACTACCAAGCTATTCTTTGAACATGTTTGGGTTCATTTTGGTTTTCCAAAAACCATTATTTCTGATAGGGATAGTAGGTTCATCAGCAAATTTTGGTCTACACTATGGGCTAAAATGGACAACAAGTTGACAAAGTCCACAACATTCCATCCCCAAAAATGGGTAGATAGAAGTGGTGAATCGAATGATTATTCATATTTTATGGATGTACCATTCCAAACATCTTCGCACATGGGATGAAAGCTTACCCTATGTGCAATACAACTACAACCATGCACTCCATAGTACTACAGGGCACAGTCCATTTGAGGTTTCTCTTGGGTACCAACCATTAGCACCTATGGATGTAGAAATACCATCTCTACAATCTAATAGTCCATTGAATGGTGACAAGGAGGTAGATAAAGTTGAACAATTCATTGATAACATTAGACACCTCCAATAACAAGTTCATGAGATCTTGGAGTAGAGTAATCAGAAGTATAAGTAAAGGCATGATAAACATAGAAATGCTCATAAGTTTCAGATTGGTGACAAGGTACGGTTACATCTTCAGAAAGAGAACCCACATAGACCAAATAGGAAGCTTTGTCCTCTTTGTTATGGTCCATATACTATTATGAAACAAGTTGGTGAGAATGCTTTTGAAATTAATTTGCCATCATTTTTGGGACTGCATCTAGTTTTCAATGTAGAATTATTGAGATCCTATTTTCCTCCTTTGTTGGATATTTCCCAAGCTATTGAACACATTCAATTTGTAGAGTTAAATCCATCTACTACTGTTCCAGTCCAGTGTCACCATGTTACTGAAGTCATTTTAAAGACTTTGAGAAACCAGAACATTCCTCTGTATCGGGTGGTTTGAGCTAGCCAGCATTCTCATCAAGGCAAGTGGTTTACTAAGGAACAAATTGAAGAAAAATTTCCTCATCTATTATAATAGATTAGTGCAATGGGGCCCATTTCCTCTCAAGGGGGGAGGAATTCTCAGGATTAAATTTGGAAAAAAACTGAAATCTGATTTTTCAAATTTTACTATGTTTTAGTAAACTCCATTTTTGAGGGTCTTTGGTGCATTTCTGGGCTTGGATGATGCACTCCTACTTCCAAAATTTGGATCTAGATAATTTTAATACCTTTCCAATCCATCAAACGGTTCACAAATCGGATCTAGGACTAGAAAGTTATGCCTTCTCCAAGTGGACATAATTTTTATATATAGATTTTTGATACATTTTGATAGTTTGAATAGTTTATTTGTAGTAAATATTATGATGGCTCTTCATTTCATTTCCAAGGGATTTTGATGACCCTTGGGATCCATCAAACTTGTATAAACTCAAATATTCGAATAGACTGGATCAATTTTTTTTGGTTTGCAATTTTCTTGCTCTCCATTTTCGTGTTGAATTCTACAATACTGTAGGTATCACACCAGGTATTGTAATCTAGTTTTCACAAATCAAATCACTTTGTGCACAAAAAACTACACAAATTGGGGGAAAGTGGGAAAAATATATAAATTAGAAATGTGGATTTTTTTAAGTATATTAACTTCATTTTGGATTTAGTGGATGTAGGAAGATCTAGAACAACTCTTATCATGAGAGAGACACTCTCAAGTACTGACACGAAGATCAAAACTAACATAGAGATATGAGAACTTTTTCAACTATAGTTATCTTATGGTTTATTAAATTAATGCCAGAGATTAGGTGATATCTGACAATGATGAAAATGCTAATAGACAAATGGTATAGTACTCCTATAATGCATTCAACCTACCAACATGGGAAGCGACTATGATACTAAAGGATGTTTTGAGGATCTTATAGATCTACATAGAATGAGAGCAAGTGATTTATAACGTTGATGTTGGAAAGGAGGTTTTCATTTTATGGTTTTTAGGTCATATGATCAAGGTATTGACCAACATGATTTAGACCCATGAGATGTAAAAGTAAGGATTGATATTCTACCAATTCTACTAGATAGATTAAATAGAGAGTTACTTATCCTAGATCGATGATCAAGAGGATTATTTGTCAGTGTCTCATTTTTCCCAATTCATTGTTGTGTCATTGTTAAATCATTTCATTTTTGGTTTTAATATACCAAAATGTTATCCCCTTGAACCTTCTACTTGAACTTGTATAAAAACATTCAATAGTTCATTATTTTAAAGTTCATCTTGTGTGTTTATGTTTCAGATCTTTGGTAAATAAATTTGAAGTGTGCAAAAGAAACCTCAATGATAAGTGAACTTGAACCTTTTTCACTATGGTTCAAAAGTCCAATGGTACATTGGTTCGTGCTTACATTTTCCAGCACTCCATCAAGCCTCATACTATTTTTTTTAAATGAATTTGAAAAGTGTTAAGTGGCATCTACGTGATGTTTTTGATAGAAAAAGAAGCGAGAGGGTGCTGATCCGTGGAATAGAGAATGCTAAAAGCACATTAACAACACATTAATAGCACTTAGAATCATGCAGATAAGTAGCAGAGTAATAGTGTCCAGTGTGCTTCTATCAAAGACAAGATTGAAGGTCCTTAACAAAAAGAATGAACTAGAGTTGTAGCTTAACCAAAAAGTAAAGAACACAGTAATAGTAAACCACCACACAGGGCTAATCCAAAGTCTTAAAAACTTAATCCTAAAATAGACAGACAAAGTAAAAAAATTTAGGCCTAAAGACCTGACCCAAGAAGAAATCATCATGGCACAAGAAGCAGTTAAGACCTCTTGCCCAAACTCTTGGACATCAAGGTAGCTACCCATTCTTCCTATAGAAATAGGAAGAGGTCTCTGTTGTCCTCATCGACTTCCAATTTTTTGCAAGAAATCTTCTCCTACACATTACAAAAAGTCATAGCCGATGGGTGCATCACTTTAAGGGAAAATTTGTTTGAATCAACAATGTGTTCCTTGATTTCCTTCATATGCTACTTGAGGCCAAGAATCTTGTTATCCAGCTCATTGAACTTTTGTTTGAGGGAAACTTTGAACCTGTCCTTCTTAGCCATAGCCATGGTAGTGTGCTCAATGTGGGGTGAGTTGACCTACTGATTATGAGGAGAGGTTGGGGTCAAAGTATTACTGAGAGGGATATCATTCCTAAGAGGTAGGGGACTCATAGGAGGAATGCTTCCAGGCCTGGTGGAGATCAAGTGCTTGACTGAGGATTCCTTAATTGACCAAGAGGAGCCCGAGGTATCCACATCCTCTGATAACATCTTATCCACAAAGGTTGTTTCCCTAAGACATCTTTTACATTTTTCCTTGGAAATTCTATTGGATCGTCAGACAGTACCACCCAAATCGATTTCCAACACCACCAAATTGGTTGACATTTTTGGTTTTTTAAGCTACCTTTCAGCTTCAAGGGTGCTATGAGCCACTGTCATATCCTTAGATTCCATAGATTCAGAGACATGGGACTCCTATAAATCCTTAACCCTTTTGAAGGGGTTCTGCATACATCTCTTGTGGCCTTTACCATCCTGAGGGACAAGGTCCATTTCCTGGATGGACTGGGAGGGGGATTGACAAGGGTTATTGGCTCCCATAGGAGTATCATTCAGGGTGATATCTGTGATAATAATGGGAAGTTGGGGAGGGGAGAAAATGGCTTTATGGACATTGTACAAACAAAGCAGGAGGCCTTGGTGAAGGATGGGAATCAACTTCTCAGGGTTCTTGTTCTCTTTTATGTCCAGGATGTTACTTTCTAGTGAGTGGAGGAGGGAGAATGGGATGGAAATAGGGTCCCTATTCCTAATATGGTTAAGGAATGGAAGATGATAATAATAAAAAATAGAAAATTTTCCTTCAAGAGTGAAATAATTCATAATAACATGACAAACCTTGGGCTAGAAGTTGGGGAGTAGCTCATGGTTGAATCCCTGAGACTTTTTAATAGGTTTTTCTCTCAGCCTAAAGCATTGATTGAGGCTCATATCTAGTGTTTGGATGGTTTTCTCATACTTCCTTCCCTCAATCGATAGTCCTGTCATCTTCCCAATGACCTCCTCATTGATTTGAAAGTGGATGCCCTTGATAGACACCTTTATGTTGTTCCATGAGGACATGAACTACTTGGAAATTTGTTCTTCATGGCTGCCCTTCATTCTTTCCACAAAACCCCAAATGCCATTGTCTTTACAATAGTGAATAACTAGAGGGTTAGCAATGAAATCCTCAATTTTTATTGGGTTCAATGTGCAAAGTTTTGTAACCCATTTTGACTAGGCTTGCAGCCACCGTAGATGCCTTCTAAGAATTACAAGGCCGAGCTTTGCAAGCTAGAGCATAAAATAGGGTTTTTTGAGTTAACTATTTTATGTTCATTATGTTCATAAAAGGCAAGGGATGGGTGGTCTTTGGGGACAACCAAAATGACCTCGGTGGTAGTTGAAATGACTTGCCAATGTGGATGGCCATCCTTCCACATGTAATCTCTCAAAAGGAAATTTTGAACCTGTTACCAAAAATTTCCCATTCCATACAAATTTGGCTATAGGTTGGGCTCTATCCAAGGGTCTGCATTTTAATCCTATTGAACATGTTAGCACCCGCAAAAGTTTTTCATGGCTATATAGTTTTCTCTAGTCTCTACAAGTGTTTTCCCTACCTCTGGCCTTGAACCCTAGGTTCAAAATTCATATTTCTAGCTGTTGGAGGTAAAAACCCTAATTATCTTGGCCATGCTCTAATTTGTCATTACCTTTTTTGGGCTACTTAAGTGATCTTAAAAGCATGTGCGCATTTTATCCTCTTAGTCAGTCGCTTAATCTCCTTAACAAAACAACATATTCCTTTCCTTCCCGTGACTACGAGAAATGCTTTAGTCGTGCAATCTCTCAATGTCCAAAGAATATTCCTTATCTTTTGAGACTTAGCGGTTTCCCTTTGGTTGCCAAATCTCCAAATATGAAGTGGGGGTATATTCTTTGCAGTCACCAGATCTTTGAATCCTCAAGTAGTTAAGTTTTTATTCAGCGATTTCACAACTATGTGGTCTCATAGTCTCCTTATCTTGGTGATTACATCATTTCTTTCAGCAACTTGGTGAATAGTTATATTTTCCTTTTTGTCACGTGATCTCATGATTTGGCGGTCAGGCCTTTTAGAATTTAGAGATTGAGTGAGGACCATTGATGCGATGTTGATCATGTGGTTGGCACTAAGTCTCCAGATCTAACTCAAGGTAAAGACATTGACAAATCATGAGGTGCCACATGTATTTGGTGGGCCCATGCTTTATAGGCTTAGTCTCTAGGTCATGAGATCCATGGAGAATATTCTTTTCTATCAAGCGATAATGAGATTTGCCTTAGTCGGGTGATCTTAGAATGGAAGTGGAATATTCCTTTATGATAGGCAACTTGGAGGTTTAAGTGTTGTTGCTAGATCTCCAAATAATATTCAGGGATTCATCGATTAAGGCTCAATCGAGTGATCTCATAATGCAGAAAGAATATTCTATGAAGTCACGAGATCATGAGATTTATGTAGTTGGGTAATCGCTTAACACAAAAAGAATATTCCAAATGATTAGGTGACTTGGAGATTGAAGGCATAGTCATGTGATCACTTGATTAAAGGCAGAGGTTAAAGTTGAGTGAGATTTTTCTTTAGTCGGGTGATCTCGTGATCAAACCCAAGGTAAAAAATTATCATGAGACTTGGAGTTGTATGTAGTCACTAGATCTCTAGATCTCTCACGGTCAATAACATGTTGAGTTTTGTCAAAATAGTTGGTAGTTTTTAGAGCTAATAAAGTAGTCAAAAGAAAATGAAAGAGTGACACATGGCAAGTCAGGGCCTATTTCTTGAAAGACGCAGTCGATAGGTCTCTAGTTCTTTGAGACAATTAAGTTTTACTAAGTGATTTAGAGACTGCATTGGTCACAAAATCTCTTGATTCTTGCAGTTAGTAGTTTAACCTTTGGCAACCTGGCAGGTGGTTTAGTTTCCTTTAGTCACATGATCTCTAGATGGTCAGCGGTCAAGGTCTTGGGAGAGTTTAAGTTTTTCAGCAATTTGACGACTGAAGGCAGTCTCGTATTCTCATGATATAACTCATGGTTAAGATCTTATTCAATGATTATGAGAATACTCTAGTCCTTATTCTCCAACTTTGACCATAGTTTATGTTAGGTCTTTGAATCCCTTCAGTCATGAAGTCTCAAGAAGGCAATAAGTTAAGTTAAGATGTCTCGAGACTTGGAGGTTTAAGTGTTGTCACGAGGTCTCTAAAAAATATTCAGCAATTGAGCGACTGAGGCTTCAGTCGAGTGATCACCCAATGAAAAGGGAAATATTCTTTTTCATCCAACGAGTGTGAGGTTCTCTTTCATTTTGCAATCTCATAATGCAGAAGGAATATTCTGAAGCTATCAAGAGACTCAGTGACCACCGTCAGATCAAGTAAGGATCAACGCTTGTCATGTAATCACTAGATCAAGCCAAAGTTAATGAAAAGTTTAGGAGATTCAGTGACTAAAGGGAAAAGAGAACCTCAGGTGAAGGCAGAGTTAGGGTTAAGATCAAATGTGGTGCCTGGGTAAAATGAAAGATCTATAACCATGTTTTAAAATGAGATCAACTTCAAATATCAGCCGTTGATGAAGATAAAAGCTAGGTGCCACCTGTGACCATTTATATTTTTAAATTCAAAATATCTGAAGTACCAGATTTGAGTAGTTATGGTAAGGCCGAGTTGCAGAAAGGTAGATGGATCAAGGTGACCATTCTACAGGTAGATATAGAGATGAAATGGACATGAAAATAGATATCTGATCGATCGGGATATTTTTGGTGATGCATTTATGATAAAAAATGATAGAGTTAGGGTTTCCATTATTCTATGAAAATCTATGTAACCCTAATTAGATATTTTGCTCCTACCTGTGTTTAAAAGGAGATGTATATAATTTTTTTGGGAGCTTTTAGAAGCTCAAAGTTTACAATTGTAAAAGAGATATTTTCTTTTTGAGGAGTTATCCGAGGTGTTCTTTCTAACCTCTAGCTTTTTCTTTTTGTAACCTATCATTGGGGTTTAGATATTGCAAAGGTATTTTGTGAAATTCTTTCTATCCCTATGCCTTCTTGTCTAAATTTTCTCTTGATGGATTAAGTATATGCATGTTTTCAGTAATATCTTAGGGTTCTTGATCCCTCTTTCTTTTTGCAATTCATGTATATTCCTGTGGATGATTCAATTTGAATGATCTTGTGTATATAATTCAACCCCCTGACAATCTATCTCATTCTTATACCTAGTTGCAGAGGTGAATGTTTGTTTGTAGCTTATAGATTGTGTCTAAATTCTTAAGAATGCTATTGTTTGTGAAATTCTCTCTTTCACTGAATAGCCTCTTTCTATTGCAGACCCTTCTATGAACTATTGATGCAAACCTATTTAGTGAGTTGTGATTTCCTAGACCTAATTTTTGAGCACTGATTTCATCCTCTATACTGTAATTCATACCATCATTTCAGTGTATCACCTATTAGGATAGTTTTCTTTCAGTCACTTCCCTTTCATGCATTCCTTCTATCCCTTTTCCCTCAAGAATTTACTTTCATGTCAAAAAGAGAAAATTAAGGTGATTATCCAAGAGGAACTAGCCTAGAACCTGGAGGTCTCATCTTAGTTAGCATAGGTCCCATAGCTGGAGAAGATTCCCATGTTATACTAAGTTATCAAGACCAAGAGAACTTGACACAAGGGTGCAAACTTAGTGGATAACAATTCTGGCACGCCCCATGGGACCGTAAAAGAAGTTCATCTTTAAAGATTATGCTATCTCTGATATACTAATTGCTTAATACAGACTTTTAGAAGTTTTTCTATTAAGTATATCTGGTGACTCCACTAATTTCATAGATTCAGGCTAACCTTGTTCAAAGTTTATGAGAAAGATTGAGACTAGAAGCTCAAAACCCATTGAATTTTCAGAGTTTCCCTAAAAAAGAAGCTACAAAGGTAGGTCAACCTAGAGAACAACCCCTACAAGGAGAGTACAGTCTACACCACTTGATACTTTAGAAAGGAGACCTTTTCCCTTTCATCTCAAAAGAAGAGGAAGATCTCTAACCAGAGATCTAGAAGAAGATTCAAATCCAACATCCAATACAACTCACATAGTTGCTACTCAACAAATTTCAGCTTCTACAATGGCTAGGCAGTTTGCTTTTGCACCTTTCAACCAAGGGAGTCCATTAGTCTTTGTTCAACATCATGATGTGCCCTTGGTGGCATTAAAGAGCTAACTTGATTTCACAAGTGAAGGACAAACTACAACTTTTGAGCATATAAGAGATGTAACTACTATCTGTAGTATACATAATATAACTCAAGAAGATGTGGCCACCAAGTTATTAGCAGCCTCCCTCAACGGTAAGGCTCTTGAATGGTTTAGAACTTTAACTGTTGGTTCCATTAATTCATGGGATGGATTAGGGGATGCATTGAGTAAACATTTTGAGGATAAATCAGACAACTTGTCTTTGGTTGAGCAGTTGACAACCATTAAAAGAGATCCTCAAGAAAAAATGATAGATTATAACAATAGATTCCTCAAGACATGGAATAGAATTCTAGACTCGGTGAGGCCATTAGCTGATCATGCTTTCTTATATTTCTTACAAAGCTTAAATGGTCAGATCTCTATCATGATCCAATCTATGGGTGGTGCCTCTCTACCCCAACCTTTTGACATAGCTGTCAAGGCTGAAAATTGTTTAATCCAAGCAAGCATGATAGCTAGAAGGTCACCCATGCCCATCTTTCCTAGCCTTCAGCCCACTACACCTCTACAAGTACCCCCATTTACCCCTATTCCCACCATATTAGCACCTCAGGCTAGTACTAGTAGTGAGGAGCTAAAAGCAAGTTTCTCTCAAGAGCTGCAAGAGATGAAGAATAATCAACAAACTAGTCAGTAAGAGATGAAATTTTTTTTGCAAACTTTGACTAAAGAGGTCACAAACCTAAAGAGACAAGGGCAAGGAATCAAACCACCCTTTCAGCCACAAGGCCAAGGTCCTAGTCAACAATATCAAAATCAGGGACAACCTTATCAACAAAATAGGCCACCATACCAAGGAGGTTATCAAGGACAAATGCAAAATTTTAATCAAAGACCATTCCAACCATACAACCTTGCACCTCTCAATTCTATGAATCTAGTTAGGGACATGGTCCCTAGTCAAAATAATATGGTTATGGACAATGAATGGTGTTTCCCTTGTAATCAGCCTCATAATCAGGCTACATGTTGAAATGGATGGATGAACCGAGCACTAATGGTTCAGATTGCCTCACATGCTCAAGCAGAGGCTTCTTCCAGTGGATCAGTTCCTTGACAAGAACCACAAGATAATGAGACTGCTCTTTTCAATTGGGAGTAGCAAGACTTCAATGGGGTCAATGGTGAATTTTCCATTACTGCCAACACAAGGTCAAAGAGAATAGCTCAAGACATGGAGTGAGAAAATTCTGGGACTAAAGCCACTACATCTGTAGAGCCACTACAACAAGCTACTCCCATCATATTTAAGGATGTTCCTGCCATTACAAGCAAAGAAGGTCAGACTCTCAAAGAAGTGGAACCCATCATAGTAAAAGCACAACAAAGAATACATACTGTGACACCTTTCAACATTGTAGACAACATGAAGAAGGTGAATATTACTATCTATGTGGGACTCTTTGGCTATTCCAAGACAACTTGAGATTTTGAAGAAAGCTATGATTGAAATGACAACTCCTTAGCATACAAAAGAAGCTGCAAAGCTAGTGTTGGTGAACATTGATCAAGAAAAGGAGGCTCCAAGTGGTGACTCCAAAGCCAATACCATTCAAGGTAGGAACTCAAAACCCCCTCCCTTTTATGTATCTTTAATTATTGGAAAATCCTTAGTACATAATTGTATGGTAGATAGTGGAGCTACTAGCACTGTAATGCCCAAAAATGTGGCTGACCAATTAGGACTTCAATATGAACCCTTCCAAAAGAAGGTTACACAACTTGATGGATCCTAGTTAAAACTATATGTGTAGCCAAGAATACCAGTCTAATCCTTCATGCAAGTCCTAATTTTTCCATCTTACTTGATAAATATATCATAGATCTCCCTGCCTTATTTTCCATATGTTTGTCAAGGGAGTTTATAGCCAAAATAGGAGGCTACCTTTCTTTTGACTGGTCTCACGTGCTCTTCCACACAAGATATGGTACCAAGGTCACCATTAAATTAGAATCATTGGCAGCACACCATATAGAACCATACGTGTCCAATACCATCAATGCAAGCTACCTTGCATTTGATAGCAATGACTTCCCAACTATCAGAGAAGCAAACACTAAGATAGAAAATATCCCTAATATTTTACTAGATGAACTAGAAACAAAAAAAGCTTTAGAGGCCAAAGAAAATGTTATTTTTGATGCTTTTTTGGGGAGCTATTTGATACAAGAAAGTGGATCCATAGAGCCGAACCTTCTCAAAATGGACACTAATTTAGAGGATCAGAGCAACCAGGTTTGGGAATTATTTTTTGATGGTGCTAGAAGAAGACATGGTTCTGGTGGTGGTGCTATGCTAATATCCCCAAAAGGAGAAAGATACTATATAGCTTTCAGATTTAGTTTCTCCTACACTAGCAACACTGAAGAATATGAAAGTCTAGTGAATGGACTAGAGTGGGTTAGAAAAAGAGAGCTCAAAGCCTTAAAAGCTTATGGTGATAGTGAGTTAGTAGTCAGCCAAGTGAGAGGGATAAGTGCAACTGAAAATGACACCTTGAAAGCATACAAACATAGATTTTGGGATGCAATTGAAAACTTTTGTGCTTTCAATATTGTTGCCATCCCTAGGAAGCTAAATCAAAATGCAGATAGATTAGCTGCTGTTGGATCTCAGTATGAAATTCCTAATAGTATTTCAAAGGAGGAGACCCAACAACATATCAAATTAGTTGTTAGACCTTCTATTCTTGATAATAATACTAATTGGCAAGTGTTTGACAATGATGAGAAGATCCTACAATTCTTGTTTGAAGAAGATGTTTTCTCAAAACATAACCAAGATAGACTTTTGATGAACTATGGTGACTAAGTGATACAACTTAAGTCTAATAAGATGCCTAGAGGTCTTGTCACCTTAGAGACTATCTTCAATGAGGATGATCAAATTAAGAAAAACAAAACTGGCTTGGTAGTTCGACAAGATCATTGTGTTGAATTAGAATTAGAACCAGGTAAAAGTTTACAATTTGGAAAAGTAAATACTGATTTGGAAAAGCAAGCTTATACCCAATTATTCAAAGAATTTAGTGATTTTTTTCCATGGAAATATGAAGACCTTAAAGGTTTTAATCTATCTCTTGCTCAACACACTATTGAACTAGAGCTGAATGCCAAACCAGTGAGACAAAAGAAAAGGCCTGTTAATCCCAAACTTGAGCCACGTATGCATAAAGAAGTTCTCAAATTGATAGAAAGTGGTATCATCTACCCATTCAAGCATACTAGTTGGGTTTCCAACCTTGATCCTGTAAGGAAGAAGAACGGGGAGTTGACTTTATGTGTTGACTTCAGGGATCTTAATAGGGCCTCTTTAAAAGACCACCATCCATTACCCTCTATGGAACAAATCTTACAATGTATCTCTAGATCCAAGATATTTTCATTATTGGATGGCTATTCAGGATACAATCAGATCTTAGTTAATGAAGAGGATCAATACAAGACTGCATTTACAACCAAGTGGGGAACCATGGCTTATCAAAAGATGCCCTTTAGTTTGTCAAATGCAGGTGCTACCTTTCAAAAGGAAATGGATATGGCCTTCAAAAGCCTCATGTAAAAGTTTGTACTAGTCTACCTAGATGACATAACTATCTATTCTAAACATGCAACATATCATATCAAACATCTGAGGAAAATCTTTGAAAGGTGTAGAGAGTTTGAGATATCTCTTAATCCTAAGAAATGTGTGTTTGCAGTTCATGAGGGGAAATTGCTAGGATATATAGTATCCAAGAAAGGAATTACAATAGACTCTGAGAGGATTACAACCATCCTAGAGCTACCATTGCCACATCATAAGAAAAGTCTCCAATCTTTCATAGGAAAGATTAATTTTGTTAGGTGTTTCTTGCCTAATATTGTAGATTTATTGAAGCCTTGGATAACCATGTTAAAGAAGAGTTCAACTTTCATCTAGACTAGAGAAGGAAAAGCTAATTTCCAGGCTATCAAAGAAGCCTTGACAAAAGCTCCTACTCTATTAAACCCAAATTTCAGTAAGGATTTTATCATTTATGCTTATGGAGGTCATCATGCTATATCTACTATGTTGACTCAAGAAAATTCAAAAGGGTTGGAGTAGCCTATTGATTTCTTCAACAAAGGTTTAGAAGAGTATGAACAAAGATACTCTTTTGTGGAAAAACATGTACTTGCTATGGTAAAAAGTCTTAAAAAGTTTAGATATTTATTAACCCATAACAAGGTACACTTGAAGGTTACTGATCCAAGTGTCAAAGAATTTTTGCTTTCCAACGACCTAAATGAGAAAAGAGCTGGTTGGATTACCAAAGTAATGGAATATGACATCGATATCCAAACCACCAAGCTGGTTAGAGGAAGAGGTCTTTGTGAGCATTTGGAAGAGGATGAAAGTTCAAAGAAATCAGAGCAAATAGATACATCTCTGGTCATGCATTCTATAGAAGAACATGCCAAGACATCAAGTTGGTTGCCTAACATGATTCATTACTTAAAGATAGGACAATGTCCTATAGGCCTAGATTTCACAAAGAGAAGATATTATAGATTACAATCTGTTCCCTTTGTGTTGATAGATGAAGTTCCTTTTAGAAAGGATCACAATGGTGTCCTTTTGAGATGTATTGATTTAGAAAAAATAGTTGATGTCCTATTTGAATTTCATGATGGACCTTCTGGAGGTCACTTTTCTCCTAGGACTACTACTTTTAAAATCATGAGGGTTGGATACTATTTTCCATCTATCTTCAAGGATAGTCATGATTATGTGAGAAAATGCATCAAATGTGCTATGTTTGCAGGAAAAGAAAATCTTGTAGCTCTACCCCTTCTGCCAATCAGAATAGAGAAACCATTCATGAGATGGGTCATAGACTTTATTGGTATGATTAATCCTCCATCTAGTGTAGGACGCAAGTGGATAATCACTGCAACAGATTATTTCACTAGATGGACAAAAGTAGTTGCCTTGAAAGAATCAAATGGGAGTGTTTTCTTAAGTTTTTATGATGACATAATTCATAAATTCGACACTCTAGACTCTATAATATCAGACAATGCATTGGCATTGACAAGCCTTAAAGTCTCAGAATGGGCAATTAGAAATGGAATTTATCTGAATACAAGTTCAAATTACTACCCTTAGGGCAATTGTTTGGTAGAATCAACTAATAAGAACTTGATTAGGATAATCAAGAAGACTTTGCAGGATAACCAAAGGGATTGGCATACTAAGTTGAAATATGCCTTGTGGTTAGACAGGATCACCCCAAAAGAGATTATTGGGAATTCTCCTTATGTGTTAGTATATGGTAGAGAAGCTAAGTTGTCCATTTCAACTAAATTGCTAGCTTTGGACTTGGCCACTCAATATGTCCTGTTTGAAGAAGGAGATCCCTTACAAATCAGGTATGCTTAGCTCATAGAGTTAGAAGAACTCAGAGATAAGTCCATGAAGGATATGGAGTTCCATCAAGTACAAACAAAGAAAATTTTTGATAAAAGAGCCAGGGCTAGAAATTTCAAAATTGGAGATATAGTTCTCAAATGGGATGAATTTAGATCAAAGCCTGGCAGACATACAAAGTTTGATTCTTTCTGGGGTGGACCATTTGTTATTACAGAATGCAAGGGGCCTAATGCTTTTTAGCTATCAACTCTTGGGGGAGACACCTTGCCTATATTAGTTAATGGATTCCACTTGAAGCCTTGTTTTGAGGTCAATCCTTCCTTGTAAATATCTGTAAATATGTTTCCTTTCTTTCTGTCCCTGCTTTCTAGGTTAGTTTTTCCTACTTTTCAAGAAGTGCTCGTGCACATTTTTGTTCCTCCCAGTTCTAGGTCTGTCTCTCTATCAATAAAGTTTTTGTGTTCCTGAGATGGCTCCATGCCCAATGAATTGTTAAAGGCCACTGATCTAATATCTAGTAGGCTAACATCTAGCAGAAATCACCAAAATGTCACCCAAACTTTCCCATTCCATACAAATTTGGCTATAGGCTGGGCTCTATCCAAGGGTCTGCATTTTAATCCTTTTGAACATGTTAGCACCTACAAAAGTTTTTCATGGCTATATAGTTTTCTCCGATCTCTGCAAGTGTTTTCCCTACCTCTGGCCTTGAACCCTAGGTTCAAAATTTATATTTCTAGCCATTGGAAGTAAAAACCCTAATTATCTTGGCTAGGCTCTAATTTGTCATTACCTTTTTTGGGCCACTTAAGTGATCTTAAAAGCATGTGCACATTTTATCCTCTCAGTCAGTTGCTTAATCTCCTTATTGAAACAACATATTCCTTTCCTTCCTGTGACTACGAGAAATGCTTTAGTCACGCAAGCTCTCAATGTCCAAAGAATATTCCTTATCTTTTGAGACTTAGTGGTTGCCCTTTGGTTGCCAAATCTCCAAATATAAAGTGGCAGTATATTCTTTGGAGTCGCTAGATCTCTAAATCCTTAAGCAGTTAAGTTTTTATTCAATGATTTCATGACTGTGTGGTCTCGTAGTCTCTTGATCCTAGCGGTTACATCTTTTCTTTCAGTGACTTGGAAAATAGTTATATTTTCCTTTTCGTCACATGATCTCATGATTTGGTAGTCAGGCCCTTTAGCATTTAGAGATTGAGTGAGGATCATTGATGCCATGTTGATCATGTGGTTTGTGCTGAGTCTCCAGATCTAACTCAAGGTAAAGACAACAAAAAATGATGAGGTGCCACATGTCTCTAGCGGGCCCAGGCTCTATAGGCTTAGTCTCCAGGTCACGAGATCCATGGAGAATATTATTTTCTATCAAGTGATAATGATATTTTCCTTAGTTGGGTGATCTCAGAATGGAAGTGGAATATTCCTTTATGATGAGCAACTGGGAGGTTTAAGTGTTGTCGCTAGATCTCCAAATAATATTCAATGATTTAGCAACTAAGGCTCAGTCAAGTGATCTTGTAATGCAGAAAGAATATTCTATGAAGTCACAAGATCATGAGATTTATGTAGTCGGATAATTGCTTAACACAAAAAGAATATTCCAAATGATTAGATGACTTCGAGATCGAAGGCATAGTCATTTGATCGCTTGATTAAAGGTAGAGGTTAAAGTTGAGTGACATTTTTCTTCAGTCAGGTGATCTCATGATCAAACCCAAGGTAAAAAATTATCATGAGACTTGGAGTTGTATGTAGTCACTATATCTCCAGATCTCTCACGGTCAATAATCGGTTGAGTTTTGTCAGAACAATTGGCAGTTGTCAGAGCTGATAAAGCTCTTGAAAGCAAATGAAAGAGTGACACATGGCAAGGTGGGGCCCAATTCTTCAAAGACACAGTTGCTAGGTCTCCAGTTCTTTGAGATAGTTAAGTTTTACTAAGCGATTGAGTGACTGCATTAGTCACAGAATCTCTTGATTCTTGTGGTTAGTAGTTTAACCTTCAATGACCTGGCGGGTGATTTAGTTTCCTTCATCTGTGTGATCTCTAGATGGTCGGTGGTCAAGGTCTTGGGAGAGTTTAAGTTTTTCAGTGATTTGGCAACTGAAGGCAGTCTCATATTCTCATGATCTAGCTCATGGTTATTCAATGATCATGAGAATACTCTAGTTGCTTATTCTCTAGATTTTACCATAGTTTATGTCGGGTCTTTGAATTCCTTCAGTCACGAAGTCTCAAGAAGGAAATAAGTTAAGTTAAGATGTCTCGAGACTTGGAGGTTTAAGTGTTGTTGCGAGGTCTCTCAAAAATATTCAGTCATTAAGCGACTGAGGCTTCAGTCGGCTGATCACCCAATGAAAAGGGGAATATTCTTTTTTTATCCAGGGACTACGAGGTTCTCTTCATTCAGGCAATCTCGTAATATAGAAGGAATATTCTGAAGCTATTAAGAGACTCGGTGACCACTATCAGATCAAGTAAGGATCAACACTTGTTGCATAATCGCTAGATCAAGCCAATGTTAATGAAAAGTTAGGAGATTCAGTGACTAAAGGGAAAAGAGAACCTCAGGTGTAGGCAGAGTTAGGGTTAAGATCAGATGCGGTGCCCAGGTAAAATGAAAGATCTACGGCCATGTTTTAAAATCAGATCAACTTCAAATATCAGTTGTTGATAAAGATAAAATCTTGGAACCACCTGTGACCATTTATATTTTTAAATTCAAAATATCTGAAGTACTAGATTTGAGCAGTTATGGCAAGTTCCGAGTTGCAGAAAGGTAGATGGATCAAGGTGACTTGTCTGCAAGTAGATATAGAGATGAAATGGACATGAAAATAGATATCTAATTGATTAAGATATTTTTCAGTGATGCATTTATGATCAGAAATGATAGAGTTAGGGTTTCCATGATTCTATGAAAATCTATGTAACCCTAATTAGATATTTTGCTCCTGCCTGTGTGCAAAAGGAGATGTATATAATGTTTTTGTGAGCTTTTAGAAGCTCAAAGTTTACAATTGTAAAAGAGATATTTTATTTTTGAGGATTTATCTGAGGCATTCTTTCTTCCCTCTAGCTTCTACTTTTTGTAACTTTTCATTGGGGTTTAGATATTGCAAAGGTATTTTGTGACATTCTTTCTATCCCTATGTCGTCTTGTCTAAATTTTCTCTTAATGGATTAAGTATATGCATGTTTTCAATAATATCTTAGGGTTCCTGATCCCTCTTTCTTTTTGCAATTCATGTGTATTCTTATGGATGATTTGATTTGAATGATCTTGTGGGTATACTTCAACCCCCTGACAATCTATCTCATTCCTATACCTAGTTGTAGAGGTGAATGTTTGTTTGCAGGTTATAGATTATGTCTAAATTCTTAGGAATGCTATTGTTTGTGAAATTCTCTCTTTCCCTGAATAGCCTCTTTCTATCATAGACCCTTCTATGAAATATTGATGCAAACCTATTCAGTGAGTTGTGATCTCCTAGACCTAATTTTTGAGCACTGATTTCATTGTCTATACTGTCATTCATACTATCATTTCAGTGTATCACCTATTAAGATAGTTTTCTTTTAGTCATTTCCCTTTCATGCATTCCTTCTATCCCTTTTCCCTCAAGAATTTACTTTCATGTCAAAAAGCTAAAATTAAGGTGATTATCCAAGAGGAACCAGCCTAGAACCTGGAGGTCTCATCTTAGTTAGGATAGGTCCCACACCTGGAGATGATTCCCATGTTATAGTAAGTTATCAAGACCAAGAGAGTTTGAAACAAGGGTGCAAACTTAGTGCATAACAGAACATTTATAAGATTTTGCACATACATAGTCATAATGAATATTATCATCACATTAAACAAGCACAATAGCATGGTGGGGTCCTCAACAATTTTACTAGCAAAGTGATCCATTTTAAACATTGTTGGTGTCATATTTTTCCCACCCTATTAGCTGTTGGGTCTACTTTGGTAGCGCACCATTCTCCTCCCCACTGACCACCCTTGTTTGTTTAAGCCCAATACCAATCACGAAATCAGCCACTGAGTTACCTTCCCTATAGGTATGGGAAATGCTTGTGTCTTGGAATTTGTTGACCAGCTCCTGAATTTCCACTATGATGTTGTTCACTTGCCACCCCGCATTTGACCTTTAGTTTATAGCCTCCACAATTAACTTAGGAATCCCCCTCAATCATCAACAACCTGATATTCTTGGAGATGGAAAATTTTATACCCCATAGGAGTGTCATGCCTTTAGCTTGGTTAACAATATTATTTCTGAGTGGCCCAGCATAAGCCAAAAGGAAAGAACCATTGTGGTCCCTTAGCACTCCAACCCCACCCTAGGAAAAATTATTCACCACCCCATCAAAGTTTAATTTGATCCAGCCAATAGGTGGGGAAACCCATCAAGTACCATTCTAAGCCATCAACCTGGAGTTGTCGAATCTATTGAATCTAGCCAGTAAGTTCCAATTGTCAGCCAGTTTGATCTCTGAGGCTAAAGGGGAAGTAGCAGGAAGTTTCCAATTAGTTGAGGCAGTATTCTCACATAGGATCTTAGTGCCGAGATGGAGACAGGCCTTAGGCATGGAATCAGTCTCCCTAAAAATCATGTTGTTCCTTTCTTTCCAAATAGTCCAACAAATGTGCGGGGAGAGAATGCACCATAGGAGCTAGAGGAGAGGGTGATTGGTAGGGGATCACCAAATAGTGAATAGGTGGACATCCTCTCCAAGGGCCCAGGGGATCCCCAGTTTTCCAATAACTCACTGATAAATACTAGCAGAGTATTCACAATGTATGAATAGGTGATTCATAGTTTCATCCTCTTTTTAGGATACATTTGTTGGCCAGGGAAAACCCTCTTCTTATAAGGTTATCATGGGTTAAAACTTTTCCATGCATAATCGTTCACTAGAAGAAGTTTATTTTCAAAGTAAGGTGAGGGATCCATACATTCTTCCATTCTCTAGGGTTATTCTCTTCCTTCTGAAGCAGGTTGTAAGAAGTCTTGACCGAGAAGGTTCCCACTTGGGTGGGGACCCAAATGATAGAGTCATGGCCACCAATTCTAGGAATTCTGACATTTCCCAAATTTTCCATAAGCTCCTTAGCCAAGTGTTCCAAATCAAGTCTGTTCCTAACTAGAATAGAAACATTTTTCCATTTCCCTCCAGTCATGTAGTTGTAGGTTTTGTCACCAAGGATAGGCCTGAGGTACGTCATAAGGGGACCAAAATATCTAGCTAGGGTCACATAATTCTGAATCCTTGAGTCATGCCAGAATTGGATGGATCTCCCATTCCCGAGTTGCTAGAAGACGCCCTTAGAAAGCATGGTTTTGCATTTGTAGATATTAGTCCAAAGTTTTGAACCCTAGGGAAGGTCATTTTCTTGGTACATCAACCCATAAGGGTTCCCTTGAAGGTATTTGGCTTCCATAATTTTACACCAATCCACTTTTCTTTTGATAAGCTTTCATGCTACTTTAGTGGTGAGGGCCCTATTCAGCATGTTAATTTGCCTAAGACCAAGACCACCTAGTCTTTTAGGAAGACACATAGTTTCCCAATTGACCAGGGACATCCTCCTTTTCTCTTCAGAGCCAGCCCACAAAAATGTTATTTGGATGTTTTCCATCCTATCAGCCATATAGCTTTTGATCTTAAAGAGGGACAAAAAGTAAACAGGTATCCCTTGGAGAGTAGAAGCCACTAGTTGGACTTTCCCAGCATTGCTCAAAATCTTTCCTTTCTAGCCAGCAAGTTTTCATTGGGTTCTTTCGAGGATGGAATTCCAGAATTCATGAGAGACCTCTTTAATAGTGAGAAGGAGGCCAAGGTAGGTGGAGGGGAGTGAAGCCAACTAAAAACCCAAGATTTGGAGCACTCTGGTTTGGGTCTCAATAGGTGTGTTAAAAAAGAAAAGTATGCTTTTCTGGTAGTTGATGCACTATCCCAAGGCCATAGGATTATTCTCCAATAGGTTCTTCCACTTTCTAGCTTCAATAACTAAAGAGTACCCAAAGAGGAAATTATCATCCACAAATTGTTCCAGAACAACTTGTTGTAGAGTGGAAGTTGGTTTGACTCCTTTTAATCTTCCCGTGGAAGAGAGCATAGTCAAATTCTTGCTAAGGGCTTCAACCACCATAATGAATAGATAAGGGGAGAGGGGTTCACCCTATCTAAGACCTTTTTCAGGTTGAAAGAAGCCCCCTAGGGAGCCATTGATTAACACAGAGAAACTAATAGTTTATCTACACTCTTGGATAATGTTGATAACCTTATCATCAAAGCCCAGTCTACAAAGAATTTTTAGGAGAAAGGACCAATTAACTTTATCATAAGCCTTAGAGATATCAAGTTTGAATTCCATACTTGGTGCTTTTCTCCTATCCATGGAGTGGATAATTTCATGTGTGGATATGGCAGCATCCATAATTTGTCTTCCCGGTACAAAACCTTTCTGAGTAGGGCTGATCAGTTTGTCTAGAAGGGGCTTTATTCTGTTAAACAAAATCTTAGTGAGGATCTTATAGAATGTGTTACACAAACTTATAGGCATGAAGTCCAGCATAGAGGTAGGGTTATCATTCTTAGGTATCAACACAATATAAGTCTTGTTGTGGTGTTTTAGTAGCCTCCCTATTCTAAAGAAATCTCTGGCAGCACAGGAAGCTTTGAGACCAACAATATCCTAATATTCTTGAAAGAAGGTTGGGGGGAAGCCATCAAGTCCCAGTGCTTTATAGGAGCCCATAGCAAAGATAGCCACTTTGAATTCCTCATCAGGAACTCACCCCATGAGGTGATCATTGTCAATGTGAGTAACAACACATTGGATGTGTTTGAGGAGATGATCATGGACATTGTCCAAGCACATGTGTCAAGCATTAGAGTATAACCTTGTGAAGTAATTGGCTGCAACATGGCTAATTTTGGCCTTCTCAGTAACTTCATTCCCTCTATCATCCCTAATTGTGTTAATTGTATTTCTTCTTTTGTGGTTGCTGGTAGATCTATGAAAGAATGCCATATTTTTGTCTCCTTCAGTAAGCCACTCGATCCTGGATCTTTGTTTCTAGTAGATTTCTTCCCTTCTCAAGGCTTCCTACCACTTGTGCCTAGCCTTTTCCTCCTCCATTTGAAGCTGCGGGTTGATATTTCCATAAGCAAGATAGGATTGGAGGGAATCCAAAGTCCCCGTAATCTCTTTCTTTTCCTTGTAGAAGTCACCAAAATTATTTTTTCTCTAGCTTTTAACCTCTGTTCTGATGATTTCCAACTTTTGAGAAATTCTGAACATGGTAGTACCCTTAATAGAGGTAGCCCACCAGGATTTCACTTGGTCTCTGAATGAGGGGTGGGAGCATGACATAATCTCAAATCTAAAGGGACTTGGGCCAATCCTAGGGGATTCAACCTAGCAGAGGAGGAGGGGGTTATGATCAGAGGTAGTTTTAGGGAGGGAAGATAGAGTGGAGGTCAAGTACAATTCCTAGGAGGAGGTGGCAAGAACCTAGTCTAGACACACTTGGATGAGATGAGAGCCTTTCCTATTGTTCGAACAAGTAAGGGGATTTCCTTTCAGGTCAATGTCCAAGAGACCTAAACAAGTAATGAATTCCGTAAGGTCCCCCATAGTATCAAAGTAGTCCATTAGACCTCTGTGTTTTTTTGAGGGATAAAGAGGGGTGTTAAAGTCTCCAGCAACCCATTATTTAGTAGGAGTATCCTAATCCATGCAGTTAATAATATCCTTCCATAGAGACATCTTGCCAGTCTAGGTATTGGGGGCACAAATATTAAGCAAGTGCCAAACCAGTTGTTTCTTTCTAAAGGTAACAGTGAGGAAGTTTGGAGGGAAGGAAAATAGTTCAGCTTCCATAGAGTTAGGGTTCCAAAGAGTATAAATGCCACCAGAGGCACCAGAGGCTTCAAAGTAGAGAAATGCAGCCCCAGGCTAGAGATTACCAACAAGGGAGGCAAAATATTGAAAGACATCTTAACCTCTTGGATAAGAATAATATCCTATTTGTGAACAAAAATGTATTGTTTAACAACACTTTGCTTGAGGAGGCTGTTGAGACCTCTAATATTCCAAGAAAGACAAATCATTTCTTATTTTCAAAGCTTGTTTCTAAGGTGTTCTACCTACCTATTACAACATCCCTTGTAGCCCCTCTTGATCTCCTAGCACATTTCAATGGCCTCCCTCTAGGTGTTTCCAAATCCACATCCACTTTCTTAGACTTGGGTTTCTTCTTCTGGGTTTTCCATTCACCATCATCCTCCCCATAGTGCTCATCACCCAGGGAGCTAGGTGAGGGGGGTAGTTCTACTCCTCTGGCTGAGGGGGGAGCTTTGTAGTAATCATAGGAGACTTTAGTGTAGAGAGACCATAATGGAAAGCTACTCCAACTCACTAGGGCTAACCACACTTGGCATCGAGGTAATCATCAAGGGATTCAAAGGATCCACCGTCACCACCATAGGGGGGCCTTGCTATCCTTCAGCTCAAGGAGAACCATATTGTTCACTAGATGGAAAACAATATCCCACTCTTCCAACTTTGGGTTTTCCAGCTCTGGTTTTTCCAATACTTCAGCCACCGGGGGGATAGGTCTTTTCCATGTCTTCCCCTGTATTCATGGGGGGGTTCTTAGAGGTGCCCTTATCCTTATTTTTAATCTTTTCTTCATGCAGAGAGGATTTGTATGCTTCACTAGTGTGGCCCCTGGATTCACATTTCTTGCAGAAGAGAGTAGCATTCTCATACACCAGAGCTTGGGTCCATCTACCCAGCTTAGATTTCAAGATTACAAAGTTGGGGAGGGTTTTTTTAAGTGTGACATTAACACAAAATCTCCCAAAAACCAACCTGGACTTAGAGTGGGTCACATGATCCACCTTAATAAAGGTGCCAAAGTAGTCACCAATCCACTTGAACACCTGTTCATCCTAGTATTCTAGTGGAATTCCTAAGAGGCGTACCCAAACTAGTGCCACCTTAGTCATCTTAGTCACAGAATTGAACCTGGGTTTCCACTTTGCTAGAGCTAGAAAGTGCTTACTATAGACCCACGAGCTTGATAGAACAAAGGCTAGATCCTCTAGAGTGTTGAACTTGAAGAGGAAGAGCCCACCAGGCATGGCTGAGACAAAGACAGACCCCTTGATCTTCCATTGAATAGTCACCAATTTTCTAACCATTTCAATGGTGGGTTGGAAGTTGAAGAACTGGCCCACCAGCACCAATTGAAAATTATCCATAGTCTTGTTCACCATAGAATTAAGGAGCGAGAGTTCAACACCTTCCTCAGTCTGGATTAGGTCCACCAGGAGCGATTCCAAAGACTTCTGAGCCTCGCCAACAAGAGCACCTTTCCAATTAGTTTTTTGGGGGATGAAGGGGCAACGATAGAAGAGGACGCCTTGTGGGATCCATTCTTTAACTCATGCATAGTCTGCCCCATGCCAAGGGTAGCAGTCTTGGGACCAGCATGGGGTCCTGCTTGGGGACCTACAAGGGGGGAAGATTTCTCCCCTAGGGGAGGCAGGCATGGAAATCAAAATTTTGAGTTAGAAGGTTGGGTGGGAAGTTGCAGAGTGGTTCTGTCTATATGACCTAAAAAAATGCTAAGTAAAATTTGAGTTCCGTCTATGTGATGTTGAACTTAAACACTTAAACCTTTTTCATTTTATTTCAAGGTTCCTTGTACATTGATAAAAGATTGCGGAAAATTGGTAAAGGGAAGAAATAAAAATGATTACGAGAAAGGAATATTTTGAGCATCTCTAAAGTTTTAAACTTTTTAAAAAGATTTCTCGTGAGAAAAAGACAATTATTACATGATAAAGCCACCTGTGTGGAAATATGTTATAATTAATATGGATGTCAGATTTAGGTCTTTTCAAGATTCACTCCCCATGAATGAGTTAGTTATTAGTTGTCATCAAAATCTATCACTCAGATTTTGTGCCTTTAAATGCATAGAATATGAGCTATTTCTTCATTACAATGCTAAAATTTGGTAAGTAAGGAAAATGGCACTCGAGGTGAGCTTCGAAACTTCTTAATATCAAGAAAACTGTTAGAATTTTTTGCATTTCCTAACTCAATATACTACTTTTTTTTGAGAAGGTTGTTTGAATTAGTCACCCCGAGGCCCATTTTCCCAAAAGTAGTGTCAAATTATAGTCTTGTTAGTTCCCTACCAGAAAATTATGCAGAAAATTGTAGGAAATTTTGGGAATGATTGTGGGAAATTGGTAAAGGGAAGCAATAATAGTCTTTAAAGGGCCAAAAATCCCACCTATTCCTCAATGATGCATAAAATTATATACAATGGACTTATAAAAGCTACTACTTTCCCAAAAGCTGCACCATGCATAGAACTATTTTGGGCTTGTGTATGAACTGATATGATCCAGAAAAAAAGTTTTTTTGAACTTCAAACAATGGTGTATTACTAAGTATCAATAAGAAAACCATTATGGTCATAATGAAAATTCCACACAAGATACCCTATGCCAACTAGACCATATCCATGTCATCCTATGTGGGTATGTGTAGGATCATGGTATGCCAAAAAGTGGTGATGTGAAACAGTAGTCCTGATTCATACATTCTTTGAAAAACAACTATAACTTTCAAAAAATATAACATTTTTTAAATATGAAATATACATCACATTATATTATTCTCCTAATACAATAATAATAAATAATTATTTCAATTTGATGAATTTTAGACTAAGTTAAGGTGGTGAGACACTAGAGTTTTTATAATCAGGAAAATTTGTAGCAGAAAAATCATAATTAATTATTTACTTGGAAAAAAAAGATAAAAAAATATGCATCACATCCAGACATGAGTCTACTACTTTTATCTAGAATCTTATAAAAAAATATTATCATTTGATTTTGTTTAATGTGGTCAGACATACACCTACTTTTTATCCTTCTAGTCCTAATTGATAGAATTATTAAAAAATAGCTATAAATTTCAAATTGTATAACATTTTTGAAATCCAAAATATGTGTCACATTTTATGCTTTTCCTACTACAAGAAAAATAGAAAAAAAATTCAATTTGATAAAGTTGACTAAGTTAACGTGGTCAAACACTAGAGTTTTTGTATTATAGAAAAGTTGTAGAAGAAAAAACATAATTATTTATTTACTTGGAAACAAATTACAAAAATATATGTGTCACATCCAAACATGAGTCTACTACTAATATCTAGAATCTTGTAAAAAACCCTTATCATTTGTTTATGTTTAACGTGCTTAGACATACACCCACTTCTTCTTTTTCTCTTGAAATTTTCATACTACTACGTTGAAATTTGAAATTTTCAACATATAGAATAATTTTTTTTCAAAAAAGGCCTAGTGTCTTAGAAACTAAATTCAATTTTCTATAGATTCTCTTCTTACATATTTTTTATATAATATTTATAAGTTGTTTAATTTTTTTATGTAAACTTGCCTAAACCTCATTTTTTGAATTTTCATTACCACTTAAGGGCCTAGTTTGTCATGCCATGATCCTGCACATACCCATGTCTTTTCTAAAAATAAGGAAAAATATAAGAGTTTAATTACAAGAAATTGGTTTTTGAGACTGTAAAAGGGTGGTTTAAGGATTCCAAAGCCATTAACTAGAGAGCACCTTATTGAGGAAACCAAAGACATTGTGATTTAGTAGAATAGAGTTAAAGGGAACCAACATGCATTTTATTGGGACGAGTGGATGTATTTTTTCATACAAGTTCTCCTTGGATGGTAGCAATATTTGGATTGAGTCAAGATTATTAACAATTAGTTACACGAAGGTTGGAGTAATTTCATAGGCAATAGAAATTTCTATATTTCCTCTTTTCTTTTCTTTTTCTTAGTATGTACAAGACAATGGAAATGGCTATACCATGAAACATGGGTGGATGGAATGAAAATTTACAAATATTACCCTCATTTACAATTACAGAGATATTCTAAGAATTTTAGAAGGGTGAATGATGTTTTTTCTTGGAAGGTTTGTTTATGAACTGAATAAAATGATAATGGACTTGAATGTCAAATGAAGCTATGTAGCTAGTAAGTAGATATGAAAGCTACTTCATCCACTTCCCTAGATTCACACATATTAGAATTGGCAGTTTTGAAGGTGAACCATTCAAGTTACCAAGGCATACTCTTGGTTACCATGTATTAATTAAAGTCTCTAGACAACTAGCACATATTGATAAGAAACTAGGGACAAAGAAGAACTCAAGGGTATTTTCTATTGAATTTGGCTATCTCATTTGTAAATTTATATTAGATGCCTTGAACCTAGAAGTAGAACTGAAAAATTTGAACCTGCAGTATTACACAACTAGACCTAAATTTGATAGAAGATGCTACACACAAGCCCATTTGAATCTACGTGCAATATTCTCTCATATCCCTCAATTGGAGGATTTCTAGGAAAATTATAATGATGAATTTGAGGTGAGAAGGAGGATGTGGTCATAGTTCACTTTGAACCAGATAATTACTCTCAACCTAAACATGAATATTATTGGGGTCAATGATGAATGGGAGAATATATTGAACTCATAGTATGACAAAAAGGTGCAAGTAAAACCTATTCGAGAGATTGACTGGAGCAAAGATGAGGAAGATTAGACCTAGAACAAGACCTTACTATTGATTAACAAAACTAAGAAATGGTTAAGAAAATATAAATTTGGGAATTGATATTCTGGTATGCTGAAACCTATACTAGCATAGATGATAGCTCTCCCTCACAGGCCTATGTTATTTTTGTTGACAAATCTATTGCTACTTGTGTTATAGGTACTGGAAAAATTAATACTAAAATTTCAACTGCTAAGAGGGCCAAAAAAATTACTTTAATCGATTCCCCTATTTGTACTACCTGATCCAGAAGTAGGGGAAAGAAGAAGACAAGTCTACACATGAAATTATTTGTATATTTAAATTTTATTGAAGGAATTATTGATACAATGGATGATTAGGATTCTAGAGTTTCCATGATAGAAGACGTTGACACTAAGAAGAAACCTAAAGGAACCTTAGACCCTTTGAGCACTATGGTTATATTGAATGGAACACCACCACCTCCTTCGCAAGAAAATAATGATTAAATTATCACACCATAGTGGCTGGAGACTTCCATTAGTAGAAAGAGGAATGTAGTTCTAATCTCCCTACATGTTGAAGATATGGTAAGTGCTTAGGAAAAATACCCAAACCTATAAGGGTGAAGACTAACTCAAGTGTAAATTATGATCCAAAAATGAATAATTGGTTTATAGAGGAAACATGCCCTCTAGTCAATAAAGAGGTGGAGGATTCTACAATAAAAGACTTTTCAGCAGAAAAGTTCAATCATGGATTTTCCAAAAGAGTTGCAAATGCATATCTCGTACAAGACTCAACCAAAAAGATGGTTGATAGGACATGGAAAGATGATAAAGACAAACAAGAATTAAAGTAGACTATGCAGATGATAGCTGAATAAATTGAAGCCATTCACAAACAAATCTTTGATGATTGAATATTGAAATAGCAATCAAATATAATAAAACCCATTCCAATAAATATTTCAAAGAGAAGATTGAAAATTAAATCAAATCCTTGATCGAATATTTCACTAGAGAGGCAAGGATTGAGTCCCTAATATTTATCTGTATTGATCAATTGGAAACTCATGTGAAAAGAGTGCCATACGTCAGGAGGGATAAGGAAGTTTGGAAAGAACAGATTACCCACATTGGACTCCCTAACTTCCATTTTATTCATAATTTCTCTACGGCTCACCAAGAGTGGAAAAAGAACGTGTCACTGTTGAAGGGAAAAATCTAATCAGATATTTCCATGATGCAACCATGATCTTGATCATGCTATTGGATTTATGTTTTTTTATTTTAGTTCCTTGGATAGGATAGATTATATTTCATTTATGTAAAAACTGAATTTTACTTAAGGAAGAGTTTAGTAACTCTCAGTTTTAAAATATAGTTAGCCTTCCATGGATATTAACCAAAACATGAGATATTATGGATAAGTTATGAAAGAGAGGGCTTCCCTGTATGTATTTATATGATGGTACTAGGAAACTATGGTAGATAGGTGACATGTCATACTAGAGATGATAGATAGATAGAATAGCATTATTTATCAAGAGGTCTTGGAGGAGAGTGACATTTGGGTAGAAGATATAGAGGATCTAGTGTATTTTATGAATTTGAGATACTTCATTAGATAGACAAAGCATTTTATAGAGAGATATTTTCTTGAGAGGATACATAGATAGTTTGGCCAAATATTGGAAGTTTATAGGAGAGACAATGTACATCTTAGGACATAAAGTGAGATTGGGGTATGGTGTCTAATGATTCTATAAAATATAAAAATTATTAATTTTGAGGGACTCTCACCTATGCCAAGGATCCATGTGTTGATATAGAAGACCCAGAGACTAAGTAGGATAATGAGAGATGGTGGTAAGGGTACATAGACTAATACTGTGATAATGAGTGGATTAAAGGAGATTCCAAGAGGATAAATACAGAACAGGATAATGACTGTTATATCAAGGATGAGAAAATTTTCCATAATCTATTAAAATTATAATATGCCAATTGGATAAAAGGGATTAGATATACATAACAAACATGTTAGATAGGACCGAGAAGAGAGTCTACATAGATACATAGATTGGTTATCGATGTCAAATGAGACTAACTAGATAGATAGGAATGATGAGAAAAGATCATTGGACAATGGCAACAGGGTATAGTTAATAGGGATGAAGATGCATATATTGTTGAATAGATTTTGCAAGGTATAGATGATAAGTATGAGTAGGTACATATCACTAGACAAGGCTAGTTTGTTATAGATAATAAGGATGTGTAGGTAGTGAGGGCGATAATAGAGATAAAGGATGTTTAGCATCAAAGGGGTTAGCTACATATAGAACATCCTAGGACACATGCAAAACTAGGTGAGGTTTTTTGACAAAGATACAATTCTATAGATTAGCTATTTTAAGTGAGGTTTTGAGAATGCAATAATTATCTCATCAACATTGAGATAAAATGTATAGGTGTTGTCCATATCTTCATAGTTGATCACACTATAAGAAGGTACATACAAATCATATTCATATAGATATAGAGGATGGTACATATTACAAGACTTAGTAATGTGGGAAATATCCAATGAAAGGTGATAAATTCTAGTCTAGGACTCGTATGACAACTAATGAGGGATTGTTGGTCCAACATGAGTCCACACACTAGGAGAGAGTAATTGAATAGGATATGATCAAGTAGGGGTATGAGTATCCCACGAACCATCCACATCATAAGGGTGGGCACTGATACCTTCAGAGGGTATGAATTCATTGTGAAAGGGTGAACTTGTAGACAATTGACTAGCATTTTTTATGCCTATGAACATTGTACATGTATATGTAAAATGATGAAACATACGACCTATATGACATTGCAAACAAATTTATGACCCATTTTGATTTATATAAACTTATAAGAAACTATTTTAGTGACATACACATAAACTCACGAGACACTATTACGGTGGCACATGTACAATTTTATATGGTGCACATATTAAACAAGATGAGCTAGTTAAAATTTCGGATTTTTTTAATTTGGTAATATGATAGAAACTCTATAATTTTATTCAATGTTGTGGTTTGATAATATGACTCTAACTTATATACAAAGCTGACATTTAGAAAGGTTATAAGATTTGACACCATTAACTATATCACAAAAGTAAATTATTGCTCAATTACAACTTAATAAGAAATCAATTGATATAGCTCCAATATATGTATAAGTTTCAAATTACATATCACATGTAAAATTTATTAATCCTGGTGTTAGCAAATGAAATGAGATATATAAATAGTACAACTAAGGCTCTCATGCGATATAGGAAAAAATTATATAAATAATTATGTACAGGAAGAATTTTTTTCAAAGAAATTTCTCCTACAAATTAAGCATTGATGAGTAAATTAAGCATTGAGGAGTGATGACGATTCTTATTTTCACACACCTCATTCATAAGTCTGCTTCGGTTTTGAGAGGAACATGTTTTAAACAATGATATTACAATTTTTTTCCTTCAATGTTCATCTCACATCCAAATGAACAAGGGCTGCAAAGGCAGCGAAGAACAATCTTAATTTGTAAGAACTGTCTACAATAACAAAATGCATAGCAATTGAATAAATTTGAGAAGGCTGACTGCGCAAAATCTTATTTTAATCTTAGTTATAATCGGTCTTCTTCTAAAGGTGCCTATACTGCAAAATATAAGTATTTTTACAAGCCGCAGAATTTAGGCATCTAAATATAATAGAAATGCAAAGCCACAATCAAATGGAATAAGTACTTCAAACATCGAGAATAATGCTCCTTATATTGATAAATTTGGATATATTTTTCAAAAACCACTGGTTCATTTGAAGACAAACACCACATGATTATTTAAAAGCAAAGAAATGGAACAATTGCCTCAGTGATATATTTGAAGATTTTTTTTACAAACAACAGTTTTAAGCTTAGCCAATATCGCAAAGTCATTCAAGGCAAAAATACATTTGGAAGAATCACCTCCGTGGTGACACAACTGGAGGATTTTTATTTACAGAAAACTGTTTTCTTTTTAGGGAAATAGCACAAAAATGAATATTGCAAAAGCAAATGTGGAAGAATAATTAGCTTCACCTCCCATTGCCAATTCAAGATTGGCGATCGCAGCTGTAAATGACCAGCAGAACTCCAACTACGAAATCAGTTAAAATTTATGCCATATTTAAGCATTTTTATTTTTCTCCTTATCCCTTCCTATAGATTTGGAGATAGCTGGAGCTGCACAGATTCATACCTCCATACTTGCTGATAAAATTAAAAATCTTAGATATATATATTCAAACATTCTCCACTTTTACTCCCATGGACGCTCAGATCAATGAGATAGAGTCCAACAAAGTCATGTCCGTAATCACCAACTGTTTCTGGACTCATGCTTCATAGCCTATTTTCTAGTGTTTCTGGACTCATGCTTCATAGCCTGTTTCTCCTCTAAAACCGTGCGTAGTGTTTTCCTCAAAAACAGCAGAGAGACGCGTGCATAGAAATAGCAGCGTAGCAGGACCTGAACATCCACAAACAAATATTCCAAGATCTCTATTTTGCTGCTTGCCTTGGCTAATCGTGCGTTCTCTCCCATCGTACAAATACAAACCCTCCTTCAATTCTGCAACCGTCAATAAAACCAGTAATAAAGTGCCGGAAACCATGATTTAAATATTTATATTGAAAAATATGCAACCTCACTTATAGAAATAACAAACATAAAACTAATCTTAAAAAATCTCAATGCTGATTGGTTGAACACGAAAGGAATAATAGCTGTTTAATCTTTTAGCCTCCGCACTGCTGCGGCAGGAACTAATAATTGAATATCTCTGTACACAAGAAAATAATTTCTCCACGTCGATCCAAATGGAGTAAAAAACAACTGATTAGGGCATTGAAAATCAGTGGCATCCATCGGATATATTTGCCTCCGCCCTGAGCTTACTTACCAAGGCTCCATCTTAAAAAGGAGTCAAATGCATAACACAGGTAGAATCTACAATACAGATTATCTCAAAGTTACTTTTCAAATAATTGGCTTTGACATTATCACCGAGAAAGAGTCTACAACAGGGCACCTTACAAGCTCCATGGTATTTTAAACATATAATATAACTGTTGTCTTAATCTTGGAAGATGCCTTGGTGTAGAAATCTTTTTCGATGATAATGTTAGTGTCGATCACTTAAGCTGGATTTTCTTGCACGCATAGATTCTATGTGTTATCCATTTAATCCTTTTATTATTTTACATTGTTGAATCAAATCTTGTTATTTTTTTTCCTTTTTTTTTTTTTTGGTTTCCATCAGTTTACTTTTAGAACCTGTTTATTGAAAGTATATCCCAAAATTTTTTAGGAGCTATTCCAGGAAGCAAGTTGTTGACATGAAGGAAGAAATGGATTTTCAAGGTGGTGTTACTTGAGGAAAGTGATACAGGATAGAAGAACTTTAGGCCTTGGGTAACCAAATCTATCAACGAAGCCTATTCTTTAATATGACAAGATCTGCACGCCAAAATCTTCAAGAATTCTCCACAGTTCTACAATAAAGATTATCGCAATACATAGTATCACACACATTGTACTGTCCATCAGATCTTTGAGGCCTGGATATTTGCTGCCAAATTCTTGTTGAAGAGAGTGGATGGACAGTTCAATGTGTGCGATACTATATATTGCGATAATCTGTACTGTAGAACTGTGCAGAATTCTTGCAGTTTCTGGCTTGCAGATCTTGTCATATTAAAGAATAGGCCTCAAAGATCTGATGGACAGTTCAATGTGTGCGATACTATATATTGCGATAATCTGTACTGTAGAACTGTGCAGAATTCTTGCAGATTTTGGCTTGCAGATCTTGTCATATTAAAGATAGGCTTCGTTGACCGATTTGGTTACCCAAGGCCTAAAGTTCTTCTATCCTCTATCGCTTTTCTTGAAGTAACACCACCTTGAAAATCCATTTATTCCTTCATGTCGACAACTTGCTTCTTGGAATACCTCCTAAAACAAATTTTGGGATAAACCGGTTCTACAAGTGAACTGCTCGAAACCAGAAAAAACTGGAAAAAAAATACCAAGATTTGATTCAACAACGTGAAGTAATAAAAGGGTTAAATGGATAACAGATAGAATCTATGTGTTCAGGAAGATCCAGCTCAATGATCGGCACTGACATGATCATCGAAAAAGATGTCCACACCAAGGCATCTTCCAAGGTTAAGACAACAGCTATATTATATGTTTAAAATACTGTGGAGCTTCTAAGGTACCTTGCTGTAGACTCTTTCTCGGTGATATTGTCAAAGCCAATTATTGGAGAGGTAACTTTGAGAAGCACCGCCGCTTCGCCGCTGCCTACTTGTCGGCTGAGCCACCACTTGCTTGACCTAAAGCTTTTAAATCTCACCCAACTACCACGTCCATCAGGCCCTGCAAATTCGAGATTTCTCACATCGATTAAAAACCCTCCAAAAAACCAGGCACACTATGAAATTCCTTATGTCTACAATTGAAGATAGTATGGGATGACTTTTAATGTTTGTCACATTAAAAGTATTTTATGGAATATAATATTTACCACTCAAATAAAATTTAGGTTAGTGAAATAAATCTATCAATCATTACTGAAGCAAAACAATCTATCTATGATATTTGTGGGTATTGTGAATGATGTAGAAATCTAAATATAATAATAGAAACAATGTACTGTAAAGTTTAGATTAGCAATCTACATTCTAGAAATAAATCTAAGATCTATGTACATAGTCTAAACTCACAATCCACACAAAAGGAAAAATAAATCTAAGATCTATGCACAAAAATAAAACATAAACGATATTATTTTTATATATCTAGAAAATCAAATGATAAACAATAATATCAGTGCAAAGACCTCACCAGACTGCATTGTTGCTCCATACTTGCTTAGGTAAAATAAGAGGGGTAAATATATTATTTATACACTTCACATACATTTGATCAATGGTAGGTATTAAGAGGCAAAATCAATGGTCAAGAAATTTTCATGGATTAAGAGGCAAAACCAACAATCGAGAAATTTCTAGAGATTAAGACGCAAAATCAACCATTGAGAAATGAGGGAAGAGGGTATGATATATAATGCTTGTAGATTGGCAAGATCGAAAAATAAGGTGACCTGTAAATGCATAGGGAAAATAAATTATTATATTTATTTTTAAGGATGGAGTGTAAATGAAACTAGAGAACATAACTAAAATATTAAATTTATATATTCAAGCTAGGGAACTAGTTGGAAAAAAGTAAAATTAATTAAATAAAATTACTTAATTATTAGAGGATAATTAGTTTAATTAAATAATTAAATAATATATAATTAATATTGAGATGAATAATGCTAACGATGATATAATAGAAATGTATTAGACAATTTAGAAGTCTACATTTTATCCCTTTTTGAGCCAATAATTTTATCCTAGTGGGAATAGTCTCATAAATCCAACTTGGCTGGGTGTGATGATATCCACCAAGATAACAAAAAAAATATCTTGGTGAGAGGATGGTCATAGACTATATTCATCTTGAGAGATTGACAAGAAAATACATTTGATTTAAACTCTCCATAGGCAAAAAATAGCTTAGGAAGGTAAAAAAAAAGCGAAATAGAAGACATCAAAAGGCTGGAAAAACATTCAATTAGGGCTCAAATGGGGGACAAATAGGGAAAATATGGGTAAAAAGGGCTCATTTTTTTACCTTCTCAAGTTATAAATGAGAACTCAAGAGGAGGAAAAGAAGGGACGAGGATGTTGGCATGAAGAGATGGGAAGATTTATTGGAAAAATGAGTGTAGATTTACAAGTGAGTGGTTGATGTTGGTCCAGTGGTAAGTGCCAATCCTTGACTTGGTCAATTTTTCATTTTATTTTATAATTTTAATGTGAAGGTTTTGGGGATGGTGATGATTTTTTTAAAAAATTAGGGAAATTTAAATCAAAGTCAAATGATAGATTAAAGTGTGAATAGAAACTTGATTTGGAAAAAAAAAAGAAAGAAGGGGTGGAAAACTTCATCATAGGATGTACTTGTTGTGAGCCAAGGCATGATAAATCATGATTATGGATGCTTGGTGTACGGTAACACATGCCAAATGCACGATCATGCACACTCAATATCTAGTTTTGCATGCGTAGGGCATGACATGCACAAATTCCTTTCTACACATCCTACATGTATAAAGGTGCAAACGAGGTGCACAAAAATTAGACAAATTAAGGGAAAATGGGAAAAAGTATAAATTAGAAAAGTGTTTTTTTACATAAATTAATTAACATTTTGGGTTTTATGGTTGTAGGAGAATTTAGAAGCCCCCAATAATGAGAGAAACACTATCGAGTACTAACACTAAGATCAAAATTTACATATATGTATAAGAATTAGACCTAGGAGATGTAAAAGTAAGTTTTGATATTCTAATGATTATACAAGAGAGATTAACTATAACATAACTTGTCCTAGATTTATGATCAAGGGGATACTTTATTACATGTAGAAAGTCAAACTATAACTAATGTATTGGATTAATGATCAAGATGATTCTTTATTAAATGGAATAGTCATAGTAGAGATGATAAAACATTTTATTACCTATTCACGAGGAAC